>JAQMYK010000002.1:26269232-26284585 GCA_030014345.1 Clarias buthupogon
AAAACAAAAGTTGGATCCAAAATGGCCGACTTCAAAATGGCCACCATGGTCACCACCCATCTTGAAAAGTTTTCCCCATCCTTTTGTGTGGCAATTGGTGTATTGCTAAACTGAATTGGCTGGTTTTCAGTCTGTACCGAGCTCAGAAGCTTCCGATTGGCATAAAATAAACACATTTTTTCAGGATTACATTATTAAAAATCGCACGTGTAAAAGCCTCCGATTTGCCTTTTTCTCCAAACTCTGTGAACAAATTAGTCTCAAACCCACTTATTACACACACTCACCCTGGTCGCAAAACACTGCGAGGGCACATTTCTCAAAAAATGGCCCTCGTTTGAAGCCGCGTGTGGTCGCGTTAGAAGCCGCACACAGCCGCATGCTCATAGGCACTCAACCCGCGCGCTCACTGTCGAGTTACGTTTTGAGACTTTTGAGGCATTTGAGGTAAAATGTCACAGTTTCTTTATAAACCTACGGGTGGGACACTGAACTATTCACACATTTTCATCCCATATGGTGAAGTAGGTGTGAAATATTTTATCAGTTTGATTAGAAATAATAATTATGGTCGGATGACAGTGCTGTCACTTAAAAGTAGATTTTTGCTGACTTCAATTTAACATCTTATTTGACTTCAGTTAAATGTTAAACCCTTTTATTTGAAATTAGATTGTACTGTTTAAATGCTGCACTTGGTTAGAAAACTAATGTTATAAGGAACGGGCTACATTTAATTTAACTTTTTTAAAGGTTTAAAAAAAATCGGAGAAAAATGCAATATCAAATCGAGATGTTTATAAAATTGTGATACAGAATAGCAATTTTAATTGAATCATTACCTAGGTATCGTGATAATACTATATCGGGTGGAGAGACAAACATACCTGTATACAGTATATAAAATCATCTCCGAAAGGGCTTTTCAGAGCAATGCGCTCAAAAAAAATTATTTTCGGTTCTCTGAAGAACATTTCAGGTCATGTTTTGTTTTTTTTCTCCTGTTTTTAAGACCGTATTATTTGACGTGCTATTTTGTTTGTCTAGTTGACTGACACTTGCTGTTCTGAATAAATTATTATTACATACCATGCCATTTTATATATATATATTTAAATAATATATCTACACATGTAATAAAACTGTAAAGTTGGCGTGTCTGTACATTGAAGATATTTGCGAAAAATTATTTGGGGCCGATGTACAGTAAGATGAGTAATAGAACACAATGATGTTTTTTTGGAATTTTTGTCTGTTTGTCTGTTTGTTTGAGCATGCATCACGTAAAAACTACTGTGCAAATTTTAATGGGGTTTTCACAGGTGTATTTGGCTGAGCTTAAGGTAACATGTAGGCTTTGCACATGTGAAGAAAAGATATGCTACTTTAAACTTTAAATGGAAAACACCCTTGTATTATAAATTATTTTTAGACACTTTTTTTTTTAGAAAAATGTATTTATTTTCTTAATAATTTTTATTATTTCAGGCATGTTATTATTTCAAAAATGATATAAAAAATACCTGAAATCTGGATATGCATTTCAATCTTTTCTGTATGAAAGTGTTAATAATGTTTTTGTAAATAAATGTTGAAAATCTAAAAAATAACCCAAGCCAGAGTTTGAACACAGAGGAATTATGTTATACTAAAATCACACATCGTTATTCAGGCAGACAAATCTACTAATTTAACAGGAGCCAGACTTTTCGTGAAGGTCGCCCATAGGGGACGCGTGGTTTGCTCTAACAGCTGCGTGTGATTCTGAACTTTCGACTCATTTTTATCTCAAAGCTCAATATCTCATTTTTCATTCTGAGCGAGGAGCATTGTTAAAGCCAGAGGCAACGGCTAACATTTGGCTGTAACTACAATACATCAACCTGGAACATTTGTGTATTTTCGGCTGTTTATTTAAAACCTTCCCTTCTCCTTACTCATATCCTATGATATGAGTAAGGAGAAGGGAGTTAGTCTAGTTAGTGTTAGTCTTTCGTGTCATTTGGAGAAAGAAAAAAGCTGTTAAAAGTAGTTCTTCTGTCCGCATTTTCTATCCCATTTTTGTTTGCGGAGCTCAAACGGCAAGTGCTTATGTTTACAGGCGGTTCTGAAGGTGCTAATTAAGAAAAATCAAGCAGTCTGGGATTTCAGTAATGCAAATGGGCTGCTTAGACTCAACCAGAGCAGCCGTGGGAGATGAATCTCTGCTAAAATAATGACATAACTTTTGAAATTAAATTGCTGACTCTGAATACGGCTTATTATCTTTAATGGTTTAAAATGCGACACTTCAGCATCGATTTTTTTAAACCAGCTGCACGAAGCAGAATTTTCTCTATTTTGTTAGTTGTTGTGAGCAACAACTCCAAGTGTGTACTAAATGCATTTAAATTTTAACTCCATTTACAGTATGTCAAATTAAATACAGTGTAAAAACATCCCTCTTATACAAAACAAGCTTTAGTGATCATTAACAACATATGAATATGAAGCTTCTTATTGACCAACAGCGAGCGAGCCCAGTCTCTATAGACACTATGGGAGGATGAGAGTGGTTAACACGGTAAAGCAGTAAACTTGGAGGAAAAAAAAGTAAACGAGAGAGCGAAAGAGAGAGAGAGGAAATGAAAGAGCAAAATCAGGTCGTCCCCAGTGATGTTAAAGCCTCAGTGGGCTCGGGTTCATCGCCGCTATGCTCTCTATACAGCAGGAAGCGTGTCAGGCATGTCCCTGCTGAACCTGCTATTTTTAATCCCTACGTCCACACCGCTTGAGACGTTAGAGACGCCACGGGGCGAAACACAGCGTAAGGTCAAAAGTGTGGGAGAGGAAAAAAAAAAAGAGAGAGAAAAGATAAACTGGTGTTGAAGCATGTTCCAATTTAGTGTTTGAGACTAAAAGAGGCTACAGAACATCTATTTCAGTATACCACTAATTAAATGCCGCAGATAAGAAAGACAGAGTGTTTGTCAAGTCTTAAATGAGTTTCTTAGTCATTCAATCTCAAGCTTGTATATAAAGTTCGCATTCATCTTATCCGAGTCCACGCCAGAGAGTGCAAGCGCAGCCATGAAGATATACAGCGATCTTCAAAATTTTTATCTTTTCCCTATCTTCCCTATCTTAAGAGTAAAATTGCACGCAAACAAGGTCTTGAGGTTTCTTTTTATAACAGCACTGCAAAAACCTGTATGTAAGGAATTATAACTATCTTGAATATACTGTATGTTAATGTATCTACACTTTCTCAACATAAGATTACAGCAAACTGAATGTAGGATTATTAAGATCAAATGTTGGCAAAACTTTAAGCTTTAAGATTCATTTGCTAGTTTTAGAAATCGATTTCTTGAAAGAAGCAAAATTCTCTGCCAATAGAACGAGAACATTTCGCTTACAATTTTAGTAACATTTGGCTAGAAATAAGCTTAATAATCTTAGACTTGGTTTATGGATATTATAGATAGACTTGGCTAGAATTAAGGATATTTAACTTTTTTGCAGTGAGACAAAACAAAAACTGCCTAAATTTCTCCTTTAACTGTATTATTATGATTTCAGATTTAATCTGAGGTTATAATTCACAAACGATCGTGATCGACCTGGATGTACAGTAGTACTGTATATGTACAGTATCAGCTATAATAAGTAGCTATTCACAAGAAGGTTTGATAAAAGATTGTCATTAGTACTTAGACAGATGTACTGTATTAAATATGAAGAAGAAAAAAAAAAGAATTTATGAATTTATTATGTAAGGGAATTAGTGCTGCACAGTTAATCACATAAAAAACCTAAGTCGCGATTTGGACCTGTGCATTTATTTAATCACAAAAGGCTGTAAATTATTACAGGTAATATACACATAGTCTGGAATTTATGCAGAATATGCCAGTAGTTTTAAGTATTTGTTTATTTATTTATTTATTTTTAATATTACAAAATATTTACAAAATCATTTTGTATTAATAAATAAATATTGGCAACCATCGTTAATATGATCAATTGCCCAATTACTTGTTGTTAGCCTAAATACATTTGAATACAAAAAAGTTTAATAGTTACATATTACAATTTAAATTCCTATCATATGAGTCAAAATATTTTTTAGCAAATAGTGCAGCCCTAAAGAACAAAACAAAAAAGAAAAAAATAAACGAACAAACAAGAGTTCTATAAATTCGTCCTACGCATCATCAGTCTCTCGTACCCGCGCTTACCCCGCATGCACATACAAAAATACAGTACATCATGTTTCGCTGCTTTAGCTCCCCGCCCATAAATCCATGCTACTCCTCCCAGTGAATTGTGAGATTAATGTTTAGTACTGTATTGATTTTTTTTTTTGGTTTTGTTCTGTGTTTATTAGGCGGTTATTGATGGATTACATTAAACCAACATGTCAGAAAGTGTCATCAGTGTTAGAGTGACAGGAATTATATTCTGATAATGTTAAAAACAACATATCACAAAACTGCTATTTCATCCGGCTATTATGAATCTATATCTATAATGAGTCTTTTTAAGTACAAACACACGACTGAGTTAGTTACATGAGCCACAGGAAGCGTTAAATGAATCGTGAGCAGCGGTGGAGAAGGCAGAGCAGGGTTTCTTTTCCTGCATTGTTTTGTTTGTTTGTTCAGAGAATAGACTTGAAGAGATGGCAACAGCAAAGAATTTAAATATGCAGATGTTTGTCTTAAGGAAGTAGACGAGCCCCCAAACACAGCAGCACTGTGCCGTTGTAAAGCGTGGCAAAGGTGGTTTTCCATCAGGATAATCTCTGTACATTTGCGAATCTCATTTCATGAATTTAATTTTAGGATTTCGCCTGTTAAACCTCTCTGAAAGTAAGGGAGCATCTAAAAAGTGCATGACCTGGGTAAATGTGTAAAATATTTCCATAATTAAAGTCATCTACTGAGTGGAAAATCTAACTTATTGCACTGTTAGGACAGAGCATGGAGACAGGATTTTGTTTTACGTTTTTTCAATACTATAGTACACTACAATAGTTCATGACTACTTGTTCTGCAAACAAACAGATTAAATTAAAATCATAAATAAAACTGTACAAGTCACACTACACCGATCAGCCATAACATTAACAGAAGATAACATCAACACATTTACATTGATGATCAATTATGTATCAGTCAACCTTAACCCTAGAGAATCACTAAGGAGATCACAAAAGATCCAATGAAGCAGGACTCACCAAAAAAGTCCATGCTGAGCATCAAAGGCATTAGAAGGCCATCAGAACACCCGGTGCACCACAGCCCACCACACACAGGGCCTGCAAACAGCCCAAGGCCACCGCCCCGTCCTCCAGACTCCCAATGTGATTGATCATGCAAAGATCCCAAAGGATCTGCTGCCACATCCTGGTGCCAGACACAACAGGACACCCCCAGAGGTGTTGTGGAGTCACGCCCTGAGGGGCCAGAGCTGCCCATGTGGCACAGAGCGAACCTACACAATACTGGGCATAATGTTTTGCACTGTAACGTTATGGCTGATCAGTGACCATTAAACTCCAGATAAAAATAAATCTAATCAGTCTCAGTAAAAAAAAAAAAAAACTGCCTACTCAGAAACACTACATTATATAAGCACCTATTAAATTCTCAAATCTCAATGGTCTCCATTCAACTTTGGCCAAAATAACAACCCTTCAGTTCTGCTGTCCTTTTTTTATGCCTTCCAAACAACACAGGGTTATCTTGAAGTGAAATGCAGTACAACAAATGCTTCCTACTTACTGTACATACAGTAGCATCCTTCTAAATGGACCTCGAAATTAAAAATACAGTACACGCATTTGGAGTAAGCAATTACTGTGGCCCAGTGTTGGATTCGGAAAATTGGAGTATCCAGGAACAGACTCGATTTTATTTGTGGTTAAATGTTAAAGACGTTCATTCAAAAGCCTTGACTCATCCAGCATCCTTTTAATATAATAACAAGTCTAATAATCCACTAGATATTTGAATGACCTGGCTCACTGAAGCCCCTCTCAGACAGGAAACCGGCATCGTTCCCTGCCAGCAGCTTTCTCCTCATTTACCCCGGCGCACGGCACGGCTGGGATTTAAACCTGAATCCTGAAGCTATACAGAGCCTTTGTGTGCTCCTAAACAATGCCTTTAGTGGCTATGTTCTCATGAGACAGCGCACTCAGCAGCGAGCACAAAAATAAAACCCCCGTGTGTGAGAATCGGAACGGAAAAATGGTCCCGGAATCTCACCTTCAGGCAAAGTAGAGTAAGTTTATCTCATGTCTGAGGCTCTTCTTATGGGAAACGTCGGAGCCGCTAGGATTAAAAACACCGTCAAATGGCAAACTCTAGCGGCGGAGGCGAACACAGAGGCCTGGCTGTAATGAAAAACCTGACGAAAAACAATATGAGCCTGTTTCGGCAGCTCAGGGACATGACGGGTAAGATAAAGGCCTCGACGTGGCTAATCTAAAGGGACAAATCCCTAACAAGAGTGTTATTGTTGCTGGTTTTCTAGAAGAAGCCACGCGAACTTGGCAGCGACCGAAGTGGCCTACTCTTTTCACACACAGAATTAATCTGTCCTGGACAAAGGCCAATCCTGCATCCAGAATGCAATTTACTGAGTTAATGCTACAGCGCGTTGCAATCAAAGCTCGGAGAACATGGCCAGGTGTGTGTTTAAATTGGCTCTCCTTTTAGCAGACTGCAAACACTGTGAGTGGATTAAGACAAAGCAGGCTTTCAATTTCAGTCCGGATTCAGATGCAGGACAGACACCTTATTAAAGTGAGCACCTTATTGAGAAGGTCAATGCTTCAAGCGTCAGAGCTCACTTCCTGCTGACCTTTTAGGAGCGACGGGTATGGCTTTGGGATGGAGTGCTAAAGACTATTTTGGATGATCTGGTTATGCTGAAGCACCTTTACAGTATAGCACTGATGCGGTATGGTGAAATCATCCATTCATTCGTTCTCTATAGCGCTCGTCCTGGACAGGGTCTCAGGTAGCCTGGAGTCAATCCCAGGAGACTTCGGGAATGAAACGGCGTACAAAGCTGATTCAACTAATCTGTTCATTACCAGGTTCAATGGGTGTGTTTAGTTGTTTGAATTACAAACTGTGCTGGATACCGGCCCTCCAGGACTGGATTTGAATTCCAGGAAGAACCTTAAAACAGAGGGGTTTTGGTGGTTGGTATATTTACACGTCACCTACAGTGTCTCATATCCTTATATATCCTTATATCCAGATCAGAATGAGTTGACTGTAGTGACTGATTTCTGCATACAACAATGTTGCCTGTTCTTAATTTCCAAATTGTAAAAAGTAAAATTGGGTTTGCAGATTTTCTATCTCTAGTTCCCTTTGAGTCCCTGATATCTAGTGGTAGTAGAAAGTGATCTAGTGCGGTATTGATAGCCATAGCCTACTTAAAGCAAAGGTTAAACCCTTCACAGGGAGAACCCTTTCAATTGGCCAAATTCACCTTATTGCCAATTGGGGGTTGGGCCTTGGCACCTGGGCCAAGAAGACACTGTGTCCAGGCTGTTATAATTTTATTTGCAGTTGCGTGGTGGACAAATAGGACCAGCAACCAGAAAAAGGACGCCCATGTTTTTCCGTTAATGCCATTTGATCAACTCCCAATGATGCCTCAGTTATGCATGACCAGAAGTCAAGAGAGCAAAGGTAGCGTATTTTCTCGGTGGGAAGGATGGCAAACTCTCGTTCTCTGGTCAGCCACAACAACAGCAGTCACAGATGTCTGTGAGCTCATGTACAGTACAGTATGCACAAGATGACTCAGTGGAAGTTGGCTTGAATTTGCCCACTCCTGCTTGGTTGTTCTTAAGTAGAAAATGTTCACCAACAACATCAACAACATGTTGTGCGACATTAACTTTGGAAACAGTATAGAATAGTAGGGATGAGAATCGCCATCCAGAAATAGCCTTATTAGATACGATATTATCATGATGCCTACAGTAGGTGCAGATTCGATTTGTATAATGATTCTGTTTACAGCATGCTTTTATAAATAATCTCATAAAATATTATCACAATTATAAACAATCTTAGCATTCCTGTACAGTATATCGTATATAGTGTATAGTATATTGTCCTGTACAGTATTTTTAACTTCATTTCTATACGATAGCTTGCTATACTGTACATATTATTGAAAAGCTACCACTTTTTTTGTACATAGTCAATTCTTGGGTAACCAAATCAATGATCTGGACAAACACACTGTAGGTTTTACCCAGATAGCATTTACATGACATTTACTTTCACAGAACTTGGCAGACATGCTTATCAACTTATGTACATTTTTATCTCATTATACACCTAAGCAGTTGGGGGTTAAGGGCCGTGCTCAGGTAGCAAAATGGGGGTCCAGGGGATTGAACCAATGACCTTTCGAACTGTAGTCCAACACCTTAACCAGTGAGCTACCCCTAGCAGGTTATCTAAAAATGAGTCCACTTTTGTGCATTTCCATAAGTTAATACAGTGCTGTCTTTTATCTACTCATTTCCGCACACTTCACAGTTTTAAAGGTTTATTACAGTTTGCTTGTGAGCATCAGTAATTGTGAGCGCCAGAAATGCCGACCTGGATTTGTTCGAATCCAATCCCCTGACATGTTTGATTTTATGAAACATTCTGTTTAAAGGCACAACAGATATCACACAATTAGCACATGACAGAGTGTGTGAAAGCCTTATGAAGCTTAGTTACAGAAGCTTACAGTGGAAAGAAATGCTTCGTTCAATAAGAGGATTGACATTTACATTTACTCAGTGGGCTGAAAGTGACGTACAATTTAGGAAACAATTGAGCAGTTAAGGGTGAAGGGTTTGTTCAAGGACCAAGCCAATGGCAGCTTGGCAGATCTGGGAAAGAAGGAAAGAAAAAAAGAAAGAAAAAAATCAGTATCCCAAACACTGTAGCTGCTAATTGGCTTTTCGAACCCTTCACGTGTGAGGATGTGTAAGCAGATTGAACGCCTGTGAAGCCCACAGCGTATAGAGCACAATTATTTATTTTGAGCAGGATTGTACTCGTCTACACTGGCAGTATGCTGACTGCAGATCATAAATACAAACAGCAAATAATCAGCTCTTATGAAACATGAAAATGAAAATCCATGCAGGTTTTTTTTTTTTTTTTTTTTTTTAAATCACTGCCACTGCTGTTTGCTTTTAAATAAAAATGCAGATTGTGCATGTAGTATTTCATCTAGGGAAGCGAAACAGCCCATGGTCATGGCCACATTCTTTGAGGACAAGCTTTTTTTTTTTTTTTTTTTTTTTTTTTTTTTAAGTATTAAAAGGAGAAAATAAAGACAATAAAAAATATAAAAATGACTAGAGCACCATCAGATAGACAGCTACAGAACCGCACAGTGCTGGCAACTTAGCGACTTTGTCGCTATATTTAGAGAGTATTCAGATCCCTCTAGCGACACATTTTTTAAAAAGCAATTAGCGACAAATCTAGCGACTTTTTCTGGTGTTACTGGAGACTTTTGGAGACTTTGATGTGTCTGTATATATATATATTTTTAAATAACTCCGCCAGAGTGTCTCTTTTGGGTCACTTTAGCCGGTCCCAAGCCCGGATAAAGAGGGAGGGTTGGAATTGTAACATAAAAAAATTAAAAATAAAATCTTAAAAAACACAAAATAACATTAACTAATTAACACTAGCTTTTATGTTCCTTTTGTATTCTATCTATTTCTTTTCCTCTAACACTAGCATGTTCTATTATTTTTCTATTCTATCTCATTTCACTTTATTACATAATAATAATAATAATAATAATAATAATAATAATAATAATAATAATAATAACCTTGCTACATGTACTGTGTTAAGCTAACTGAGACTTGTTATAGCACTTGCTTGCATATCATTGCTCTTTTGCTTTTTTTTTATTTTGAGTGCTTCAATTAAAATAAATAAATATAAAAAAATGTATATACATAATATATATAAAAATATAATATAATATAATATAATATAATATAATATAATATAATATAATATATTTGACAGAAAAAAAATTCATTTGTATAGTTCTAAACGTATTTAGGGTTTTTTTACCTACTCACTTTTTGTCATGACATTATGTAAATTGCGCAAAGACGCCATTGAGCGTCTTCTAGCGACTTTTAGGACAGCCAATGGCTACTTTCCTTACTGAGGAGTTGGCAACACTGGTACCGCGCAACATAAAGTAAAAGAAATTAAACAACTGCAATAAAAAAAATCTCAGGCCCAAGTAGATATGATTAATAGATGGACTTCAGGACCTTGAATAAAAGATGTCAGCCCTGTTGTCTGCGAGTTCTTGCATGATTCAGCTGCAGTGAGGACATGATTCAACCCCCAATTCCAAGAACAAACTCCAAACAAAAAAGGAACGGAAAAAAAAAAAAACATGGCCAATTGTGTGGGGAAACTTGTCCACTACGACACCCCTGTGTGCTTGAATACTCCATCCCTGAGAGCTAGAGATGGAGGGAAAATCATTTCAGTCACGTATTTCTGCCAAATCATGTACTGTATCGCCACACTGTTTGCAAAGTGGTTAAAATGCTGTTGTTCCTCTATAATTATAATAATATTTTCACAGCACAGCATCTTGTGTGGCAGGAGCAAATAATTTGCTAAGTTTGCTTAAAATTGTAACAAAATCCGAAATAATTGTAAGTATCGAATCTGGGGAATTTATAAAATCGTAACACTTATAGAATTGCGATACAAATTGAATCAGCACCCAGGTAATGTAATAATATCGAATCAGATCGCCCCCGGTGATTCCCAGCACTATTGAGAGCGGGGCAGGTCAATGTTAAAGCCTTTGGGTTATTGATCAGGGTCCGTATTCACAAAGCTCCTCAGAATTCTCTCAGAGAGCTCCTATCTTAGCTTAACTGGGAGTCCTAGACTAAAAGTGATTTAGGAAACTTCTCAGAGCAACTCTAAGGAAGGAAAGTACAAAACCCTTTATCTTAGTGAGGAGATAAACAACTGTAAAGGTCATAAAATGGACTCTGTGTGAAAATAGAATATATGATAATAGATTAGACAGTGAAATCATAATATTTGTATGTAAAGAAATTATATAATCATGACTACAGGCTACTTTATGCAAAGTTTCTGTTATAGGCTAAATATCATAAAGTTAATTAAACCAGCCAAATGTTGAAAATGTGTCTACTTTTGAAGCATTTAAGTTCTTACATTTATTTACCATACTGATTTGTATTACATTTATGGTTTTAAATGGCTCACCTTTTACCAACTTACATGACTGCAGGACAGTCTATTTAAGTTGCACTTTTGGATGGTATGGAGCCAACAATCCAAGAGAGATGGAAGGAAGTAAAAGAACAAGAAAACCAAAGTGGACAGAAGAGCAGTGTTTACCTTTATCTTCAGTGTTTGGAGAATATTTCTGCTTTCCGCCATTTTGTCCTCTGCTATAGAAACTCTTAAGTCCTTCTCTCTACTCTTAACAATTGGGAGCTGTTTTTAGGGCTAAGATGTTCGTGAATCATTTTTACCTTTACTAAGATCTAGTCCTAAATTTAAAAGGAAATTCTAAGAATTTTCATCACTAAGAGCAACTTTTAGGCTTAAGAAGCTTCATGAATACGGGCCCAGGCACAAAGGCGAGGTGTTCACATACTTTTGGGCGTATAGTGTATAGTAGTAGGTAAAGCTTTACTGTATTTTTTACAATTATGTAATCCGTTTTTTTCGTACAGGCTTGGTGGATAATCTCTATCCAGTCTTTGCAAATACTGAACCATGTATTAATCTACACTTAGCCACAAGACCGATAATAAAAGAAAGTTCTCCTGGATTTTCTCATTAGATAATACGTTGAGTACGATTCATACCCTGGTGGTTTTAATCTCTCAGTTCAGCTCTAATGGTTGTTTTCCAGCTGTGAGGGAAATCACAGGTTTGCATTAATGCTCTTTTTCTAATTATAGCATACTGTGATTTTTTTTATGGGAACATCATATTACTATCAACTTATTTATACACTGGATGCACAAATTGCCTGTTTTATTTTTTTCTTTTTGTTTGACATGACCTACTTATTTCTAACATTCCATTCTCATACTTGTCTTCAGACTTTTATAAGCAACTGTGAGATTTCTTCTTTAGTGAATTGATTACTGAATCTGCTTCAGCGGCGGAGCAACTCGATTGACTGGGTGTTCTCCCAATAAAACACTTAAAACATGGGAAGTGAAGTTAGAAAGAGATAATAAAGATTACGGCGATGTGAGTGATGTTAGCTGGGGAGAAAGGCTGCGTGCTAGCCTGATACATAAACATTCAGTTGAGAAGTTTTCGCCACTGTTCAATTTTAATATTACATCCACTTCAGGCAGAGAGAGCTGAACATGCCTCGCTGGGAAGAGACTGAAAAAGCAGAAGGTCAAATTCAAAACGCAACCCCTGCGCTCGCGCACGGGCCTCTGAGAATGGATATGAGCTGACCTTTCGCTCTGAATTCGAACACTTATTTAAAATTCAACAACGCAAACAAACCCGGACACGAGGCTTTTGTTTTAGAAAAAGACTCTCTCCTGTCGTGCATTCGAGATCCCGTCAACCGACCGACTGATAGACAAACACGCACTTGTCTTCTTCCCGAAACAGACTGTTCTGAGATTCACGGCCAGAAAAAGATTTCTCAGGCGTGGCACAGAAGGTACATGGCAGTTTAGTGGCCGAGTCGTGATGTTATTCTGCCCTTTAGAGACAGAATATGAGAGAAACAGTGCTGATCTGGAGTCTTTACTAGTCGCGGTGACGCCAAACAAATCAGACTTCAAATGCTGAACACTTCAAAACTCCAGTCTAAGAAACGGAAGCAACAGAAGATTGTAGCCGGTAAAAGACAAAGTGACATGAGACGCTTTTCCCTGTACGTGCCAACTGAAGCTGCAACTTCAGCACGTTTCAAAGCTGCCCTTCCCAACCCTATGCAAATTACGTATGATGATATTAAGCAAAAAAAAATCAGAACGATTAACTCGAATGATTCTTCAGGGTGCTCCTACAGCTGTCCAGGCATGTTTCTACGTTTCCTAATTTTTCAGTTTGCAATTCAAATCTCTACCTGTAATTAATTTTCATTTACTGTTAGACATGCAAAGGATCTAAGGTGACTTTAATCTAGCTATGCTCTAGTGATGGGAAGTTTGGATCATTTAAGTGACTCAGTTCTTTGAATCTCGATCATCCAAATGAATGAATCTTTTCTTGAGTCATTTAGTTCATTTCGTAAAATAAAGTGTTACATTTTCAATAAACAGACCCCCAACATACACAAATTTTAGGACATATTATGATAAACAGAATGAGCAGCTCACCTCTCATATCTTCTGGTCTGAATCGTTCGTTCTTTTGTCACGTGACTCCCATAGACGCTATGCAGTGCATTACACAGGAAACTGAATGGAGCGGTTCTTCTCGTGAGCCTAAATAGAACGACCCATCACTACTATCCTCATGCATATATACCAATCTTTCGTTAAGTGCGTATGCAGACATTCCACTGATCGATAAAGATTGGAAGGTAGTAGTTAAAAATCGAGCAACCGATTTTCACACTGATTAATGAGCTATTTTAGTTTCACTAGTTATATTTGGAAGCCTTTATATTTTGACTACCAATATTTATTATAAAACAATAATAAATTCATTAATTCATTAATTAACTATGGACAGTGCATGGCCACAAGCAATCCTTGCAATCCGACAAGAAATAATAATAAATTAAAAAACATACAAGCGTGAACGTACTGTAGGGCAATTCATCACGCACAGCTTTGTGTGAAGCTTTTCATACCTCATACTTGCTCTGGTTTCTGACACACCGTAAGGTACTTTGTTATCTATAAAAACGGATAGGAAAAAAATGTCACAGACTGTGAAACGGTCATATCTTCATATTGAAGCTGACTCATGTTGTTCCTCCGCACTTTGATTGACGTTGTTCCACTCGAGCAACAGATTTACAGTAAGTAGGACGTGTGGAGGATGGAACTGTACGAAGTGCGTCTTTTGTTGATATTTTACGCTAAGGCTAATCTGTAAAAGGTCTAAGTGTGGCGAATAACATTTACACTTCAAACTAAAAAAAGTGACACACCACATCACATGGCGGATTGAAAAACTTTGGGATTATGGGGGGAAAACTGGACATGTCTATGTATCAGCTATCAAACTATCACTGGAAGGTATTACACACACTATCATTTATAATTGAAAAATGGGACATATGTTCAAAATGCAACAGGTGATGAAGCCCATCTATTGTTCATCACACGATAAATATTAAAAGAGAGAGAGAGAGAGAGAGAGCGAGAGAGAGAGAGAATTATGATCAGTTGAGAAAAGGAATGTGAGAATAAGGCCGAAAGACAAAGAGACAGATGTGCGATCTAATAGAGAACAACTGATAATAAGGAATAAAAGATCGCTATATGAGATAGGAAAAAGTGTAAAGACAGACAAAAAGTAGAAATGAAGCAGATAACCTTAGAAAGCGTAGGAGGTTCTTCTTTATTTTTATCTCAGATACATCAGTGAACATTATCTGACTTATGCAACTGCTGCTTCAGAGGTTCTCAAACTACAGTAGGGGTCATGACCCCATGACAGGTCACCTGATTTCCTTACAGTTTTCTTTTTGGTCAAGATTACAAATCAATTGTATAAAGATGTCTCTAAATCTCTAACTAAACTAAACTAAACTAAATCTCAATGTTATTTTTGTGTGTTGCTATCAGAGCCCAAAGAGACAGGTTTAAATTAAGAGTGTACAGTATATGCTATTTAAGTCTTTGGCAAGATTCTGACATGCTGCACTAGCGTAGGAAGTGTGTGTGTATATATACATATATCAGAGTTTCCATATTCAAAAACGTACTATAAAAAGCAGTAAACAGTAATCAATGAAACAGAGTCAATGAGGCGTGTGACGACCCTTTCCTCAAAATAGTCTCTGGTATAGTTAGTGCAGTTTCATAAGGAAGTTACCTGCTCAGTTTCAGTTTCACTGAACAACCTGAAGAACTAGCCGCTGTCCTCCGGAGGACGCACCTGCTTCCTTTTTTTTTTTAAAGCATGCAAAACTCAAAAGCTTTATTTTTTTTCTTTTGTCTTGTAAATAATAAGCTGCTTTCCTTTCTGCCCTATAGATATTATCTTGTAAAGGTTTGGAATTTGGAACTAATGTTTGGAATATATATATATATAAAAAAAAATATATATATATATATATATATATATAGTTATATATATATA
>JAQMYK010000002.1:26295818-26309831 GCA_030014345.1 Clarias buthupogon
AAGTCATAATTATGAGATCAGGATGTCATAATTATGAGATATTAAGTCATAATTATGACATAATTCCCGTGATTTTTTTTATTGTGTGAATGCAATGCGCTTCCGTACCAATGTATTAATTACATTCCACTAAATATGATTATTCTAATTTTTCCCCCCAGATTTTCTCCCTAATTTCTCCCCGCCACTAGGGGGCATACCACCGACCGCATCTTTTCGAACTGCTCGCTCACACACCATTGGTGCGCTATCCGCTCCTTCCGCTTGCGTGAGCTCACAGACGCCCCTGATTGGCCGTAGAGTTGCAATTAATGTGAGAGCACTAAGTGCCTCCCATCCAACCCCGCTTAGAGAGGTCGGCCAATCCGCTCTCTATAGGCCACGGCTTCGAGAGGCTACAGCATCTCTCGCAGATCGAACCAGCGATCTCCGGATGATAAGGCGAGCACTTTACCACAGCGCCACTCGGAGGCCCTAAATATGATTATTTTAATTACATACATTTTGTCTTCTGGATTGATCTTTATGTTACTTCACACTGTGTTTTTTAAATGTTAAATATGTTTTGTATTGGCAGTTGTGTGCGTGCTGAGCCTAATTCAGGTTTCTGAGTCAAACTGTGAATAAGAGGATACCATTCAAGCTCATTCAATTCAATTAACTTTTGTGCATATAACACATTAACAATGAACCTTGTCGCAGAGCAACTTTACAGAAATAAACTTTCCGGATATAAATGTA
Source organism: Clarias buthupogon (assembly GCA_030014345.1). Classification (NCBI taxonomy): domain Eukaryota; kingdom Metazoa; phylum Chordata; class Actinopteri; order Siluriformes; family Clariidae; genus Clarias; species Clarias buthupogon. Next base: position 26,296,560 of record JAQMYK010000002.1, read on the forward strand.
AAGCTTTTCAAAATTCACAAATTTGTAGCTTTACCAGTTTGTCTCTAGTGAGCAAGCAGGATGTGATAGTGGTGGTAAAAAAAAATAAATAAATAAAATAAAAAACTCCCGAGACATTTCCAGAGGAAGAAGAGGAACCAGACTCATCCTCATTTGGATGATAATGGCTAGATAATGTGACCATAAATAAACTGTGGCAAATTCAGTCCTAAACCTATCAGAGGCATTGCAGTGACTGTAAAACATTGCAAAAACTGTTTGTATCAACTGAAGTCCAAATCCTGCTCAGCCTTCCAACATTTTAGCACACACATAAAAAGCAGTTGGCACAAGGATGCATGTATTATTTTTTTATAACAGTTTTGGAGCAACTATTTTTTACATTGTCAGGCTTTTTCTGATTGTTTTAAACAGCTACATGCTGCAAATTTGGCCAAATTACTCAAAAGAACGAATGTGCGAATCAGTCTAAACAGATCATTTAACTCAACAGATCATTTAACTGATTTAAATAAGCAAAATGCCTCCTCATGGGCATAGGACAAGCCACCAGTTTCTCCTTCATTTTGTCACCCATATGTGCATGTGCGTATTTATGCTGTGTATAAAATATATAAATCATTTTTTCCCTGTAATGTGTAGAACAACAAACAGAGGAGTTACAAGATACTAAGCTAAAAATAATGGTATGTATCTATAGTATATGATAAGTATGCATTTATGGAAAGCTAGCTCTCCAAATAGAAATATACTAATACAGATGAGTATATGAATATGACATCTATATATATATTTTTTAATTGATTACATTGTAGGAAATGGCTCATCTTTAGACCTTTTTTACTCTTATGTCACCATGTCATAATAAAAGAATACTTTTTTGTCAAAATTTTTTAAAAATGCTTTATTTATTTCCACTATTTAAAACACAATTCCAATGTTTTTCTATTCATTTAAAATTTTTAAAGAGCTTTCTAGTATTCTTTTGTTTTTGTTCAGATTTTTTGGAAACCAGACTCAGACCCCATTCGAGGCCATTATATGTGGCATTTCTTTAAAGCCAGTCTGCAACAACATGCTGTGACCAGGAGCTGGCTTGGGGCTACACACCACCGCCACAGAGCTCCTACAATGCTGCAGATTGCAGAATGCCTCTATGATGCCATTATAAGACTCTCGCCCCAGAGGACAGCGTGGAAGCCTCCAGACCTTCAAGCACACTGCTGAGGCGTAGGGCTGGCCAAAAACTAGACTGTGACCAGGCCCTCATTCTTCTCCTGACATGGCAGCCCCAATGGACCTGGTTGGCACAGAGTTCCAGTCTCCATACCTGCCATCTCAGTGCTTGCTGCTATTTTCAAAGATCTGGCTGGGCACACCATGGTCCCCTGCAGCAAAGCAAAGCCAACAAAACAACAGAGCCTGAATAACTCCTGGACCAATTCCAGGACATATTCTGGGCAGAGCTCACACATCTGGTCCACCATGAGATTAAGATTCCTTCTGGGGAGATCATGTACCAACTGCCTCTGAAGCTGGCTGTCAGGCCATCAAGGAAGAGGTGGCCAAGATGCTCCATGACTGCATCATAGGGGAGGTCACTAGGCCCTGGTCAATGACGATAGTGGTAGTGCAACAACTTCCACCAATAAGTTGGAAATATATCAGAGTTTGACAGCTGATTGGATAACGCAGGCACAATTTAACCCTTGCTCTGGATCTGACCAAAGGGTTCAGGAGCTGACTGATGCACAGTATCTGGGGTACTACATTGAACAACGCTAGAGGAAAAAAACTGGGGAAGTTTGGATCATCACATCTGGCATGGGCGCAGTGGTCTGAAGCTGCCAACTGGGCCTTCAACACACACTGTAAATAGCCCTCGCTAGCTCCTCAGTCTTGAGAAACACTCATTTTGACCTCATCTTCATCGTCTACACTGATGTCTCCAAGACTGGCTTGGTCACTATGCTGTCCTAGGAGTTAGAAGAACACCCAGTCCTCTATGTGAGGAACTACTATCTTCCTGGTCAACACATCGCACTCCTTGTGGACCATCTTGATCTAAAATGGATGGTAAGGGTCAAAGATAGTCATATGACAAATGCTCGAAGGGGATAACAAAACGCTGAAGATAGAGCTTTGCTCCACACTTCCAAAAAAGTCTCAAAACGGAAAGGGGACTAGACCCTAGTCTAGTATTGAACAAAACTTGTTAGTATGTCGTTAGGGATGGGCGAAAATGTGGTATTATATTTCGGGTGGCGGCATGGTGGCTTAGTGGTTACCACTGTCACCGTGCACCTCCAGTGTCCAGGTTCGATTGCCGGCCAGGTTCAATTCCCGTCTCTGTGTGCAAGGAGTTTGCTTGTTCTCCCCGAGCTTGGGTTTTCTTCGGGTACTCCGGTTTCCTCCCACAGTCCAAAGATATCCAGGTTAGGTTGATTGGCGTTCCCAAATTGCCCATAGTGTGTGAATGAATGTGTGAGTGAGTGTATGTGTATGCCCTGCGATGGATTGGCACCCTGTCCAGTTTGTACCCCGCCTCTTGCCCCAAGCCTCCTGGGATAGGCTCCAGGCCCCCGCGACCCTGAATACAGGATAAAGCGGTATAGAAGATGAGATGAGATAAAGGATATTATATTTCATTGTATTGTATTGTACTTAAACAAAGTCACACACTCATTCACACACTACGGGCAATTTGGGAACACCAATTAACCTAATCTGCATGTCTTGGAAGGAAACCGGACATGCAAACTCCATGCACACAGACGTGGGAATCGAACCTGGCCGGCGATCAAATCTGGACACTGGAGGTGCAAGGTGACAGTGGTAACCACTAAGCCACCATGCCGCCACCCGAAATATCATGATACCATATTTTCGCCCATCCCCAATGACATACTCAAGTTTTGTTCAATACTAGACTAGACCCGATTTTATACACATACACATCTATACAACAGATGGCTCCATTCACAGTCTATTATTTCTTGTTATCGCATCACGTATCAAACAAAGACTATAAGCTACTTTATATAATTTTCCCATTTTAGGGCACCATCGTTCGCTTCCACAACAGCTCTTAATAGCTGGCCGTACCCCGCGTCTCTCCTCAAACGCTTTCTCTGTAAACAGTTTGTCTTGCAGAACAGATTTTGCGCAGAATGCTGATGAGCAGTAAAAGAGTTTTGCCGACCACAAGCAAAGTCGTGAACAAAATAAACTCCGCCGTCATCTTTCAGGAGATTTGGCTGCAACTCTGCTTATGTCTGCGAACTCCTACTGAGAGCAGCTGTTTGAGTTTACTCCCATCTTCATTACAGTTTGTGAATACTAACCACGGAGTTAATGCGACCTAAATGATACGACTCTGACATGCATCGCAGACTATCCTTACCTGTTTTCTCCCTCTTCATTTTAAACGCGTGAAGACGTTCGTGTTTTTGTTTTGGATGAAATGCTGCACAAAGTGTCTGTATACTAGTGATTGGGTCTCTGTGGATCCGCTTCCCCATGGGAACAACCGCCAGGTGCCATTATGGGCTTTACTAAGAGGGAAGAGGTGAGTGCTGGGAGGACGAGGAGACATCTCAAAAAGCTTGAAAAACATCCTAACGCCTCTGTTGGACCCTTGTTGGACCATTAATAGCATATGGTACAACAGAGACAGAGAGAGAGACAGAGAGAGAGAGAGAGAGAGATTGCATTGCATCTGTCACTAGTCTCTAAAGAAACAAAAAAGAACATGAAAAAAAATGAAAAAGGAGAAAATAAAATGGACCGCGAGAGAGAAACAAATGAAAGAGGGAGAGAGATAGCGTAATTGAGTAAAAGAGTGTGAGAAAGGACATATAGTGTGGGATCCAGTGGGGGATAAGGAATAAAGTAGATGTAGAGATAAAGGCAAATGTCAGTATGAGTAAACAGAAAATGCAAGCAAAAAGAGAAAAGATAAAGGTGTGAGACTATCGCACAGAGATATAGATCTAACAAGGGTTTGAAATGCTAAAAGTCGGGAAGATAAATATGAGTGGGAAAGAGACAGAGAGAGAGAGAGAGAGAGAGAGAGAGAGTATTGTACTGTATGCAATTATATCCAATTAATTCTCTTTCTCATAAATTCTCTCCATTTATTGTGGAAATGAGGAAGAAGAAAGGCAGAGAGAGAATAAGCGTGGGTGAGGACACAAGAACAGAGACAAAGAGGAAAGAAAGAAAGAAAGGCGTCTACAAGAGAGTGGCGAAAAGAGGCAGGAAGACTGAAAAGCGACAAGAGTGAAAACGGAGAGAGAAAGAAGAATCGAATAAGAAAAGGGTAAAAGAAAAGGAGGAACGAAAGAGAGAAAGACATTCTGAGAATAGAAACAAGGGAGGAGGAGTCTGCAAAGAGAGAGTAGAGAGAGAGAGAGAGAGAGAGAGAGAGAAAGACGGAGGAAAGAAGAGTATGAAGCGAGGAAGCAGGAAAGTGATGGAGAAATAATCTGAGTGAGAGCGTATGAAAATGCAAAGTGCAAAGAGACAGGTATGTGCCCGGAGTACAGGATGGAGAGAAAGAGGAAGAGAATGAGAGAGGAAGAGTTTAGATTGATAGTGAGCCAGAACAAGGGAAAAGACAGATATGTGCTCGGAATACGTGAAAGACAGAAAGAAAGGCAGAACGTAACACAGAATGAAAGAAAGTGTCTCGAGAGTGAGAAGGCCAAAGAGGGGACAGAGAGCGAGAGAAAGAGAGAGAGAGAGAGAGAGAGAGAGAGAGAGCGAGATCATCATTTCCAGCTTCTATGCAGACTTGACTTTGCTCCCTTTCTTCACTGTGGTGTAAAAGTCCACCGTCTTTCATCCCTCTGACAAAAAAAGAACGCGTATAATGAGGACGATCTATCACTCCCTCCCACTGCGCCTCTCCTGCAATAACACATAACTACACCCTGTGACCATTAAGAAATAACCGGAGATGAAAAGCACAGCTAAATGGATAAACATTGCTTTAGCTTTCCTCAGTTGAGCGCTCACGTCATCCGTGTCGTGTTCATCAACCAGCCTGACACGGTGCACGCTTAGAGGAGAACACGCTTACTACACACTCAGGCACTTTCACAGGGGACAACACAATCTGCTTTCTAATAATAAACACGCAGGTGGATCGGAAAAACTTTCCGGTGACGCGATCCAGGCGCGGATCGATTGCGTGACGAAAACCTGGGTTTTGCCTCTGCCACGAGGTTACGACTTAAAATGGTTCAGCACAGGAGCGGTTGCTTTCTCATCTCGGGCTCGGGATTTGAACCCTGCTGATAATCTGTGGTCTGAATGGAAAAAAAAAAAAAATACATTCTCACGGGAAAAGCTAAGATGATTATATTAAAAATCAAAACATGATTATATCTATAGGTAGACACTTGGTGCTGTTATTCTCGACTTTGTTGGGGTGCCAATAATTTTAAACACTGTGACATAATAAGTTGGTTGGGGGGGGGGGGGGGGGGGGTATTGCGCTAAGATAAAACTACATACAAAATTTCATATACTGAGTAGCAGTTTGTAAATATGCGGTCAAACATAGCTGGCCACTTTAATAGGAACACCTGTCCACCAGCTTGTTTGTGGTGAGCCTATGCCCAATGGATTTTCCTCCACAGCCGAGAATTTCCTGTTCTGGGCTGACGATTGGAATCTGATATGGTTTCTTCCGTTGTTGCGCATTCACCTCAAGATTTGCTAAGCTACGCGGTGTGAGATGCTATTCCGTGCAACATGAATGTAAAGACTAGTTGTGCGAGGCACTGCAGGTTTCCTGTAAGCTCCAAATTCTGAGGTTTGACGTGAATATTAACCCAAGCTCTTGATCCGTTACTACATGACCTGATGCACTGCGCTGCTGCAACACGATTGGATAATCACAAAGAATAAAAAGGTACAGTACATGGATGAATAGGTGTTTCAAATAAAGAGGACACAAGGGTGCCAATACTTCTAAAGCTAATTAAATGTTCTTCTGCAGATATGAAAAAAATTAGTTAATATTATTCACTCCTATGACCCTGACTGAAAAGACTGCTCTTGCTCTCACACACACACACACACACACACACACACACACACACACACACACACACACAAAAACCCTATCTTGAGCTGAAAGCAGGAGCCTTAAAGTGCAGCCTCAGAGTTTATTTTCCCCCCAAAAGTCCCCTCTCTGCTCTCTGGCTCCGTGACGAAGCCCTGATAACAAAAGAGACAGCGAGAGGCACTGATGTGTATCGGCCCTGACGCACTGCGAGCCGCGGCCCTGAGTGTGTGTGACACCGCAGTGTGACCGTGCGGTTAATGGATGAGAAGCTGCAGGAAGTTTCCTACAGTTCAGCAGAAAGCACCATAATGACACAGATTTCCCAGCGAGCTCACAGCTCAGAAAACAACCATAAACAGCGAGTTGGAAAATTATTTGGACAGTAATGTGTTTATTCTTATTCTGGCTCTGCGCTGTAACTCGTTACTGGAATGAGCTTCGTATTCGGTGTAGGAACAGGTCAAACATTTCGCCATGACATTAAATTTAATTTTAGATTTTATATTTTTGGTGCAGCCGGAGTCATTTGCTGTTGTTTTGCTGTACGTTTTAAACTTGATGTGGGTTTGTAGAACAGCAAATGCTTATAGCTGCTATAACAGAAGTGATAACTTCATTCACAGTATTTCACAGTGCTAAATTAAGTATAAACTGATAAAAGAAATGTCAAAATGTTTGTATGATGTGTCAATCTTTAATAATGATCATAAGGATCACTTAGTCACAGCCAATCATATTTTGTTCTTTACTTAAATTTTGTTCTGGTTTATTTTCCATTTTTTATATTTTTAGAACCAATAATTGTTCCCCCTTGCTAAGCGTGTGCCTGCTATTTCAAGCGGAGGAGGTGTGGCCTCTGTGCCTGCTGTTTCAAGTGAAGGAGGCGTGGCCTCTGTGCCTGCTGTTTCAAGGGAAAAAGGTGTGATCATGTGATCACAACTCGGCCAACAAAGCGTATACCCACTACAGTACTCGTATATCAAGACCTCGCTCATTTAACAAGCTAAAATTTATTTGAAAAAATTTTGCTGGTCTTACAACACTCGCAGAATAAGTTACTCGGAATCCAAGGTTGCACTGTATTTGTCACATGTACCTTATAGCGCAGATAGGGTTCTCTGTGTTCTCAGTGTATACTGAGAAGGAGACGTGGCCTCTGTGCCTGTCAGTATACTTGAAAGAGGCGTGTCCTCTGTGCCTGTCAGTACATTTGAAGGAGGCGTGACCTCTGTGCCTGTCAGTGTACTTGAAGGAGGCGTGGCCTCTGTGCCTGTCAGTGTACTTGAAGGAGGCGTGACCTCTGTGCCTGTCAGTACACTTGAAGGAGGCGTGACCTCTGTGCCTGTCAGTGTACTTGAAGGAGGCGTGGCCTCTGTGCCTGTCAGTATACTTGAAGGAGGTGTTTCCTCTGTGCCTGTCAGTATACTTGAAGGAGGTGTGGCCTCCGTGCCTGTCAGTATACTTGAAGGAGGCGTGGCCTCTGTGCCTGTCAGTATACTTGAAGGAGGTGTTTCCTCTGTGCCTGTCAGTATACTTGAAGGAGGCGTGACCTCTGTGCCTGTCAGTGTACTTGAAGGAGGCGTGTCCTCCGTGCCTGTCAGTATACTTGAAGGAAGCGTGTCCTCTGTGCCTGTCAGTATACTTGAAGGAGGCGTGGCTTCTGTGCCTGTCAGTATACTTGAAGGAGGCGTGGCTTCTGTGCCTGTCAGTATACTTGAAGGAGGCATGGCCTCTGTGCCTGTCAGTATGTTTGAAGGAGGTGTGGCCTCAGTATACTTGAAGGAGGCATGGCTTCTGTGTCTGTCAGTATGTTTGAAGGATGCATGGCCTCTGTGCCTGTCAGTGTCTTTGAAGGAGGCGTGGCCTCTGTGCCTGTCAATATACTGTAAAGGGCCTCTGCAGGCTCCTGCTGCTTTAATGCATTATTATTCTCAGATGAAGAAACACACAACTATAGTTTTGACAATGAAGCAAAGAAAAGATGAAATTTCCACTCTTGGCAGGTGTTCCTTTCTACCCGGTGCCATAATGGGCAATGAAAATGTTGATCATACAGTAGCGCAGTATGTGCCCTCTCTACCTCTCCCAGTAATCCATCACAGCACTCGCACATTCCGACCGCTGCTTATGCCGATGTGGCATCTTTCTGTCTGGGGCCTGATAAAAGAAAAAATAATAATAAAAAAATAAAAAATAAAAACTTCATGCACTCTCAGGCCAAAAACGCAGGTGGACGCTGGTGCCTCGCACCTCGCCCGACCGCCAGCCCATCCATCATACTTTCACAGAACATCACACACACTACACCACACACCCATCCGTGTGCACTGGATCTGTCAGGATGATGGAGTGGCTCACGCGGCCCCCAGCAAACAGGACACGGGCAGGAAAAGTCAATAAAGCTTTATTTGGCTCTATTAATAACCCATCTGACTTCCTTGGTCCTATTCGGTGGCCACTCTGCAGACCATGATCAGTTGCTTAATTTCACCTCGCTATGGAAGGCACACTTCACTCGACAACACTATTCATAATAACGATCGCCGGACGACGCTAATGTGTGCTATACTAACTGCGCCCGTCGGCTATTATAGGTAAAATCTTCATCTAACGACTTCTTTCTGTCCCTGTAGACGATTAGGGGTAATTATGCGATTTGAGTCGAGGTGCAAATGGAGTTTCGTCTAAGAGTGGAGGAACTGTGCGTGTGTGTAATTGTACGTGTGTGTGTGTTTGGGGGTGCCTTTCAAAAGGTGAATCTGAACGAGAATGAGAAAATAACATTTTAAAACCATGGCTGAATCTCTGTTTTCATCTTAATGGATGTTCCAGTACTTTATCAACACGAGGGACGTGTTAGATGAACCCGCAGAGAACCGAAGCATCGAGTAAACAGAAAAGAAACAACGGAACAGAAACCAGGAATAACAGAAGACATTAAAGCTGTGAAGCTGATAATGGCTAGCTAGCATGTACGTGCACCCAGATGCTAAGACACACATATTTTGCTTCTCATTAGTGAGGTTATTCACTAATGAGAGTGTTCAGTGGGGTCGGGGTCAGGGCAATTTGCAGGCCACTCGAGTTCTTCCACTCCAGCTTTTGGCAGCCTTTAAAATATAATTCAGCAGACCGAGGCACAAGGCTGGGAATTATGACAATAGCTTCATTGATGCTTGATGAACATAATTACAGAGCAGAACCTGCTGGGAGACAATGTGATTTTACTCAACTGTAACGAGCGATGCTGAAAGATCCAAAACATTCAGTGACCTCAGGAAACATCGCTGATGTTCAAACTGATGTTTTAGAGGCCAATCTTCTCCAGACAGTGCCTGTGTGTCTGTGTGTGCGCAAGTTTGTGCATGACCAACTAATTAAACAGATGGGATCAGGTGCGGCTTCTTGGTTGGAACGAAAAAAACCTGCACCCACACAGGCCTTTACTGGAGAAGATTCAACACCCTTGCTCTACAAGAATTGTTTATTTTAAGAAATAAGAGTGGAAAATTATCCGCACACTGGTTGAATTAAAACTTCCATTGGCCGCCATCATATCAGCACTCTCCGTGACTGGGGCTACTGTCTCCCCAGTCACTGCTGTTTTTTTTTGTACCTGGTGCTGAAATCAAATCACAGAAGAGCATCAACAGAAGCGTTTGGATATCTGCAAAAAACATGGGACTGATACTATAAGGAAGGTGAAAGTTTTCGATGAAACCATTACTGGTGACGAGACACGGATTCATCACTACAATCCTGAAGCATTCAGTTTAATAAGGGAGTTTTCCAAATGACTGATGGCTTTAATGATTATAAAAGACGTGTTCTTTACCCAATTTGTGTAATTTAATTCTCAATTTAAAGAAGAGGTTTTGTAAAAAATAGATTTTTAAATGGCATAATAGTAATTTGATGATTTGTGTGTGTGTGTGTGTGTGTGTGTGTGTGTGTGTGTGTGTGTGAGAGAGAGAGAGAGAGAGAGAGAGAGACCGGTCATACAAAACTACAATACTATTAAATTAAATGATTTAATTACTAACGTTTATGTAGATTTTTATTCTATTCTTATAATCCTCTCCAAATGAAAGCTATGCAAAAGATCAAATCATAGTTTTGACAATTGCATGTGTATGTGCATGTTTTTTTGTTTCAGTGGCTCGAAGTTGATTTCATTAAGCCTACATTTTGTTAATAAAACTGTTCCTAAAAATTTGACATATTTCACAATCATTTCGTATGGTTAGTTGTAGGTCGTCGTCGCCTATACTTGACCACAACATCCCCTTTGATTTATTTTTTATATTTCGTTACAATAAGTTGCTTTTTCAAGAGCTGAAGCCTAAACTTTGGATTAAATACAGAGGACTACAATCCAAGAGCATTGAGATCTTGCGTGATGATGCTCGTCCGCACACTTCTGCCCACACTTTCGACACTCTGCAAAAAAAGAGTTCTTTTGATATATTAAAGCATCCTCCCTATAGTCCTGATCTCACTTTGTTGGACTTTCACCTGTTTGGTCCCGTGAAAGCAGCCCTACAAGGAGGAAGATACACTTCTGATGAAGAACTGAAGACAGCGGTGCATTCATGGCTCACAGCCCATCGTACAGCATTTTTTAATGAGGGAATATGAAAGCTTGTTGACGGATGGACAAAGTGTATTGAAAAGAAAGCAGATTATGTCGAAAAATTAAGTATTTTTCTTTTCTAAAAATGTAATAAAATAATTCTGCAGAAAATGAGACAAATTTTGTAAATTCTACAAAAAGTGTGCATAATTTTTGACTCAACCAGGAGGGGACACTAGGGTTCATTAGTTAGTGTTGTTATCTCATACCTTCCCAAAAGAGATAAAAACTAAGCCTGTATGTGTATCGTTCATAGAGAATGTTCTCCTCATGATTGGTGATCTTCCTCTGGGTTCTCCAGGTTTCCTCCCACAGGCCAAAGACCCGCCTTCTAGGTCGAGTGTCGTTTCCGAATAACCCGTAGCATATGATCGGGTGTGTGTACGCCTGTATCTTGATGCGATTTCACCCCAACTAGGGTATCAATCTGGGATACCCTCCAGGCCCCCTTCGACCGTACACAGGATGAACAGGGTTCATTGGCAGATTTTTCAGGTCACGATATGAACGAGGATTTAAATAACACAGTTCTGAGGTGCGAAGCAGGACTCGAAAGTTCTCCCTGCGAGTCAGGGTGAGCGCCACTACCTTCTGCTCGTGCCAATTATTTACGCCTACTCGACATTTCGAATACCCGTTTCTGACAGGTGCATCTTTTAGACACATGCATGAAGAGCACTCGGAAGAAAAAAAGAAAAGCAAAGGAAAAAAACAAAACCAAATGAAGTAGGGTAAAAAGAAATGCAAATTCGCCTGACTGTGAGAGATGAAGTAACGGGAAGCGGCTTCTTTTACACCCCCATTCGGTTAGCTTTTCTTCTTACTGAATAATCAGGGATGCAAATAAAGCCCAGGCGTCTTCACCAGGGCGCTTTATCAGAGACGCAGGTAAACACGGTGCGCTATCAGGTACAAGTTCTGCACCTGTGGAAAGCTTTTGTTTTCCTCTCTCCTTTAGTTAAGTCTTGAGGGAGCTGCAATTTCATTTAGAATGTTCAGGATTACCGAATAATAGAAAAGTCTGCGAAGACTTGTTTTCATTCTGCTGCTTCTCTAAACCTTAGAAATAAAAGTTGGCTCAGGGACCTGCACTTCCTTATTCCACACAAATGCTGGATTCTCCATCACGGTTAGTCAGAAGGCGATAATTCATTTCCTGTAACAGCATGCTCCGTGTGTGATGTGATTCCTTAATTATTCCATGACTTTAAACTGAAAAAAAGTCAGATTTTCGACTGTGCAAGGAACTAAAAACAACGTCCGGACTATCTGTTTAAACCTGATCGCAGGTGGTGTTTTTTTTCCTCCAGATCGCTCTGACGCTTCTAGCATTCGCGTCTCTTAATGACGAACACCTGTTATCGCCTCAATTACTACACTAATGAGCGTGTTATGTCTTTTCATCCCTACTGTTCTCAGATGGAATGGTGCTTGAAAAATGTAAGTCCCTGCAGATGAAAAGCGACAATGAAATCAACAGGTATCCTCTCTGTGTAATCTACCGTAGCCACATTAGCAAGCTAGAGCACTATGGCTACGCTCCAATCCCCCTGCCCTCAGTCTCCCACCTGCAGCAGTTGTGCGTGGTGCCGATGCCAGTTTGTGGTTTCAGTTTTGACTCTACTAAACAGCTCAGCTCTATTTCTCGATGGAACACCTGTTTCTGGTAAAACGCACTTTGTTGCGGAATCCTTCCTATTTTTTTTGACTGAATTAGTTCCATACAAACTGCACTGATTGATAAAAACAGAACATTTTTATTCATAACATTTTAATTATAGCCTTTTGGGTCAGCTTTCTGGATAGGAACACAGCTGCGGATGTCAATGTTTTGACAATGTCTTTATCTGATATCCACGAAAGATAACAACTGTTCCAACCTAACAATCGGTCATGATTGGACGAGAGCTATTCCACGAAGCACAATAAGGCACAACAACACTGGGATTTTTTTTTTTTTCCTGATTTTCTCTCTAACTTAGTCCTAACTTAGTTCCTCCCCGTCACTATGGGACTCCAACATTAAGGTACTCCTGCCAGTCATACGTGTTTTCTCCGAACCATGTGACACTAGCCGACCACATCAACTACAGTGGAACCTTGGATTATGAGCATAATTCGTTCCGGAAGCGGGCTCGTATTTCAAAACACTCTTAAACCAAATAAAATTTTCCCATAAGATATAATGGAAACTTAAATTATAATTAATTTGTATTAAAAATAATTAACACAAAATATAAAGTAAAAATAAAACAAAACAAAAAAATCCAGACAGATAAGTGTTCCCGTTTGGTCGCACAGGCGCTGTGTATGTGTGTGTGTGTGTGTGTGTAGCTAAAGTAAGGAGTCCCCCCCCGCCCTCCCTCTACCCCCTTCTCGTCTTACACAGTTACCCTTCCTCCACTCTTTTCACACACACGCACACACAACGGAAACACTGTTCTACCAGAAAAATAAACAAGAAATGTCTCTAATGACAGCGACAGACTAACGGAATCACTGCTGTAAAGTAAAAATAAAACAAATTAACCTGCACTTTACCTTTGAAAAGAATCGCGACAGA
>JAQMYK010000002.1:26341641-26357092 GCA_030014345.1 Clarias buthupogon
GGGATAGGCTCCAGGCCCCCCGCGACCCTGATCAAGGATAAAGCGGTATAGAAGATGAATGAATGAATGAATGATTACCTTCAATCTTTTGAGTTTTGCCATCCAACTTATTCAGGTTTACAGTGTACAGTAATAATGAATACTGTACGTAGGTTTACAATAACATTTATTTAATAGTTAAGTAAGGAGTCTCCAGTTTTAGTGTTTCTTTTTCCTTTGTAATTATATTTAGGAAAGACGGCTTTGTGCTTTGTGGTTTCAAATTAACAAGAAAATCTGCATATTTAAAGATCTTATATATGTTAAGGAAGGAAACAAATGAACAGCAGCTACAGTATAGCATAAGTGATAACAGGAATTAACATCAAGTGTGGAAGCCCTTGGAACTAGAGTATTAATATGGATTTTTTTTTTAAAGGTAAAAAAAATAAAAATAATAATAACAGGTTGTTTAATTTTTCTCCTAAATATTTTAGAAAGTGGAAAAATTAATTTTGGTGATATATTGGGAAAGTTGGTTATTTTTCTACAACTGCATGCCCCATAGTGTTTTATTTGTTGGATATGAACACTCTTACACACTCTTGTACACTCAGACACACATAAAAAAATAAAAAAAAAACATAAATACAATTGCTATACTTATTACTATGTTGCTGTAAAGAAAATAACATATAAAATATCTCCATTTAAAGAAATCGTTTTTACCAAAAATTAAATATACACCATGTCTGCTTCAGTAAAAGATCTGCTTAGTTAGTTTTGCACTTACAAGTAAGCAACATTACTGTTGTAAAAAAAAAAAAATAATAAATAAATACAATTGCTATAAACATTGCTGATTAGAATCCTAAGAATATGAGACATTCTGAATATTCTAATAAACCTGAAATGTACCAGCACACTATCAACAGTATTTTCATTACAACTGTAATGCACTTCACGGGCAGCAGAGGGCTCTGTAATCACATGCTGCCCCTTTAACCTTTCAACTAGACTCACATTTGTTTATAAACTTTGCATGATTTCAGATCATGTTCGAGACCTTCAACGTTCCAGCGATGTACGTGGCCATCCAGGCCGTGCTCTCACTCTACGCCTCCGGCCGTACCACAGGTCAGAACACGACTGCGCACCAGACTCTCTGCTCTTCTGTTCTCACTGACTTCACAGCTTCCTGATGAATAGCTTTTATTTTAAGTGATGGATTTTGGCTGGATGTTTCTTGAATAATTCAGCAGCTCTCGACTTTTCTCATCACGAGAAACTGATAAAGAACTGAAAACTAGACTTCAAGGAAGAGCGCTGTGCTTTAAACAGAGAAGTGGGTGACTCTCTGAGGCACTGAGCTGTAAATAATACTGCAACATCTAAGATGTGTAAGCACAAAAGTAAAACTCCGTATATTTTACTAGACGTATTTTTCAAAATCTTTAAATAATTTGTTTAATTGTAGAATAAGTCCTTATTAGAAATAAAAATTAAATAGATTTCAATATCAATCAATATCATTTGATTCCACAACATTATTATTATTATTATTATTATTATTATTATTATTATTATTATTATTATTAACCAAAATATACATAATAATAGGTTTTCTCTCTCTCTCTCTCTCTCTCTCTCTCTCTCTCTCTCTGTCTCTCCATCTCTGCATACAGGCATTGTTTTGGATGCTGGTGATGGTGTAACCCACAACGTGCCAGTGTATGAAGGTTACGCTCTCCCCCATGCCATCATGAGGCTGGATCTGGCTGGCAGAGATCTCACCGACTACCTTATGAAGATCCTCACTGAGAGAGGCTACTCCTTCGTCACTACAGGTGAGCTTCGTACACACTGTCTCACTTATGCACACAATGACTCCTTGCTCCAAACCTTCATCTAAAATCTCCAAGTTATTTATTGGGCTACATTACTGAGGTTTTTATTAAACTCATTAAAATCATACGAATAGTCCAAATAAAAATATTTTGGACCCGGGGAAGCTGCACAGACCCCCGTTTAAAGAGCTGAACATGGTTTAAGGAATTTTTTTTTGGTTTTAGTGCAGTAGAATTCCACGATGAATATATAACACTGTACTTGTACACTGTAAACTCTAATGCTCAAAGTAATTAAATATATTGAGTACTGTTAACTTAAATAATTACAATTAGTTCAAATTAATAGACCTTGATGAGTATTTAGAACTTTTTGGTATTTATGAGTTTGTAGAAATGACACTTTTCAAGTTACAGTAGCTGAACAAATTTGATATTTTAGGTATCTGTACTGTAAGTACTTAAGTAACAGTAACTGTCACCTTAAAGTTCCACCAACTTAAAATGTTTCAGACTAGCGATTTTGTGTCTGACGTCATGAGGGCAATAAGGCACTGGTGGCTCAGTGGTAGGTGTTTCGCCTGCCATGCGAAAGGCTCGGGTTCGATTCCCAACAACTGAATGAAGTGCCTGTTCCAAGCCCAGATAAAATGGGAAGGTTGTGTCAGGAAGGGCACCTGGTGTAAAACCTGTGCCAAGCTGGATGGTCCACTGTGGCGACCAATGGCCGGGAGCAGGCGACCAACAACAATTTCTTTGATTTGCAACAACTAAAAAAAAAGATAATTACTATTAAATAGTATGAGTTAGGCTACTCTAACTCTAACTTTATTAATGCAAATAAAGAATGATTAATATTAATGAGTACAACAAACACTGATAGTTCTGTTTACTTAAAATTTAAAACATCATTACTCAAATTTTTTTTTGAGTTTTGCCAACTTATTCGGGTTTACAGTGTATGGATATTATGGACATTAACCGCCACCCTGTGTGTGTTTTATTCTTCATCTGTTCCACAGCTGAGAGAGAGATTGTGCGTGACATTAAGGAGAAGCTGTGCTACGTGGCGCTGGACTTTGAGAACGAGATGGCCACCGCTGCCTCCTCTTCCTCTCTGGAGAAATCCTACGAGCTGCCAGACGGTCAGGTCATCACCATCGGCAATGAGCGCTTCCGCTGCCCCGAGACGCTCTTCCAGCCCTCGTTCATCGGTCAGTGTGGCACTTACACACACACATTATTTATTAGCAATAATAACACTATTTAGACACCAAGAAGAAGGGAATGAAAATAAGAAATCATCATGGCAATCGGATTTCCTAAAAAGAAACAAGTTTTTTTTCCCCCCTTTCTCGTGGTCGCTATATTAGATCACTCAATCCACAATGGCACAGGTTTTAAACAGGATGCCATTCCTGACGCAACCCACCTTTTTCTCCAAGCTTGTTACTGGCACTGAGGATATGGTGGTTAGGACTGTTGCCTTGCACCTCCAGGGTCCGGGTTCGAATCCCGCTTTGGGGAGTGTGTGCATGGTGTTTGTATGTTGCTTGACGGGTTTCCTCGCACAGTCCAAAGACATGCAGATTAGGCTAATTAGCGTTCCCAGATTGCCTGTAGTGTGTGTGTGAATGTTGATCGGAGGTCCTACCAGGGTTGTAAAGGGTCACCATTGTCTTCCACAGTCCCTAGTTGGACTACAGAGGTTTTTAGATGGATGGATAGATAGATGGATGCTGCAACTGCCTGAGCCACCACTTTTGCTTTGGATTTACATACTGTATATTATTATATATACATTATTATATTAAAGTAGGTTACTTTACCATATTTCTAAACTGTAGCAAAATTAATGATTTGATTCGGTTTATTTTTAATATGAAGGCATGTAGACTATACCGTACTTTTATGTCTGAAAGTCTTTCTGTTGCAAAACACCACACGAAAAAAAAAAAAGTAACTACGTAAGAATTCATAATGACAGTGACTTTTATAATACGTGAATATGATTACGCTTTATTATCGGCCGATCATTATTTTCCCCATAGCACTCTTTTACTCTCAGAGGAATCCCTTAAAGACAAGCATAATATCTCTCTCTCTCTTACACACACACACACACACACACACACACACACACAAGGCCTGAAGTCAACGAATGAAAAATTCGCATCATTAATAATTCTTAATCATTCCGCTGGTCCGAATGTGTGTACTGTGATTAAAGTCATGGGGTCGGCACAGGGTTTTACACAGGCTGCTGAGAATGATAATCTTACCCTGTAATGTTTCCATCTACACATTAAATTTAACATCCATACAGTGTAAGAACAATATGTAAGAATGTTATCATATTTGTTTCTTATAGATAAACTGCATGTCCTGAAATAGAAATGTAATAATATAAATAATACATATAAATACACATTGTATACATGCAAGCCACATACACACTTGACATATATATAAAATATGCATACAGGATATTACCTACATGAAAATGATATAATGTGCTGTATACACTACGTATACTACTATATGCATTATTTATTAACTGCTTGTTTTTCCCTCACTGCCCAGCCCCCACCGTTCTGTCGACTAAACCTGCCTGATTTTTCTTTTTCCGCCTCAAGCATTTACAAAGGTGTTTTTTTCCCCCACCTTCCACCTTAATAAGCACTTAAACGAACAAATAGCCCTATAGACGTGTGCCAGCCATCTCAGCAGGACACATCTGGGTGACAGATCACCTTTTGGTAGCAGTTAATTCACAGCGGTGCCACATAACCAGAGGCTCAGGATCTATTTAAGGGTCACGTAGTCGTCTGGTGTTCCTGAATTCAAACATCAATCTTTGTCAGCTCATACAAGAGAGAGCTGGAGGTGTGCTCGTTTTCTCTTTTAATTTACACTTTATGGAGGAAAGCTGGTGTTTGTGAAAGCAAATGCATTCTCAGTCATTAATTAGTTATATAACACAAAGGCATTGAGTATACGGTGCAGTGAGGTTTCAGAAGTTTAAGACTGAACTTGAATAAGCATAAAATTCATTCATATTTTCTATACCGCTTATCCTGTGTACAGAGATGCGGGGGGGCCTGGAGGGGACTTAGGGCACACTCTGGATAGGGTGCCAATCCATCGCAGGGCACACACCCTCATTCACACTCAATTAGTCTAATCTGCATGTCTTTGGACTGTGGGAGGAAACCGGAGAAAGCAGAGGAAACCCACCAAGCACGGGGAGAACATGCGCAACTTCACACACACTCACAGACCCGAGGCGGGAATCGAACCCCGACCGTGGAGGCACAAAGCGACAGTGCTAAAAAGTTCAGCACTCTATAGGTTTTCATTGTGTCCATTAACTTTTTTTTTTCTAAGACTTTGTATAGTACTGTACATGCCTACAACAAAATACAAGATTTACAAGATACTTTTAAAACAGCGAGCTTTGACATATTTGCAGTAGATGAAACAAATGAAACTTCTTTCTAGCCACCTTAGAATTTTTTTTTTAGAAAATCCAACAGAGAGATTGTCGCAAGGACGTTAGAACCCGTTATAAGTGACCGCTTGTCTTGCTATTAGGCAAATACAGTACTATCTATCAATAACTTGTCATTAGTAATATAAAACCAACTATTATGATTGAGTTCTCACTTGCATGATAGACATAGAATTATTACATATATGTGAAAAAACATTGAAAATTGAGAGAAAGCACCATTCCTGAATGTTATTTAATTTTAAATTAAGTATATTATCATGTTACATCTCTTCAAAATGGACGACATACTAAACAGAAAAGCTGCATTGTTTTTATTAGAGATATTTTTTTTTTTTGTGGTAATTTGATGAAACTGCTTAATCTACAGTAGTTACCTGTTATACCAAAATCATTTTAGAAGAAAATTAATGAGTGAAGCTTTTTGCTCACTGCTGATGATGTGTTATGGATGTGGACGCAAGGTAGCCTTAAACTATTCATCACTAGTACACACACACACACACACACACACACACACAAACACACACAAATCTATGTCGCTAATTATTAGTCATTAAAAAATGTGCATTGAATCTTCAAAGAGGTTCGGATAATACAATTTAACACACACACACACACACACACACACACACACACACACACACACACACACATGCAGTCCAGTCGAACTACACATTTTTGGTGGTTAGGATCAAAGCCACGTCACTCAGAAAGCCTTTAAAGTGACTACATGCTGCATAATGTTAGATAATACGGTCATTTTGCGGGAGCTCACTGGGTCAGATTCTGTGCTCTATCAGAGAAAGCTATATGGTATGTGTATGAGCAACATCCAAATACAGTAGGCATACAGTACTGTGTCTTAAGTCGCCCATTTATTTCTTCATATTAAATTTAATTAAATGATACAGATTAAATTAAAGAAATGGAAACAAATGTTTTACTATGACAGGCTGCAAAGTGCCTAAAGATACTAATTAAAAATTGTTGTTGATTTCGTCATCAACCTCATTACCCCTCTCGTCTGTTCCAACCACTCAGATTGATACTAATCACCGGCCTGATCATCTCTCATCATCTGCACCTGTTTCTCACTGGTTCATGCCAGTACACTGTCCCTCTGCTGTCTGTTCACAGGCATGGAGTCGGCCGGCATCCATGAAACCACCTACAACGGGATCATGAAGTGTGACATTGACATCCGTAAGGACCTGTACGCCAACAACGTGCTTTCTGGAGGCACCACAATGTACCCAGGTATCGGTGACAGAATGCAGAAGGAGATTACAGCACTCGCCCCCAGCACCATGAAGATCAAGGTAAGACCTATGACTATATACTAAGTGGCTTGTTTACTTATTTTTATGTCTGACCTTTATGAGGACATTTTTTAAATTTATTTAAATATGGAAAATTTTCTTCTAATGCAGAATAATGTCAAAAGTCAAATCACGTATCTCTCTTATAAAGTCAAAAATTCAAACTATTTCTTATAGTTGATTTTCTATCACATATATGTCTATATTTTTATAGACATAAAACACATTTTTTTCCATACTTAACTTATATATAAAAATAAATAAATAAATAAATAAATAAATATTTATATATATATATATATATAATATTTTTGATGGCACCACTGATCCACTGATGCTCCTCTGCAGATGATCGCCCCTCCTGAGAGGAAGTACTCCGTGTGGATCGGAGGCTCCATCTTGGCTTCACTCTCCACCTTCCAGCAGATGTGGATCAGCAAGGATGAGTACGACGAGGCCGGACCCTCTATCGTCCACAGGAAGTGCTTCTAAACATCCTGTCCCCTTTGGGCAATTCCCGCAGACTCTGTCTCCTATCTTTCGCTCAAGTTGTCATTCAGCAATCCACAAAGTGATGTTTCGTGTTTAGCTGAAGTGCCCATGTTCAAAAATTCATGCCTGCCGTACAGTATGTTGCTAAATAAATGTATTTTGTGTATTTTGAGCCATGTTGTCTATCATTATCGCACTTTAGAAGCTTTAGAAACTTTAGGTGTCTGAAAAACTAGCTGGTATAATTGGGGTGAAAAAGTATTAGGAACTTTATTTTCACTAGATATAACTGGACTTTAACCTGACAAATGAACACTATAATTGAATAGAGCATAAACTATGTGTTATACACAGTCATGAGACAGAAACATGAAAAAAATTTTATGAAATTTTTTTTTGACAGTATAAGATTTTAGGTGGAAATTTATTGGAATTAAAAAAAAAAATTTATGCTTAAAATATTGTAAAAACTTAACAATCTAACAAAAATATATCATTTTTAACAGAATTTTTTTTATTGAAAGCATTTTTTAATTATAAAAAAAAAATGAAGCAAAAATTTTTTTTTTATAATTATCTAAGGATTTTTATTCCTAGTCTTTCAATAGTTAAAACATCCCCCTGATATCTAATGTTGGCTGCAAATCATTTTACATCAGAAACTCAACCAAAATCTTTTTTTCCACCAAATAGTAATATTACATATAGAATTTTAACAGGCTGCACAGTAGCTTAGTGGATAGCACTGTGGCCTCGCACCTTCAGGGTCCAGGTTTGATTCCTTCATCTGGTCTGTGTGCATGGAGTTTGCATGTTCTCCCCGTGCTTTCCTCCTGGTGCTCTGGTTTCCTCTCACAGTCCAAAGACATTCAGATTGTGTGGAAATAAGTGTGTGAGTGTGTGTGTGTGTGCTCTGCGATAGATTGGCACCCTGTCCAGGGTGAACCCCGCCTCCTGCCCTAAGTCTCCTAGGATAGGCTCCAGGCCCTCCACGATCCTGTATACAGGAGAAAGCGGTATAGACGCTGAGTGAGTGAGAATTTTAACAGCTACAAGTGTAAGTACATTGTATCTGAGGTTTACTTCCAAGCCTAATGTAGTTAACAGTTAAGGAAAGTCTAAAGCTATCAGTTTTGTTGGTTAGACTAAACAAAAAATCTGGCTCATTAACATGGTAACTGCATAATCTTGGGTGGACTGTTCTCCATGAAGACCACTGGAGGGCAGAGTACTGCAGGTATTAAGTCACCAGATTGATTGGACTTTGGGTAAAGGTCAGATATCGAACCGTAAACTAAGCGATTTATACATGTGTAAACAGGCAAGACAAAATTTTAATTTCCGTTACTACAGTAAATGACCGCCATATGGTTTAAGTTCTGATGCTGGGATTCCTCCAATCTTCTAGAAAAATTTTTTGAACTAGTTTTGTTTCTTGTAAAATAAATTATTTATTCTAAATAAATAATTCTAAAAGAACACATCTAAAAGAATACATTCTAAAAGAATACATCTTTCTAAAAACAATATTAATGTAACCATAAAATAGATAAGTGATGGCACTGTGGCCTCGCCCGTCCAGGGTCGAGGATTTGATTCCTACCTCTGGTCTGTGTGTGTGGAGTTCACATGTTCTCCCTGTGCTTGGTGGGTTTCCTCCGGGTACTCTGGTTTCCTCTCACAGTCCAAAGACATGCAGATTAGGTTAATGGGCGTTCCAAGACTGTATGTATTGTATGTAGTGTGTACTGTATGTGTGTGCCCTGCGATAGATTGGCAACCTGTCCTAATTCAAATTTGAATTTGTTTTCAAGGTGTACCCCATCTTATGCCCTAAATCTCCTGGGATAGTCTCCATGTGACCCAGGAGAAAGCAGTATAGAAGATGAATTAATAAAATAAAGAAAGAAAAAGAAAAAGAAAAGTGGTTTAAGGAAGGTATACTTTGTAAAGCATTATTTAAATTTTTCATAATATAAAATAAATTCTAAAATGAATAAGTGAACAAACAAGCAAACAAAAAAGCAAGTAAATAATAAACAAACAAATAAATAAAAACAGATTATAAACTTCTTTCTGAATAGCTAAAATGTTTTTTTTTAAATATATATTCATTTTCTTTGTACCATTTCAGGATGATGTCATCTCACACTTTAATGTTTTATCATAGTTCACTTCATTCATATTCAAAACCCAGATTTCATAGCTGAACCCTGATTTAAAGAATGATGCTGGCAAAAATACAGACAACGCTCGAAACATAAGGAACAGAACACACACACACACAGACATACGGGGAAAAAAAACCCCCACAAAATAGTGTTTACACAGAGTTTAGATCTTCTGTGGTGATTTTGTAGGCACAGACTTCATCAACTCCTCAGAACGTACTGTACATCAGAGAAACGAGGTCAGGGTGATGTAGGCCAGCAGCATAGCTGCCATTCTGCGGGCAAACTTAAACACAGAACACGCTCTCTCTTTTTCTCACTCGCTCTCTCGGTCTCGTACACGCCGAGGGAGACGGCGTCCTTTTTAGATATCTCACAGGTCAAAACAAGGAGATCAATGACCCAGTGCTGTTGTGATGAAAAATGTTGTTTCTGTTTTCTTCCATTTTTCAGTTTTATCTCCATTATAGGAATATTTTCAGCTGGCACTTTGTTCTGATAAATCTCATCGCTCAGATGAAGGAAAACGTCTTTATACAACAAGGTTCCAGTTCCAGTGATGCCTGATACGAATCCCTGTTTCTCTATAAAGAGCAAATACACTTTCAAACGATTCTAGCTCCATCACCTGGGTTAATATACACACCCTCAAGACCTACTTTTTATTTTAGCTTGTGAATAATTGCTGTTGTAATGGAGGAGTGATTGGTTTTTGCTGCTTCTGTCTCCAAATCTCTTACATCACATCTGACACACTGACAAATCTAGTTGAAAATAATAATAGTGTGCTGTGGGACTGATGTACCCAAACGTGATAAAAAATAGACAGAAAGCATAAAGAGCATAAGTGAATAATGGCAAAACCCCATTTTTGGTCTGAGATCCACAGGAGGATCAAACCGAGCTCGGGGTGATTGCTGGTGTGCCAAGGATGTTGAGCGAGGAACCTTGCTCCAGCTGTGTAATGTAAATTTCAAACTGCCATCTGTCGTACACACGCTATGTCCTTACTGCGTGATTATGATGTATAATAACATGGACTTATCTGTGTTGAAACATCAAGCAAAGAAAGAAAGACAGATTGCTTCCAAGCTGATCTTTTTTCAGGTGTATGTAAAAGCAACAGTAAGAATAAACATCGGCGTGTGAGCATCTGGTATCCCGAATGAGTGCTACTTAATACTTTACTTTAATGTATTTAGATTTTTTTAACACACCAAAGAGACAACAGTCTTGCTTTTGATTGCCGCAAATGATAGAGGTCGTGAAATTCATGTCAAATTTCACGTACAGTCAGGTTTGTTACAAGAAACAGATGTGTCTTTCACATCTTGTGACTCTTCTCTTTGAGTGAATTGATTTTCCTGACATCTTGTTTGTGTTCTGTCTGACCCAAGGGGCAACCTCCGGTTCTGAAAAATGAAGCCAATGCAGAAGTGCCAAGATGTGGAGTTGTGTGGAGCTGGCTTCAAAACTGAATCGATTCTCATATACTGTACCTCCATGTTAAAACATTATAAAAGAAATAAAAAAAAGTACAAGACAGAAAAAACAAACAAGAAAAATGGTTTCCCCTTCATGACAACTGTACTGGGGATACTTACTTTTACATCAGTTAAAATTATGTTTGAAATTTAAAATGATGCGTAATTAGGCATCACTTTAGCTAAGCAGCTAACTGGAATTGTTGTATTTTAAACTTAAAATAATTGTATTTTAGCTTAGAAAGTTGACACGGGATGTGTAGGGTATGGATGATGAAGTTCAATCAAATGGGCATAGAAGTTAACATTAGCCACCTTAGCATTTTAGCCTGTATACTGTATAGCGGTAATTATTTGTGTTCCAACCAACAGCAAGGTTCCGTTTTTCTCCACACATTTTTCCATTCATGGATTAACCGAGGTCTAGTTGGAGTCAGCTCCGTCCCACCACTGGTGTGTGCCACACCCATTACTACCCAGACACTGCATGCAGTGCCGGTCCCAAGCCGGATAAAATGGAAAGGTACGTGTCAGGAAGGGTATCTGGTGTAAAACCTGTGCCTAGTTGTTTGTGCGGATCAGATAGTCGCTCTGACGTCCCCTTAACAGATCAGCCAAAAGAAAGTTTAGTTGGAGTCAGGTCTTGTCAAGATGGTGACAACCAGAGCTCTGACAGTTGAGCTTCAAAACCAATCTTCAGAAAACCTATGGGTAATGTCACAGTGCGGTTGTTCAGTAATTTTTTATACAGTCTTTGGTCTGACTAATGCTTAAGAATGTACATATTGTACAGTACAGTATTTATAGTAGGCTTAGCGTTGTCGCCGTGCACCTCCAGGGTCCGGGTTTGATTCCCACCTCTGGTCTATGTTCTCCCAGTTCCTGGTGGGTTTCCTCCAGGTGGTCAGGTTATCTCCCACAGTCCAAAGACATGCAGACATTAGGTTAATTGGCGTCTCCAAATTGCCTCTAGTGATAGAATGTTGACCAGAAGTCATAAAAATGGAAATAAATACAATGGTCACCATTGGTCTCCACGGTCCGTAGTTGGACTACAGAGGTTCCTAGATGGATGAATGGATATTGTATATAGCCTTGAATTTTAGATGATACAATAAAATGGTATATATTAGCACTGTGGGAACAATAAGAGCTACTCACAGAGTAAGATGCTACACTGACATTACAATGTCAAGAAATATCAATTCAAGATTAATAGTTCAAGATTAAAAAGAAATCCAACACCAAATTGGAATTAATGTTAATATTAAGAATACCATTTTCGACTTCTAAACATTGTAATATGTTTCCTCCTTTTTTTTTAGGATCTACATCTACAGTAACTCCAACATTTTGTACACTTCTCTGCCCACAAGCTTCAGAATCCTGAAGTCTGCTATCTGATTGGCTCTCTGTACATTGACACATTAAGCTTTTCCAGATATGATATAATAACTGGTTCTTAAAAAAATCACACCTTTTCTTTAAATGTTATTCAAACATTTTTCTCACAACAAAATTGTGCAATCTTATACATTGTTCTAGAATGCTCCTGAAGAAATATAGTACTGTGCAAAAGCTTTGAGCCACACCTGATTGTGTGATATTAAATTAAATTAAGTTACATTCTAGGAATAGGAATAAAAAGACAATTAGAAAATTGCTTGTTTATTTAACATCCTCAGCAGCAACCTCATTTCCCCTCTTGTCTGTTCCAGCCACTCAGCATTCAGCACCACCAGTATACTAATCACCGGTCTGATCATCTGTCATCATCTGCACCTGTTTCTCACTGGTTCGTGCCTTAAGTTAGATATTTTCTTATGCTTGAATGATTCAAAGGTCACTTTGTGGCTTCACAAACAATTTGAATCTGGACAGGTACAGGGATTGGAATGATAATGAGAGGCAAAAAATAACTATTTCTTAAGGCTACATTAAAATAAAACAAAGTCTGGCTCTATGGAAGCAAAATATGGGGCACTATTTTATATTTGGTTAATTTTCAGTTTCACTCAAATGCACGATCTTTGTTAAAGCAGGAAGGGCTTGGTTATGTTTAGTGATGAAATGTACAGTACAATGACACAGTGTAGTAAAAGCTTCACCCCTTGTATATGAGACTCCAGGATCTCGACAAAGAAGCAGTGAGTGAAGTGATGATTATTAACGAGCATTTTAATGATGTGATTTTAATGATCTGTTTATGGGCATAAACAGATCATTGAGTAGTTGGAGAACCCAGTGGACATAAAAGCAAGTGGAATAGATATACACAAATTGCTGAAATCATTACACTTGGCTGTGTTCTATATTGTGTGTGTGTGAGAGAGAGAGTGTGTGAGCATGCTCGTGTGCTGTTTATATTTGCTCTAGATTTTTTTTTTCTGGAGTATCCCCCTCCTCCCTCAATACATATCTAACTCTCACAGTATCTGGGCATCACTCCCTCCAACACTGCTAAGCACTCCCTCACTCCCTTCCTCAATCCCTCCCTCTCGATCCTTCCCTCCCTTACTCCCTCACTCCCCACACAGTCCTTGGCTGTTCTCACCCAGTTGTGGTTGGATTTGAGGACTTTGTGCTGCTTGCGAACGTAGGAATGGCGTTACGAAGCGTGTGAAAGTGCACACTGCTGTAGGTGAGTGCTGCTCTTCTTTTACTGTGTCTATCTTGATTCCCTTCTAGGTCATGATGCAGTAGTTTCACGGCACAAAATCATTACAGTGTTGAATGAACACCTGCAGTACCGTGTTAGTGCTCACACTTCATTAGGGCATCATTCATCACTCGGGATCCTTGCTACACTCACTGTGTATGAGCTTTTGATGTACTTTCTCCACGTACAGTTTGTTAAGCTACTAAAACTTGCCCCAAATTCTGGCCAAGACAAATTGCGATGCTGTAAAAGTGCAACACACTTTTTGGTTGCACATTCATACAGGAACTTTCTGCTGCCGGGGAGAATGTTTTATTTCAGAATTATTATTTTTAACCTGGAATAAATAGGATTTTGGAGTCTCTAGGACTATATTTTTCCCTTACAGACCTAACCTTTAACACTCCAGGGAAATGGTAGAATTTTACACAGAGAGCGATGAGCAGTAATCACATTGAGCGTGCTGTATATTGTTATCCATCATTAGTCATTTTAAGGTTGCAGTTTTATTGTTTTGCTAAATTAGTTTCACTGATTTAGATAAATCGGTTGCTTATTGAACTGACTTTTTAAATTACTAAAATTACAGTAGTTTAAATATTTAAACAGAATCATTGTACATTGATCTTAAAATGTAGTAAATGATAGATTTTTTTGATGTCCCATTTTTGTCGTTTGTTATTTTTGCATTGTTTAATGTAAACAATAATGTAAGCATTGTTTAATGTAACAAAGTAACGTTGTTTAATGTAAACATTGTTTGATGTTAGCTACTATTTGTTCAACACAAATGTTCCAGCTCTAGGAAGGATCTAGAAAGAATTCCTCTACAAAAAAAAAAAAATCGATTCTTTTTTTCCTGTTATATTTTTTCTGTTTTTTTTTTTTACTTTACCTTCTTTACTAAAATCCTACAAAATATGATGTGGACAAGGAATAGACACTGTATATTCTATGTTTTTCAATATTCTTGATGCTTTGTGCTAGGAAAAGAAAAAAAAAACACTATTGTTTTTTTAATCGTAGTGTAAATTGTGTTTTGGAGTCTCTGGGTCTTATAGCTTCCCTTATTTACTTACTCCTCCTTAGGGAATAAGGGGAAATGAGCATCCTGTTGTGCCGAGGATGGGGAGACTAATTTAATTCTGATTCAGTGATATTGCAAGATAAATTGCTTAAATCGCAGATACGGTTTTTAAACTGCTTACGCTGCGTGATGCATTGGAAATGCTTTTCATCTATCTTTTTTTTCATCTGTTGTTTCTACTGCAGTTACTATGTTGAACTACAACATTATTCAAAGTGATTAAGAGTTTTTAACCTTTTTTATGGATTTAGGGGTTTGTAAAGCATCATCAAGTCTTATTTAGTGTCATAGCCGTGTTCCTGTCATTATTTATAACATAAATCACATCTCTAGATAAATGTATTTATGCAAGATCAGATATATACAAACGTCATCCATTTGTTAGTAAACCATTGCATGACTTTAATAAAGATTAAGTGTTACAGTAGTTACAGTCCTAGTAACTAGCTATGAACTGTTTTTTACTCTGGGGACACAAGGATTACTGATTGTTCATGTTTTTACAATGTTACTTCATGTTATACTGTATACTACTGTATACGCAATAATACTGGCAATATGATATCATTGATAACTATTATTGAACTCCTGCACCTTTGGTATGGTTGTAGTTTTCGTGTTCTCATCGTGCTTGGTGGTTTTCCCTGGGTACTCTTGTTTCCTTCCACAGTTTGAAGACATGCACTGTAGACTGGTGCTTCCAAATTGTCTGTAGTGTGTGATTTGGTGTGCAAATATGTGTGCTTGTGTCCTGTGGTGGGCAGAGGTGTCAAGTAACGAAGTACAAATACTTCGTTACCTTACTTAAGTAGAAATTTTGGATATCTATACTTTACTGGAGTAATTATTTTTCAGCCGACTTTTTACTTCTACTCCTTACATTTTCACGCAATTATCTG
>JAQMYK010000002.1:26420835-26436601 GCA_030014345.1 Clarias buthupogon
TGCAATCCCGTACAACCAAAAACATTGCTACCATATTTTTTACGGTAAACTTCTGGCAACCACAGCTGCCATTTTTTTACCGTAAAATGTACAATTTATTTTTTACAGTGTAGGAGTTATTGCCATAACCCCCATATAGTACTGTCTTGACGTCACTTCAAGCCATTATAGAAGTTCCCATGAGGGCAGGGTTTCAGACGAGAAGTAGGCAGTCTGATCATGGCTCTGGGCTACTAAGAACACTTTTTACCTTGATGGTATCCAAGCACTAGTGATACACTGGGATAAGTGCATTAATTTAGCAGGGGACTATACAGTGTAGAGAAATAAAGGGAGTTTTTACCTGCACAATCAAAAGTCCCAGTTTGACTTGAATGGCACTTGTACAATAGTAGTAGTATTGATGAAGAGTAATTACATAATTATAACTGAAATAATTTAATTAGTTGATCGTTTTGACCATTACTTTCTCTACTTTTCTATTAGAGTTTAATTCATAATTAAATCAATTCATTATATATTTTTGTGTAATATATAATTTTTAAGTACAATTTCAGGGAAGCGGGTATGATTTCTGTGGTTTCATCGGTACGACTACACTCACTGCATTTGGGTGTGTGGTACACTGAGTAGATTCGAAGTACAGTGGAACTTCGGATTACAAGCATAATTTGCTCCGGAAGTGGGCTCGCATGTCAAAACACTAGTAAATCAAAGTGAATTTTCCCATAAGAAATAATGGAAACTCAGATTATTCGTTCCACAGCCCAAAAAATAAATACATAAAAATAATTAACACAAAATATAAAGTAAAAATAAAACAAATTAACCTGCACTTTACCTTTAAAAAAAATAAAAAATAAATCCCGACAGATAACTGTTTCCATTTGTGCGCGCAGGTGCTGTGTGTGTGTGTGTGTGTGTGAAGCTAAAGTAAGAGGAGAGGAGGAATCAGCTCCTCCTCCTCCCTCTTCTCATCTTACACAGTAAACCTTCCTCCTCTCTTATTTGAGTTTCACACACACACACACACACACAAACACACATTAACAGAAAAACTGTTTTATCGGAATAATTAGCAGGGAACATCGCTAACAACTCTCGCATTAACGCACGCTAACAGAATCACTGCTGTAAAGTAAAAAAAACAAAAACAAATTAGCCTGCACTTTACCTTTATAAATAATCGTGACAGAGCAGTGTTTCTGTGTAGAGCAGAGAGTGTGTCTGTGTGTATGTGTGTGTGTGTGTGTGTGAAGGCGAGAGGAGGAGGGATGTGTGTGTACAAACACAAAATAAAATATGTTTTACGCACACACACGTGGTCGTAAAACATATTGTGTTATAGTAAACAGTACACGCGTGCACGGATGTTGATTATACCAGTAAGAGATGTGCACTAAGACCCAGCAGGGGAGACGATTACCCACAATTCCGTACAAGAGAGAAAAAAAACATTGGCTCAGTTGTGATCATGTGACGCTCAGCGTCAAAACAAGCAGCGCATGCATGATACATGATACTCGGTACTCGTAAACCAAGACTTGTTCATTTTCCAAATAAAAATTTATTAAAAAATCTTTGCTCGTCTTCCGGAACACTCGCAAACCGCCTTACTCGCAATCCGAGGATTTACTGTATATTCTATATTAATAGCAACCAAAACTGATATCATGGTTTCTGAGCATGATGTTGAATCAAAAATGACTTAAAGATCAGTCTTTATTGAATATAATGCAAATCTTTTATTCTGTGTTTATTATGAATTATGGAATCTTATGCTTGTATTATTGAAACAATACTTTTATATTTCAACTGTAAATCATGTGTGTCAAAACAGTAATGAGAAGATTCATTATTAAA
This sequence comes from Clarias buthupogon, assembly GCA_030014345.1. NCBI lineage: Eukaryota > Metazoa > Chordata > Actinopteri > Siluriformes > Clariidae > Clarias > Clarias buthupogon. The sequence goes on from JAQMYK010000002.1 coordinate 26,422,699, forward strand.
ATGTTAGTAGTTAGATTGATATAATCTGGTGACCTTTATTTGACTTCTCCACTGAGGTTAATTAAGATCAAATAAGTATCTTAAATGTTAAAACTCTTGCGACAGTGGAAGGGTTTTTATTAATATTCCTGTTTTGTAAAAAAGTTTCTTTTTTGAATTTTTATAGAACAAATTATTGAACATTTGTCTTTAATGTTTCAAAATTTATAACTGTCTGTTTTTTTCTGATATTAAATGAAAAAAACAACACATTTTTTTGGACCCCGTTGAAAATTGTGCAATATTGTTTTATAAAAACAAAAAAAAGTATATACATGTGATATGATGGCTCAGTACAGTAGCTACAATTCAAATAAGGTGTTAAGCCGTATTACTGCTACTCAGATATAATGATGTCTGGGTGAAAATTGTGAAAATTATGCTGTATTATAGAACTGATCCGCCGCACATGACTATTTAATCTCCATAATAATTTGTAAAGGTAAGTAAAGACACTAACCTTGAAATGACACAGTTAGACACATGTATATCAAATATGTTGAAGTGCTCAAACAAATCAATATTTATTTCTAAAACCTTTGCGTTCTTGTCTGATCTGTTCGTCCCTAAAAGAAAGACTTATCATCTCTATTTATAAATCTTTGTATAATAAGATTCTGCTTACACCTGCTTGCTTCACGTGTCTCGTGTTTGGATTGTGCTGATAGGATTTTAACCACAAATGAGTCTCTAACTATCCTGATTGAAATTGGATTGCTGTCTAGCACGTAATTATTATTCCGATCAGCTCATTAAATTCAACCCCCAAATTTCCTGTGTTGTTACTGATTTCCAGTTATTTTTGTAAACAACTTTGCCATATTGTAATCTGGCAATAGTGATTTTTTTGGGGGGCGTTTTTATGCTTTTTAAGGGCACCAATCTAGGCAGTTATGTGCTGCAAATCATTCTGCATAATACAGCTTTCATATCACACAAAAGGAAGATGCTGATTAGATAATAAATATTAATCATTAAGAGATGTTAAGAGACTTTATTAGGATTGCATGTACACGTTATGCAGTCATGGATGTTGGTACCAGATGGGCTCTGGTTTAAATCTCTAGAGTTTAGATAACTGCATGAATTTGCAGGTGTTCCTAATAAAGTGGACGATAAGCGGACCGTCAGATGTAGCCGAATCTGAAATTTGACCTTATTACTTTAAAGATATAATAAATGAATTAAAAAATAAAGAAGTCTTAGAGTAAGAATCCAAGAATGCACAATGAATACAAGCTCTTGAAACCCTGAATCACTGTTTTAAATATATTTTCGTTTCTTGTTGTGAAAAAATTCCTGGGCCAAGGTCAGATACAGGATTCAATTATATGTTATTCAGATGCTACACTCCAGTCCAGGCACAGAGCTGAGTAGTCAAAGAATTTTGCTCATTGGCTGTGCAGTGACTCTCTGAAGTTTTTTTTTTTTTTCACTTTATCCATAATTTCTTATACACCCAGTCCATCAGTGATGACACTCTTGCTGATTACAGAAACAAATTCTTCTTTATTCTGACTGACAGGCATATAGTCAAGCCCCTCTCTCTATAGTCAAGCATCTCCGCTACTGTTGCTGACAGGCACATAACAATGTGTCTTTTCTGACTTATAGGCACATGGTCCATGTCTCCTTTATTGTACCTTACAGGCACAGGTGCTACACCTTCTTCATTGTACCATACAGGCACAGATGATCCACCTCCTTTATCACACCTTACAGGCACAGAAGTCACACCTCTTTTATTGTACCTTACAGGCACAGAGAATATACCTCCTTTATTGTAGCTTGCAAGCACAGAGGCCACACCTCTTTTATTGTACCTTACAGGCACATATGCCACACCTCCTTCATTGAACCTTATAGGCACAGAGGCCACACCTCATTTTTGTACCTCATAGGCACAGAGGATACACCTCCTTTTTGTAATTTATAGGCACAGAGGCCACACCTCCTTTTTGTAATTTATAGGCACAGAGGCCACACCTCCTTTTTGTATCTTATAGGCACAGAGGCCACACCTCCTTTTTGTACCTTATAGGCACAGAGGATACACTTCCTTTTTGTATCTTATAGGCACAGAGGATACACCTCCTTTATTGTAGCTTACAAGGACAGAGGCCACACCGCCTTCATTGTACCATACAGGCACAGATGCTACACCTTCTTTATCACACCTTACAGGCACAGAAGCCACACCTCTTTTACTGTACAGTACCTTACAGGCACAGAGGCCAAACTTCCTTGACTGTGATTGAAAGGAACCGACAGAAGCATGAAAGAGACAGGAACTCTGATCATTTTACCCAGAGACATTTTAAACAAAGAAATTATAGTAATAAACAGAAGCTGTGTGTGTTCAGACTCTACAGCCTTACACTTGAATAAATATGTACATAATGAAACATCTCAGCTCATAGTTTATATAACGCATTCATTCCTTTCGATTCAATCCTGTCTCATAGATCATCATCATCATGCCTGTGAATATTTATTGAGTCTTCTTGTCTTCTTTAGTCTAAGCCAAGTTGTTCTCCGTTGCTCAGCTCCGCCGCTGCTGTATAGTTTAACGCCCTGTATTATTCATCTCACGCTGCTAAAATTATATTTCACGCCTCAATTGCAGCTTGATTACAGCTCATTTGAGGACAAAGCGCCAGGCCTCCAAACGGATACACTGCATTCTGCCTGGTTAAACAAGACTTCCTGCAGCCAGAAGTAGCTGCATGCTGTGACCCCAATATCTTCATCCAAATCAGGAAATCATGTCAACATGGATGAATAACTCCCTCTTTAACCTGCTGAACGGCGAACCGGTCATAGCTGCTCCACACCAGGAAATAGTGAAAGCATTTGCAAAGTATCGTTCCAAAGCAGAGGACAGTCTCTTATTTCACTTTCACTAGAACACTTACTACAACAACACTAAAACTCCTTTGCAATATGACATATTTTCCCTTGCAAGCTATCCCTGGATAGATTATGTAAGAATGAATCCCAAACTGGCAACAGCTATTTTTAATGAGCTTTGATGTGGGATTACGTTAACTGAATTTTAACCACAGATACACAAACACATCAGTCAACCATAAAAACCGAAAAGTATTTGGTAAGCTCAACATCTGGCTGTTCACTTATTTTTGTATAATTCAAAAAATTATTTAAGTATAATATAAACTGTATTATATAGAAAATAAGCACAAAGAAAGATTGACATAAAGGTCAGAGGGCAGAATGGCTTTTTAGAGTGAGAAAGTTATTACACATCATTATACCACAACATCGTTGAATTATTAATTCCGACAGTACAGAATTTATGGTTTACTGACATTAGATCTGGCCTCAAATTTCATATTAATGTTCTCATATCCTTGTAAGATCCTCATATGAGGACCACTGGATACAGTATCATTATTTAGCCAAACGTCTTCCTGTTTAAAGACATCGCAATTTCACTGCAATTTCATAGTTATCAAGTGCTAGCAAACAGAACCAGTGAGAATAAAGGTACACAACAGTACGAGCCCAGGTCTCAGGATGTGGAATTGGTTTTCTTATTCTCACAGATATTTGTAATCCCAGGATGTATTTCATTCCTGCCAGCAGAGGTCACACTTTCCTGAGATCTAGTCTAACCTCTGACCCCAATTTTTGGTTTATGTCCTCATTTCTTGTATTGTAAGCTAACGTTTTTTAGTAGTTCATTGCGAGGTCTTGCAAGTTCTGAATATTTGTTCATCTCAATACTCTTGATTTATTACTTTAAGACCACCCTGCATATTGATCCTAAACCGTCTTCAGGTTTCACTCGTATACTAGGACATTTTTGATTCTCACTGTTTCGGGTAATACATGATGTTTAAAAAGTAAATTTTATTATATATTTTTTTTTAGTTTCAAATTGTCTAGTAGAGTATGTTACTGCAAATGTACTGTAGGAGCTGTAGTGTTGATTCACCAAATATTATGGTATTATGGTTGCATGAAGGTAGGGGCAGTGGTGTCTGAGGCAGTTGAGGCTTTGGGTTGCTGATCGGAGGGTTGAAAGTTCAAGCCCCAGCCACTGGTGGTGGTTCACACCATTGGGTTATTGAGCAAGACCCTTAACCCTACATTCCATATCTTGCATGAGTTTGAAATTGCGACAGGAAGGGCATCCAGAGTAAAACCTGTGCCAGAGCCTGTAGAGGAAATGATCCGATGTGGTGACCCCTAGGAAAAAAGGAACAAAACTCAAGAGAAAAGTTGTAGCATGAAGACACTAACAACTACGCATCTTAAAATACTTCCAAATTGATAAAGTTTATAACTGAAACCAAAAACTATAGTTGGTGAAATACAGTACAGACAAGGTACTATTATATTGAGCCCTAATGTTCAATATCAATCAAAACCATTGTGTGCGATAATGACGATGAATGAACCGATCTTTTTTTTTTTCTTCTTTTCTTTTCTAAAGGTGGCCATCATTGCAGGGAACTTTGAGCTGGCAGAGTTCATAAAGAACCACAAAGACGAAAGCATTGGTAAGTCTGAGCAGCTGGCTTTCTTTAATGAAAACTGTCGCTCACCCTTATAACCTCTGCCTGGCATTTCATATAAGAGTCTCAACCTCAAGAAATGAAATTTAAAAATGAAGCTCTTTCCTGTTTGAGTAATGACACTGATTTTCCTGTAGCCAGTGGCACAAGTTGAACTTAGGGTGGATGGCAAATAAAGTAAACAATGCCCTAAAAAATACATTTACAGTAGCTTGTTTAGAGCCTATGCTGTACAGAATTTAGTTATACCTCAGAAACTTAAAGTTAATTACGAACTAGTGCAAAAAGTGAGTAGACCAACTTCAGCATGGTCATACTGTACACTTGCAAATTCATGTGATGGATGGGGGTCAGGTTAAAGTTCATAGCATGTCTTACCACTTAGTTTGTATGAAATTGAACACACATAAACCTGATGATTTTATTTATTAGAATTCTGACATAGTGTTCATCTCTTTGAGCTGTATTAAGAACGGGCAAATTGAATCAATGGCTTAAGGTTAAAACTATATGAACATTTAATCTAGGAATATTTCCTACTTAAATTGCATACTTAAATTGATTTCCTGAGCTCAGGATTTCGATTATTAAAATTTTGTGCATAACTCATGCCTTTAAAGTTAGCGGAATTTTTTTCCAGAGGCAATGGTTGTGGAGGAAAACCTGCACTGGGCCTTGTAGCAAAGCACAAATAAAATATTCTGTACAGGAATTGGAAGAAAATTGAATAGTGGCAAGGAAAAACCCCATGAGAACCCATTCTCATTCAGGTGATACCAGATAACATGATCATAAACAAATTCCTTTAATAACTGTGTGCTTTGATGTCGAAAATGCAACAGGGTAACAGGTAATGTGTTTCATTTAACATAAAGTCCACTTTGTTGAGGTTAACAATTGTCCACTGATGTAGGCTTGGGTACAAAAATGTTCATGGCCATTTCGGTTATAAAACCTTTCAAGCCATCACAAAAAAGCTGTTTGCATCCATGATATCCAAAGCCATCTTCATGAATATTAAGTGGAACCATCATCTGTTATTAAATATTCAAGCAGACCACATGGTGCCATCCTCATCAGCACTGAGTGGTCTCCATGTGGTGAGAACTACAACCCAGAAGTAGGGCATCAGAGGGTAGAAAGTATCAGGCTCACTGATGTCTCAGAAATGCCACGTGTAGCACATGGACTGTAGTATTTTAGTGTTTTCCCCTAGTCTACCACACCATCTTCAATTTAGAAAAGGGTGATCAGTTAAATCAGGTGTGCTCGGAGCTGGAAGCTCTAAAATGTGCATGGGAAGGGGTTCCCTAGACCAGGGTTCGGAACTTATTGCTGCACATACTGTAAGCTGATGAAAGCATGTCTTGCTTTTGAGTTCCATCTCTATTTATCATTCAGTTATTGCTTGTGAAGTTCTTCATTTGCCAATTATATTTCCGCTAATCCGACATCTAGTTTATCACACTCTGAGCTCCAGTGAACATTTGTGGGCATGTGTAATTAGCTAAATGTTTATGTTTGAACGAGATGATGAATAATTACCCCTGGACGCCACGTTATGTTCCCCTAACCCACGTGCAGCAGATGTCAGTGTAGATATCAATACAAATAAAAGTCATCTGTGTCATTTTCTCCCGTTTTCTCCTGTGATGGCCGAAGATGTGTGCTTAGGAATTTATCCCAGAGCGAACGTGTTCATTTCAGTTAATAACATGCATAATCAACTCGCTTATTATTTCTAGAGGAAGTGTAACAAATTAAATTAACCATTAGAGATCATTAGGCAATCTGGAATTGGAGAAATGAGACGGCACCGGATGAACAGCTCTTAAAGAACGTCATCCAGTTGCGCATGCTGTTTGTAGATATGTTTATCATGAGCTCGTCTCGTGCTCCGGGTTTCAGCCGTGTTGTTTATGCTTGCGGCAATCACGACCCACTGTTAACAAAGTTATTGTGCCTACAATTAATCTTAGCAGCTAATAACAATTTAACAAGTGGAACGTTTAGAAATAGAAACGCCTGTAACTAATGCACTCATTTGTTTAATAGTTTACTGGTAAATGGGTGACTTTTATCTCTTAAATCTCTAACAAATTGTAAACTCTAAATAGCATCACAGTAAGAAAACTAACACCCATCACTGCTGTTATTTATCAAGGCAGATGGTATTGTTACAACTAGTAATTATCATCCAGCTATTGGAGTTGGTGGCATGGTGGCTCGGTGATAAGCAGTTTTGCTTTGCTGCTTCAGGGTTGTGGGTTCAAATCTCGCCTCTGGTCTGTCTGCATGGTGTTTGCATGCTTGTGGGGAGACGGTATAAAGACACGCATTGTACTGTAGGCTGATTTCTTTCCAAATTGCCCATAGTGTATGAGCTGTTTTCTATTGTGTGTCTGCCTGCAGGTTGAGGCCCTCAGCAACATAACTTACTCTTATAACAATGACCGCTAATGTAAAAGACAGAGGCTATTGCCACCCTCCGCTATTCCAAAAACTATAATAGTTTAAGATATCATGCTTGCTATTATTTAACAGACGTTGTTACTGTAGTTAACCACTAATTGTATGGCTGTCTTTACTTGAACTTAAACTTTCAGTTTTTTAATACTTATTTGAGTAGATATGAGGGCCGTTCAAGTCAAACCAGGATTTGTACTTGTGTAGAATAACATTAATGCACTTATCCTAGCGTTTTACTAGTGCTTGGATACCATCAAGGTAGAAAGAAATTCCCAGTGAACCATAGTCATGATCAGACTGCCTGCTTCACGTCTGAAACACTGGCCTCCCAGGAATTCCTTTATTGGCCCAAAAATGTGGTGATGGCTTGGCGCGAGGTCAGGACTGTACTGGGGATGCGACCATAACTCCCAGTCGAGTTCCTGTAATGTGCAAGTGGTGTTGGTGAATAATTGTTTGTACAGTTCCCACAGACGATATGTCTCTACCGTAAGCTGGCGACAAGTTATACAGCGGTTTTCGAGGATCAATCGTTCCACTCGCTGAACCTTAACAGGAATGACTGCAGTGGGCTCCGAGCCACCTCGGCCGGGATCATCATTTATGGACGTACAGTCTTCTTTAAAATGTTTCAAATGTTTTACTGCATCGAAGATCTTCATCACCATACTGTGCTTGAGTCTGTAAATCGGTTTTACACCTTCATTCATGATAAATTTCAACACAAGTCCCAGTTTGACTTGAACGCCCCTCATAATTTGAAGTCGCACTATAACTTTTATCAGAGAACTTATTAATATAATTGACGTTTACCTGAGTAACTGCTGTACTTTTCCCACCTTTGTTCTTGTTAACATGATGTGTGTTGTCACGGTTCCGCCCATATACTGTAGATGGTTCTGTATGATCATATAGCTGAGTGTGGGCACACATCTAATGAGAGTGAGATAGAGAAGAACTCAGTGGATCTGACCTAGTTACGATATAGACCATTTGAAGGCACTCACACACTCAACTCAACATGAACATTATTCCTACGTTTTTAATCATTCATATTTAGGGCAAAATCAGCACTCGATTTCTGACCTGGAGTCGATTTGGGATTGGGATATGTTCGAAAAGGGTCACGTGCCTGACAAGTTTTTTTCCCCCCTTTGTCAGTTGGCTGTCCTGGTTTTTCTCACTATCCTTCTCACTATCCTTCTCACATGTAACACTTGCGCTTGCAGTTTGCTTGCATAACCTGATTTATAAATGGCATCACTGGTCACTTTTCTGCCTTAATTTTGTTGCCTTTGGGAAAACAAACTAGTTTGTTTTCTTCAAAGTTAGCTATGGCTATATAAGTACATACAGTGTCTTGCATAAGGAATAATGGAACACTTTTCAACATTTGTAATGTACAGTACCTAATTAAGTCATTTTTAATAGGGTGAATACTTATACAGTTATGTACCTTCTGCTTCAGTGACTTGGGCTATTTTGTGTAAAATCTTGACAGGAAAATCCCAAGTTCCCAAACTGTAACACTACACGATGTGGAAACGTTATTATCCACATTCGTTTTCATCTTAATATAAGTTCATATAAACTATATGAAAATGACCAAATGACGAAAGTATGTTGTAAAAGTGTGGGTGAAAATGATCTACGTTGGGCTGGTGTAAGGTGGCCTGACATGAAGCAGATTTGCTGTTGGTACTCCAAAGGTCATTATTTTTGTATATCAGCAAGTGTCTTATTCCACTTCTAGCAGAGTGAAATGTTTCTAATTCCATTTAATGTTGTGGGATGTTATGGAACAACAACACATTTTATTTTAATTCTGTTTATTATTACACTTAGATTATATGGCTTGTCTGCCATACGGGTCCATGTATATGAGCTGTAACTATAGAAACAATAAGATATTAGGATGAGCACATTAGTACGAGGGAGTATCAAAACGTTTTCCAGATTCGCGCGCCACAGATCTGGTCACTCAAATGCTTTAAAACCTGACAGTAGCATTCATTATTGCCCGTCTAGCCTCTGGGGACGAATTCTCAATGCACAATGTGGCGAACGTTGGAAAAAGACAATGAGCGTGCCCTTGGTTGAGTTGTGGACATGGTCGTATCCATACACCCAAGTTTTGTCACCTGTAATGATTCTCGACATGAAGGACAGGTCACCCACGGCACATTGACGGAGTTCTTGGCAGACTTCGGCGAAATGTTCCTTCTGCTTCTGCCTGAGCAACCTTGGGACGAACTTGGCAGCAACGCGGTGCATGTTCAAATCACATGTGAGGATTGCCTACTGTACCTGTATAACACACAGACGCCATCAGCAGTGTTGTGGATTGTTCTCCAACGATAAACATAAACAAGTTGCTGAATAGTTACAACATTTTCTGGGGCTGAGCTCGTCGAAGGTCTTCCTGATCGCTCGTCGTCTTCCAGTGATCTTCTGCCAGTTGTGAAGCGCACATGTCACTCAAAACACCTCGAACGAGTCATTGCAGCATCGCCGTAAACTCATGTCAAACGTCTCTGTGGCAGATTTGCCCAGTTTTTCACACAGAATTCCATTTTCGCTCTTTCTTCTAACCTGCTGACCATGATGAAGTCGCAGGTGTGTGGTAATGCAGCGGGTCAGAATAGCTCCCGATGTACACACGAAGATGTCTTTTTGCACCCTGACTGATGAAGGCCAGTGCTCCCTGTGTGTGCGTGCAGCCTTCTGCTGCCACCTGGTGGTGTGTCTCAAAACTAGTCTCAAAACTTTTTAATACCACCGCCTATAAACCTCAATATACATGTATCTGTTACAGAAAGAAAAACTCTTAACTCTTAAACAACAATAAAAAACACTTTCTAAGCAGATTTGTGAATTCAAACATACTGTGGTAGAAATATAATAAGTGAAAAAAATATGTATGTTGTGAACATTATACTAATGGCTAATACACAGCTAGGTAACATTGCAATACTGCAATAATTTTGGGGTATATTTAATGAGTTACATTAAAGAGGTGATAAAAATAATTATTTTAAAAAGTGTAGCTTGGATTGACAAAAAATTATATTTAAAAATAGACCAATTTTACTTATTCTTGGGAAGTATTTTTAGGTGTCGACATCCCACTTCACTTCTTAAACTGTCCAGCTAATGTTATTTAGTCCAACTGATGAGGATTGATAAAGTTGGTGAGAAAATCACTAGTTCCTTTCACAATGGAACACAGAAAGTCACATTTATTTAACAAAAAAAAAAAAAAAAAAAAAAAAATTATATTTGCCTGAACAGAGAGAGAGAGAAATAAACTTATCCAAACAGTATGAGCTAGGCAGCTACAGGATGCTTAGCTAGCTAGCATTGGATGTGATGCATTAGCATTGGATGCTTAGCTAGCTAGCCATGGATGTGATGCATTAGCATTGGATGCTTAGCTAGCTAGCCATGGATGTGATGCATTAGCATTGGATGCTTAGATAGCTAGCATTGGATATGATGCATTAGCATTGGATGCTTAGATAGCTAGCATTGGATGTGATGCATTAGCATTGGATGCTTATCTAGCTAGCATTGGTTTATATGCATTAGTATAAATTATGTGTTGCTAAGTGCGAACAATGGTCACTATTTAAGACATAATGTAGTTATTGCTGTTTTTGAAAACAGTAGTGTGTGTGTGTGTGTGTGTGTGTGTGTGTGTCTGTGTATATAGCTATACACTTTAGCTTTGCATTTAAAACAATATCTAGATATATGACTTGTCTTAAAAACTACAGCATCAGTGAGAAAGTCAGGTTGTTCTCAGGAACGTGTTTTTTTGTTTGTGTTTTTTTCCTTTAGATTAGCAAGGCTGTGTTGATTGTGCTATACTTTGTCCTTTAGAGTGTTGGTCTGAAATATGAGGTGTTGAAAACTGGGTGTTATTTTGTTTCATCACTTTTCTTCAGCTGCCCCGTTTTGCCCGCCACCACGGGATTTACACCTTCAACAGAAAAACCTGAGTGCTAACATCAACAATAACACCAGAGTTACCGCTCACTCTCACCCTCTTTAAACTGTTTTTTTTTTTAAATATATATATATAGTTTGAACACACCTTCTAATTTCATGGTCTTTCCTGATTTTATTTGTCACTACATTGTAAAACAATGCTGAAGTGGTGAATGCTCAACAGTTGATATTGAGATGTTTCTGCTATTTATGATCTGTAACTCCATAACGGCTCTAATCTGAGGTGCTGTTTGTTAATTAATTATTTCTGAGGCTGGTAACTCTAAATTAACTTCTTTGTAGCAGAGGTATGTTTTGGGCAAGCTTTCCTGGGATGGTCTTCATGAGGGGACATTGGCTCAGTGATTAGCATTGTTACCTTGCACCTCAGGTTCTGGGTTTGTTTCCCACTTTGGTTCTGTTTGCATGGAGTTTGCATGTTCTCCCCGTGCTTGGTGGGTTTTCTCCGGGTACTCTGGTTTCCTCCCACAATCCAAAGACATGCAGATTAGGTTAATTGCCGTTCCCAAATTGCCCGTAGTATAAGCATATAAGATGCATGAATAAGCATGTGTGTATGTGTGTGATGGATCGGCACCCCAATCAGGGTGTACCCCCGCCTCATGCCGTCTCCTGGGATAGGCTCCAGGCCCCCATAACCCTGTATACAGGATAAAGTGGTATAGATGGTGAGTGAGTGAGAGGTCTTCATGAGAGCTAGTTTCATCATGGTGCTTGATGGGTTTTGCAAATGCATTTGACAGTACTGTTCTTGCAAGAACCGTTCCAGAACAGCCGACCTTCGTATCTTAATACTTAGATAATTAATTTTATAGTTTTTAAATCTCCAGTATTGTTCTAAAATATAGAAAATAAATCACATAACAAAAAGCAATGAATTAGACGTTGTGTCCAAACATTTGGCTTGCTGTATACTTTTTTACTCCTAAACATCTGATATTACAGATGAACGATTTAGACCATCATTTTTCATGATTCATTCTTGCAGGAGCTCACATGACAGTTAGGACGCTTGCATTATTGACAGCAATGTGACGCTAAGCTTAATAGGCAAGCAAGCGCAGGTGTGTACAGTACAGAGTTGTTTTCTTTGCATAAACAATATTAAGCTAATGGAGAAATGAGGGGAGAGATTTGGGATATCTCAATATGCAATTAAGTTAAGCGCAATTAACAATCCATTTGCTAATGAGCAGAAAAGTGATCCTGGCATGCAGATGGCATAAATTATTGGGGAATCCAAAAGAGAACAACAGATAAGCCAACAAAATATTAAGACCTCTGGTTGGAAACTGGTATTTCACTGGGAAATGGATTGACCATATTAGCATTCATACAGTATTCCCGGTGGCTAGTTTCAGTGCTTTAGTAAGAGAAATGCTGTAAATATTTTATGTTCTTCACTTGAGTGGATGGATGAATGGATGAATGGGGTAATGGTTAGGGTTATGGTCTGTCTTCCCATTACTCCATTCATGTATTCATCCATTCATCCATTCATTCACTTATTATCTATACCACTTATTCCTTGTTGGGTTGTCGGGCGGCCTGGAACCTATTACAGGGAACTTAGGCCTGATTTATGCTCCTGCATCAGGTCTACATTGTAAGTCTTGCATTACAGCATACCCTACGGCGTAGCCTGACATGTAGCTCCACCAGAAATGTAACTACACCTCACGGTGCTGCAGACTACAACACCTGTGATTGGTCCACCAAGTACTGGTGCTGTAGCATCACATTTTGATGTGAGTGAGTGAGTACCTTCGCTTCATTTTTTAATTGAGTCATACTGACCTTTTCTCTGATGTCTTCTCTCGTTTCTGAGATGCAGTAATTTCGGTTAAAGTAACTGTTATTCAACATTATTTGCTCCAACTACAACAAGATCAGCTCACTCGTTTCACTTGTCATTATTTGTAGTACAATAAAACAAAAAAAGAAAAACCTCACCAGTGCGAGACGAAGAGACTCGGTTACAGTGGTATCAAAACCCCACCGCCAACTAGCAGTCTCAAGGAATAAATGCTCACAACACCATGGTGTTGGCTCTATTTGACTTGCCAGAAGCATAAGTCAGGCTTTAGGGCAGGACAGCCTTTACCTGCCTACAGATCAATCAAGCAAGCTAGTAATATATATTACTAAGCATAATATTAACCTCTCACTTCCTATATAAGGAACTCTCAGCAGATTTGCGCTTTATTGTATATGAAGCCTCTTTAGTGCCCCTGTGTGGTTGCCATAGTTTCCAGCCCCATGTGATAACCGGCTAAAGGAATCTGGCATCAGAGTGATGCACGTGCACAGCACAAGGTGTCTTCTAGACTCAGTATATATACTCATATGTACAGTTCTATCTTAATGTACTCCACCTTGAATAACAACTGCTTGAAGAGTGCATGTGCATTTCTTAAAGGCATTCCTTATATTACAATCTTGTGTCCTTTTATAAAACTCTTGACAGCTCTATCCATGCTCCTCAGTTCTGTGCTGAGTAATGCAATGCCCGCTGATGCAATTTAAACCTTTATTTACTGTTTAATCCATTATTATTTTGCTGTTGTTGTTGTCGCTGCTATCCAGTTTTGGTTTAATGACTATTGATGTAACGAGAGCAAAGGCGCCTGCTTTGTTACTTTCAGCCGGCGTGGTTCCGCTCTGTGTAGATGAAAAGCTTTTAATTGGGTGAAAACGAGTGTGAACATGATCAGAGGTTAGAGGTTAGAATGATTAATCACAGTAGATAGAGAGAGAGAGTGTGTGTGTGTGTGGGGGGGGGGGGGGGCGTGGCACAGTGGTGTATTGGTTATCACTGTCGCCTTGCACCTCCCGGGTCTGGG
>JAQMYK010000002.1:26449298-26469981 GCA_030014345.1 Clarias buthupogon
CGCGAGCGGCTGTGTATCTGTGTGTATTTGTGCAGCTTGTGGTCGCGCTCCTCAGTAACGTGAGCAGCCCAACTAATTGATAACGACATTCGTTGACAACGAATGATTGTTTGGGTTATATCAGTGTGATGTTTATTATGCAAATAGCTGCTGTACAACTCCATGTCCCACCTCGTTTTCACAACTGATAAATCAGTTACAAAGTATCAATTTCTTTTTCTCTTGGCTTTAACATTCTCCAAAAATCTACTGAACTCATTTATTTTATTTATTGCAGCTTTAAATCTGCAAAGCCGGTAGTTATGCTACTTGTTTCACGTGACAGAAAAATGTGATGAGATTGGCTTGTCATGAGAAATTAAACATTTTTCTTATAGACAGCTTATGGGCCAGAGAAGAATAATTTGCCCAAATGAGAAAACGTCTGAAAATGGTGTTTATCTTGCTGTTCATAAGGACGCGCTTTTACAAACATGTGCTTAGAAGCTAACTAAATGAGATTTCCACACACAGTGAAAGTTATTGGATAAATCAATGCCTTAAGGAAGCCGAAATAAATCTACTGATTAAAAACTGATTCGATTCAGTTTTTAATCAGAGACTGACTATCCAAATGCCGATGATGATCCTACACCGCAGTCGAATCTTGAACTCTCTCTTTTCCCCTTTGGGGAGGTTAACTAGAATTTTATATACTTTAACCTTACTTGTGTTGGAGATATTTTCAAAAGAGGAACATACTGTACTGTGCCCTGTGAAATTACTGCGAGAAGGACGATTCCCCCCAAAAAAGTGACCATGAGTGACCAAAAAAAGAAAACATGATTGACAGGTGCTTCTTGTTGCCCAGTTTAGGCTGATTGTTAAACCAATTAATAGTTTTGAACGTCTGCTCTTGGTTTGAGCCCTGTGTTTCACCTGTAATGACTGCATTTGTTGTTAAAAAGGATAAACCAACATGATGACCACAGAGCTGCCTATGGAAGGAAAGCATTTCAGTTCAGGACTCTGCAGCTAATATTCCTGGCACGAAAACTTAGTGAGAACAACTCTCTCCCACTAGTTTTTACTTTCATCCACTGAGCTTCACCATTTCATATGTTCTTAAGCGTCTAACCATTCATTTTTTGGTATTCTGGTTCATCCACATGCCAACTGGATACTCTCACCCTGGAGATACAGTATATCTATCATTTCTGTGGCAGTTGCTTAAGGGATCAGGTTGCCAGCTTGATGCCCGATGGTCATTCACACACTACGGGCAATCTGGGAACACCAATTCTTTGGAATGGGGGAGGAACTAGAATTCTCAGAGGAAACTTACCAAGCACACCAAGCGACAGTGCAGGAGGTGGGGTTTGTCAGAAAAGAACATGGACTACTTCTTCTTTTTTATCTTCTCTTTTTTTCAGATCAAACACTTTACAGTGAGCAGAAACTCTCTTCAAATGTCAACAAAACTTATATTTTAATTTTTTATTTTTATTTTAATTGCTCTGAGCATGGCAGCACATATCTTATCAGATTATCGTCCATGTAAACACTTAAGTAGGAATCTCTAATCAGAATGATTTTACTCGGATTGAAAAAATATCGTCCGTGTAAACATACTGTAGCTAACAATGCGTTCAAATCACGTTTATGAATTCATGCTTTCATTGTGGCCAGACATTTATACAACAGTCTTGTTTATAAATTAGTCACAGGAAATCCCTTAGACACTGAGTAACGTTATGGATTTTTATCTGATTTGTGGCGCGGACAAGATTGGCTTGTCATGACAACTTAAACGTATTTATTATAGACGGCCTTGTGGGCCAGAGACGAATGTTTGATGTGCCTTGCAATCTTTTGACCAATCAGAATTGAGACGTTAACATAGCCATGTGGCATAAGAACAATCACAGATTACATTAATTATTACAATTAGAACGTATTTTAATAATTTTTTTTCTATGTCTGATCATTTTGTATTAGATGACTTTCTCCTGGCAACTTTTCTCGCTGAACCGTTCAAGATTTAAGAAAAACAAAACACTGAGATAGTTACTGCATATCATGGCAACGTTTCAGTGTAATGTACAGTATCTTATGCCATAAGTCAGATTTTTCTGTAACACCTCTATGTGCAGAGAAAATTTCACCCTCCATAGTATCCTTCCAGGCCATAAAATGGTGACATGGATTTGAGAACTTGCCCGTTAAATGGATTAGCGGTGGAAATTGGAGTGGGCAGAACACCTGATGTGCTCGGCAGAATCTCAGAGCCTCAATGAGTTTGGATACAGAGAAACATAAAATAAAAGTACAGAGAGTGCCAGCATTTAACACATAGCTGGAAGATGAAGCTGGTCAAAGTGAGGTAGATAGGAGCATCAGAGCCCGTGTGTGTGTGTGTGTGTGTGTGTGGATCAGCATGGTTGACTGCGTGACAGCGAATGTCTGGTTCGATGTGTGTGTGTGTGTGTGTGTGTGTTCGTGTGTATGAGAGGAAAAGCGAGGGAGGAAGAAGTGTGTGTATTTGTGCATGTGTAACAGCAAAAGCCTGCCTGACAGCATGCTTGTATGCGTGTGTACGTGCTTGTGAGAGCGAGTGTGTGCATGCGTCTGTATGAAAGTGTGCCTGGGGGTGTGCGAATCTTGTCACTCGTCGGCAGTTCGGGATGAGCGAGCGGCCTACTGTAAGTGGGCCATGCCAATTACTCACTGCCATGGCAAAAAAACCCAACTAATTAGATGTAGTTTTAAAAGGGAAGAATGAACTCCTCTGGTATTTGACCCTGTTCTCCTCACGCTCTCGTTGGTTAACCGCTCTTGGAGCTCGAATACGGCTTTTCTCTTCTGCTTTAGTGGAGTCTGTCTAGGACTAGCTCTTATCACGCTGCTATCCATGCCGGTGTCCCAAAACGCTTGAATCCCAGTCGGGATGGTGTTTTACGCTGCACAGGTCGTTTAAGATTATTACTTGTCGCCCAATAAAACCTTGGCTTCATGTCAGATTATACAATGAGAATCCACCAGTAAGCCTTTAACTATATTGTACTACAGTACAACATCTGGTGCCTTCCATATGCTTGTACAGTCTGTTACAGTCATATAATACAATTTAATTCATACTAACAAATCTCATTAATCAAGCTGAATACAAATTATTTGATTAGTAAATTATTGGTATAAAACATTAATTAATTTGGGCCCTTATTTTAGATACATTTATATGCCAGATAGCACCTGGATGTGGGCCACTTATAAAATAAATAATAATAATAATAATAATAATAATAATAATAATAATAATAATAAAATGTAAAATAATATTAATTCTGGACAAGTTTAAAGACATGCGTGCTTTTTTTCATATGCTTTTTTCCCAACAATAGTTCAGTAGCCCATGTATTTAATAAATTAAGTGTTTAAAAATTGTTCTCTATAAATAGGCAATAATTGTTCAGCTGTGGCTTTGGGGTGGCTTTATTGGTTAAGACTGTTACTTTGCAACTTCAGGGTTCAGGTTCGATACCCACCTCTGGTCTGAGTGCATGAAGCTCGCACGTGTGGTTGGTGGGTTTCCTTCCGGTACTCTGGTTTCTTCCCACAGTACAAAGACATGCAGATTAGGCTAATCGGTGTTCCCAAATTGCCCATAGTGTGTGAGCAAGCATGTGTGTATGTGTGTGTCCTGTGATGGACTGGCATGCCCTACTGTAAGTCTCCCGGGATAGGCTCCAGGCTCCCTGTGATCCTGTATACAGGATAAAGCGGTATAGAAGATGAGTGGGTACGTGTAACTTTGGCATTTGACAGCTGGGAATGGATCATTCATGGGCCATTATTCCATGATGATCATAATAGAGGTGGGCCAGAACTGGGCTATAATCATTTTGATATTTGTATTTGTTTTATTTATATTTTTAGACTTTTTTTGGGGAAAAAATTATATTGCCCTAGACAAGAACCATATATGGCAATTTCAGTGACCTTTGTTTATTTGTTTATGTATGAATTCATGTAAACTGTTTTTATCCTACTCGTCCTCCTCAATATGTGTTAACTTACAGTGGGCCTGAGAAATCTAAGTAATGTAACACGTGATTGATTGATTGGTGTCACATCATATAATTCTATAATTAGAATTACTGCACTTTTTCATACTCATTACTCTTGAGTTATGAAATATTAAATATTAAGTCAAATCCAAAAGTTAACACAAATAAATCCAGTCATTCAATAACAGATGTCACTTTATAAAAGGAAGACAGGCTCTAGTGGTGATGAAGTCTTTTAATACTATGACTAATACAGTAAGTGACCGATCCAGTGTGTCTCAAGCTACGACATATTACAGTATACAGTATACAGTACACCCAAACCATTTCATTCACCTTTTCTCTAATTTGGCTCCAGATTTTGGCTTTTCAGAATACATTATGCTGTTAAATAATAAACACTGCCTGGCCAAATAATGCGGTGGCCAATTTATGTGTGAAAACGATTCCTCATGCTCTCAGACCAGCCTTCACAGTTTAAGTGCTGGAATATGGCTGTACCATCAGGGAAGGAAAAAAATGCTTTGATATGATAACCTGTTCATTCAGTACATTCGGGTCGTCAGCTGACTTCATTTTATTGCCACATAACGTTGGTGAGTCTAGAAGCTGTTGGTGCAACTGAAGCAACACCAGATCATAACACTGCCTCCAGAGGCTCGTACAGTGGACACTATGCATGATGGGTGCATCGCTTCCCTTCTTAGCCTGACATCGCTCTGAAATATGCTCAGTCTGGATCACATGACCTTTTTCCATCGCTCCAAAGTCCAGTCTTTGTGTTCCCTAGCAAACTGAAGCCTTTTTTCTGATTAATCTCACTAACAAGTGGTTCTTATGAACAAGCATCTGTTTAGTCCCAATCCTGTCCGTGTGTGTGTGTGTGTGTGTGTGTGTGTGTGTGTGTGTGTGTGTGTGTGTGTGTGTGTAAACAATCTTACTTTCAGTATTAAACATAGCTCTGATTTCTACTGTCGTTGTTTTTGTTAATGGTTCAGCACTATTCATCAAGATTGCGTACCTCTTAACCCAATTCCAATTCCAGTCATTTTAATGTTTTCTGTCCTTGATGCAAGCCAACATTTTGCCCTTTTTGAAATGGATTTTCTTGGCCAGGCAGTGGCACTTATAATTTCATTGTTGTGTGTGTTGTTGTATAGAGTTTTTTTTTCATCAAATGCTAATCATGCCTGTATCATGCTAATCATGCTGTGTCATGCCTGTAATTCACATGTGATTGGCATTCAACATACAGTGGAGGAAATAATAAGTATTTGATCCCCTACAGATTTTCTAAGTTTGACCACAAAGAAATGAAGGGTCTATCATTTTTATCATAGGTTTATGGTAAAGGATTGAGACAGAATATCAACCAAAAATCCAGAAAAAGCACATGATACAAATGTTATGAATTAAGTTGCATTAAAAAAGTGGAAGAACACCACGCTCCACACACACACAGACCTCTCAACCGTGGAGGTCCAAGTCCACTATGTCACCATGCTGCCAGCAAGTTATTCATTGATGTTAATTTATCTAGCTATCCTTTACATTCCTGTCTTTTATTTTACCAGTATAACGGCAAATAGAGAGTAAAATTGACAAACATGAATTTCTTCCATTTATCAACTAATGGACTTGCACCTTGCCAGGTTCGATTGCCTTGGCCAGGTTCGGTTCCCGTCTCTGTGCGCGTGTAGTTTGCATGTTGGGTTTCCTCTGGGTGCTCCGGTTTCCTCCCACAATCCAGATGCAGATTAGACGACTAATTGGCGTTCCCAAATTACCCCCGCCTCGTTTCCACGGACCCTGTATACAGGATTAAGCGGTATAGACTGTGAGTGAGTGAGAGAATAACTTACTTTTTTTTTTTATGTCCGATTATTTGGTTTAATTTATATAAAATGTCCACAAGAACTATGTAAGATGTAAAATAAAAAAAGGGCCCGTCTAACCCTCGTCAACTCTCAAAACTGCTGTTTTACAAAATTAACCGGAATGAATAATTCAACAATAAAGGCTGCATTATTATTATTATTATTATTATTATTATTATTATTATTATTCTATCATTATCTCTGTGTTCTGCTTCTTGTGCAGTTTTCTTTATACACTTTCACCTGGACTGGCTGTTCTCTTACCCCAGCTGTAGACAATGGTTCTTGGAAATAAAACTAAATAAAAAGGTTCTGCTTGCATATTCTATGACATCTGGCACCCATATGATAGAGAATCCTCCAAGCTGCTCTCAGATGAGCGTAAAAAAAAGTGTGACTTTTGACACATTTTGTGCTAAGTCTGGCATCCTTGTAGAAAAGAAAAAAAAAAAACATTGTGAATATGGTTTTGGCCTCCATAGCTATGTGTGCTGCTTGATGGGGATCTGTCCCTAGTTACAGCAGCAGTTGCTATGGCCATGACCGTATGGTGTGTGTGTGTGTGTGTGTGTGTGTGCTCTGTGGTGTATTAGATAATGTGCCTGCTCCTCAGAGACTCAGAGGGAAAGTGAGGCAGCTGCAGTCAGTTCTGATGTCATTGGGTAATTGCAGGTTTGGAGGATGGCTGTGATGGCTGGAGAAAGAAGGAACAGAGGAACGTGCTTTTCTTCGACGCCGTGTCAAGCACCGTGTGTCGATGCGCAGTATTAGATGTAGTCAGGATTAGGTAACCTGTGAGCTTGTTTGTGGCTAGGGCCAGAACAATATTACATAACGTTATATTCCTGGAGCATTTTACGTACATTGCATCTGCTTACAGTGACACATTTTTAATACACGTCAATATTTAATGTCATATGAGACATGGCAGATTTTTTTTTCTCCACCTCATGCTCATTACTAATAGGATTCCAGATTTGATTTTAGTCTTGGTTGCCATAGTTTGCCTGGGAGCACCTGGCACCTAACGGCAAGTTTAACTTCATATCCGGATATCGCTAATATTCGCACACAATTAATTTTCTTTTTTAATAAGATAATGTTAATTTGACCTCTTTTGTCAAATTATATATGTGCATAAATCATTTGTGGTTAATTCATAAAAAACAGTCATATTCCATTCTTATCCTGGAAAATTTACACATACTGTAAGTACAGTAGGCTTGATGGACAGGTTTAAAATGATGTAACTGGTGATAAAGGCAGCATGGTGGCTTAGTGGTTAGTGCCTTACACCTTCATTGTCCGGGTTCAGTTCCCCCCTTGGTGTGCATGGAGTTATTATGTTCTCCCCGTGGGTTTCCTCTGGGTACTCCGGTTTCCTCCCACAGTCCAAAGACATACAGATTAGGCTAATTGGCGTTCCCAAAATTGCCCATAGTGTGTGAGTGTGCGTACATGTAGGTGTGCGTCCTGTGATCGGTTGGCACCATGTCCAGGGTGTACCGCACCTCATGCCCTGAGTCTCCTGGGATAGGCTCCAGGACCCCTGCGACCCTGTACACAGGATATACTACAATAAAAGATTTATCATATGCCACATTTAGGAACTGCTTCTTTACCATTTAGTCGTCATTTTGTTCTTGAACTCTCTGTGAGCCTTGCCATATATGGTGATTTGTGGGCGTCGCTAAACGTAAATCAGTTGTCCTGTGAATATGACTCATGCTTTATTTTATGATTCAATAATATGTTTCTCATCTATCTTGACTACAAGCAAATATCTTACTCTGGTTGAAGAAGATGGAGAATGAACAGCTGATTCCAAAAAAATATTGGTGTAGATTTTGGTTTTTGGATGAAATTTTTTTTAAGTGTTTATGTGTTTAAGTATTTATGCCCAAGTCAGTCATTCACGCGCTCATCTTCTATACCGGCGGGGGGGGGGGCTGGTGCCTATCCAAGAAGGCTTAGGGCAGGAGGCAGGGTAAACCCTGGACGGGGTGCCAATCCATTGCAGGGTACACACACACACACACACAAACACAAACTAAGTGGGAATTTGTGAACGGCAGTTAGCCTAAGCTGTGTCTTTGGACTGTGGGAGGAAACCATGCAACTCCATGCACACAGACCAGAGGGGGGGAATCGAACCCTCAAACTTGGAGGTTCAAGTTGATAATGCTAACCACTACGCCACTGTGCCGGACAAATCATTCACCTTTGGTTTATCTTCGTTCATGCCTGTATAAGCTTAAGCATTTCACTGATTGCAAAGTCTTGCTGAGTCTCCTGTAATGAGAATGCTCTACGCATTGATATTATTTTGTCTTGAACCCATGTTTGAATTGCCAGATAGCATGGCTTCTCTGATTGTTGTTGGATTTTCTCTCTCTCTCTCTCTCTCTCTCTCTCTTTGTTTCTCTCTTTCTCTCTGAGTCTTCACTGTTAACAATTCTTGATGGTTTTCAATTTAAAAACCCATTAAAAACATGACCTAAATCTTCTCTGCAGCTGTTATTTTCAGTATCAAGCTTACGATTTGCAGCCTCATTGTCATGCTGTAGTCAGTTTATTTAGGTGTGACTCATCGCTGTCTCTAAGGGCTTAAAATAACAATGTCAATGGGCACTGGTCAGAAAAGGAAAACAGCTTTTGTAAGACCTTTGCTGACTTCATTTTACCAGCAAGTACTTTAACCTGTCGAGAATTACAGTAGATATGGAGCGTAAACCGCAAACACAGTGCAAGGTTTCTATTTCATTTCATTTTGCACACTTTTGCACATTGTACATTTCTGGTCATTACATCTTCACAGTCGTGCATATTCGCACAACTCCCCAGACATTACTATTTAAATGTCAATTTCCACAACAATGTGCGTATGTGTGTGTGCCCTGCGATGGATTGGCACCCTGTCCAGGGTGTACCCCGCCTTGTGCCCTAAGCCTCCTGGGATAGGCTCCAGTCCCGCGACCCTGAATAGAGGATAAAAGCGGTATAGAAAATGAATGAATGAATGAATGAATTTCCACAACAGTTTCCATATTTGTTCAGCCATATTGTCTATATATAGTCTATATTTTGTACATTTGTTATATTTTATATTTTGTTGTTCTATTTTTTTCTATATTTTTGTTCTATTCATAATTTATGTCTTATTGATCTAGCTTTTAAGGTCGTATAAGCATTTTACTGCATATCATACTGTGTATGACTGCATATGTGACAAATAAAATCTGAAGTCGGAAAGCATCCTGTCTGAAGTGACCAAGCCTAAAGTGACCCAATTCTGATTTTCCTTTTTTTCCCCCAAAATTGATACACATTTGATTTTCTGACTGTCTGAATGCGTAAATCCAGTCTGATCTGAGTCACTTTCATACTGAATGTGGTCCTAGATCGATACATATCTGATACACAATCATGTGACTTCAAACAAAAAAGGAAAATTAGAATTTATGCGACTTTTTGCCCTTTAAACCAGCTTCCCTTTCTTTTGGTTGCATAAATATGACGTGTTTTAACCGAGATAGCATAAGCAAAGACGTATTGTTCTGTGCATGAGCGCTATCCCACAAGACAGCGTCCACATTAGAGTCAGATAAAAGTTACATGTACTTGCGTATGAATATGAACTGTCATGACATGCAAATCTGATCTGACCAAAAAATAATGGGTTGTGAATGTAGCCTTTCTCTGTGAGGTAATTTAATACAGTACATATACTTTGTTACAGTACTTAAATACATATTTCAGTCTTTTGTACTTTTCTTGAGTAGTTTTATCAGTGGATCATTCTTACTTTTACTCCACTATAACCTACAACAAATATTTGTACTTTCTACTCTACTACATTTCTGTATGCCGTTGTGTTACATTACCAGAGTGGTGGTGAGTAGTAGTATTTCTACTGAAGTACTCTGGTATTTGAAGAGCCACCTGCTGGCCATCATGCATAATTGCATGATTTGCCTTCCCTGATCATGTACGTAGCAGGTGTTTAAAATCAGAAGTGGAGATACAGTAGTTGCAGATACAGAGGTTAAACAGTATGTCTACAGTTGGGAAGAACACACACATATTTAACGTTATTGTAGGCTAATACAAGCTCAGTACGTTTGATATTTCAGTAAATTTCAAGGTGCTTTTACACAAGTATACTGTAATTGTAAATGGATTTTACTTAAGTAATATAATAAATAAGAAACACAATATAAATTGTGTATCTCTACTAGGATTTGTCTATTTTGCTCACCTCTGCTTTTCACAGAGCTGGAGACTGGTATAAAAAGATCTTAAAGTATTGTATTATCATAGATGTAGTAGTATGATTTGAACACTTGACTCATCCTGAAACACAGATTAAACAAGTTGACTATTCAAAAGATGTCAGGTTAAATATTCTTGCATTTAAATATTTTCTGAATGGCTTTATTTTTTTAGGATTTCTTTAGTCTTCAGGATAGCACGCTATAAATAGCTCCGTGGGCGAGACTATTCAAACACCTCCTTAACCGATTTCTAATACAAAGTGGCCCTATTTCTCTATCACCTGTTTTGCATAATTAGCTTAGCCCACATTGGCTTTTTTTCGGCCAGAAAAAAAAGCCATGCTCTTATGCAACGTATCCTGGAATGGGAAATCTCAGCGCTGCTTTGACAGCTGTGTTAAGAGCACTGGCAGCTCGATTGCTCCAGCAATATTAGGGTCCCTGCTGACTTTGTGGAAGTAAGACTCTCAGTCACTCCAAGGCTGTTTTGCTGCCTTCAATGAAGATGGAGAACGTGGCTGATGTCTTGCCTCAAATATCTCAGTTATTACAGATTATGCCTGGAGTACATTTTGGAGGGTAGTGCTGAAATGAACCGAGAAATGGTAATTTCATGTTCACTTGGCCACTTACAAAACCTTATGTAGTGAAAAAAAAAGAGGTAAAAGTAGTGTTTTAAACACTACAAGTGGTGTTCAAGTCAAACTGGGACTGATGAAAATTCTGTTGAATGAATGCGTAAAGCCGGTTGACATTTACAGAAGACTTCAAGCACGTTATCAACACTGATCCTTGAACTTGCGGAAGAGACGTATCTGTTTGTACAACTGTACACACAATCATTCACCAACACCACTTGCACATTACAGGAACTCAGCTACGAATTAATGCCACATCCCTGTACAGTCCTGACCCCCCTCCTAGCCATTTCCACAAGTAGTTCCTGGGAGGCCAGGGTTTCAGACTTTAAAGCAGGCAGTCTGATCATGGCTCTGGCGTACTGAGAAAACTTTCTACCTTGATGGTATCCAAGCACCAGTGAAACACTGGAATAAGTGCATTAGTGTAGCAGGAGATTATACAGTATAGAGACATTAAGGGAGTTTTTTCTCTCATAACTGTGTTCTGTTATTCTTCACAATTAAAAATCCTGGTTTGACTCGAATGCCCCATGTAGTATAAGTTACCTGAACACAGAATATTGGATCAGCTGGATTTACTGAAAGTTACTAAAATTTACTAATAAAGTCACTTTGATAGTACAATCCTGATACTCAGATTACAGATTCCATCCATCCATCCATCTAGGAACCTCTGTAGTCCAACTAGGGACCATGGAGGCCAATGGTGACCGTTGTATTACAATTTTCACAAATGTGGTAGGACCTCCAGTCAACATTCACACACACACACTAGGGGCAATTTGGGAATGCTAACTAGCCTAATGTGCATGTCTTTGGACTGTGGAAGGAAACCAAAGAACCCAGAGGAAACCCACTAAGCATGGAGAGAATGTGCAAACTCCATGCACACAGACCTCGAGGTGGGAATCGAACCCATGCCCTGAAGGTGCAAAGTGACAGTGCTAACCTCTAAGTCATCGTTCCACCAGATTACAGATTCATTTTCAACTGAGGAACAAAAATTAGTTGTTTATTTCAAACAGAAATTAAAAACTTGAAACGTTTTAATGGTTGTCTAAGGTGGATTAAAAACATTTTGATTGTTTTCTTAGAGTCAGTATCGAAAATAGATTTTTATACATGTATAAAGAGTTGCAGAGGCTAAATGGTACCACAATCATTAAATCACCCAAACGATTACCAGACACTTAGAACCTCAATTATAAATAACACAACAGATGGATAATATGATCATTCGAAAAGTAATAGTCAAATTACGCCTTCTCTTTTAAACATTATTTAGGAACTGAATAAAAGGAGACGAGAGGGAAAAATAGTCAATAAAGAAGAATGGGAGAAGGGATGGGGGGTAACAAGAACAAGCTGTCAAATGTACTGTATGTACCGTAAAAAAAAAAATAATAATAATAATAGAAAAATTCAATAGAAGAAAGAAAGAATCTGTATATGGGCTGAGACCTGACCTTGTCTCACCACATTTAAACATATTTAATTGAAGCATGTCAGTGTTTCGATGAATGCTTCAGTTTAAATTTATTAAATTTTAGTGACATGATGCAAAAAGACTCCTGTTTCTCCTGTCATCGTTGTTGATGAGTGATTTAAAATGTTTGAAGTTTTTTTAAGACATCTTGATTAGCAATAAATCACACATGAATGTCTTACAGAATATATTTACTATATAGAAATCATGGATGTGTACTGTCCATTGCAGATTTTGCTTCTTTAAGCTCTAATTTCTGTTATGCCTTTTTGTGAATGACCCAGTGTAATTCCAACCATTTCATTGCATTTTAATATAGTATTGTTTTAATTGAAATATGTGGTATATATTAAAAGGATTTTTTTTTTTTTTACCAATTGTGAAACAAAATGTTTTAGGTCATTCATCCTTTCATTTTATTTACTATTTGTTGGTCTTGTTCGTTACAGTTCGTAATGCTCCCCCTGACCATCCTGACACCTTTCACACTTTCTCCTTGTCTGTGAATAGTCAATATTTTCTGTTTGCGGTTCATGAAAGCTTTTTTCCTGATGCATAATTGCCTTTTTAACATGACTGCTTCACAGCGAACTGCTTTAAATAACACTTAACAAGTACATGTTGACTGTTTTGCATCATTAGACACCCTAATGGCATAATACTGGAATAAATTAATAAGAGTATGTCAAGTGGGTGGGGGTGGGGGCGTAAAAAAAAAATTGCTGACTCAGGTCAGGTTGTAATAGGTTTCTGAGAGGAAATTACTATCAAATAAAAACATCATTATGTCTTTTAGAAAAATCCAACTAGAACAAATGAGCCACAAATTCTGTAAATATTACCATTCGCTTTTATCTTTATTTCTGCTTTTTTTATTATTATTAAAATCCGTACATGTGCTTGCCTTGAAAAGGGTCTGGTCGATTTAAGATCGTGTTCTAGTAAGCTGGATTCCAGCCCATATTTGCTAAACGTAAATCTGTTTAATCGATCGATTTAAAACGATTTGTGTTATGCAGCTGTGTTATCGCATGCAATAGCACATCTGCACAAGCACCATTCCAAACTCAATTAATCAATCAGAACATTACTGCAGATGCACCACCCTGTGAAAGCCCGCTCCGTCGTTAATTCCTCCGAGCACATACAGTATAAACAGTTCATCTGGCATTAGTGATGGAGGAGTCTGACCGATTTCCAGGGCACAGCTTAAAGGGTGAAGGACTGGAGAAGCATCACTGAGAAATACACTAGTTAATTACAAGGTGTTAGGTTAGATTACAGTATGGATGACTGTTTGGCTTATAATTTGGCTTATACATCATGATAAATCACCAAAACGTTGCTGTACAGGTAAAAAAAAATCAAGATACAAAACGGTGTTCAAGTCAAACCGGGACTTTCTTGTGCATTACATCTACATTTACAGAAAATTTCATGCACACTACGGTGATGAGACTAAACCATGCGAATGGTGCAAGCGTTTTAATGAATGCTGTACTTCTGTGAATGACAATCACAGTCCACTGTAATCGTTCCTGTTAACATTCAGCGAGTCGAGCGCCTGAACCATGAAAAATCGATGAATAACTTGTCACCAATTGTCATAATGTCACCAAAAGACGCATCTGTTTGTTCGGAACTTTACACACATCATTCATGAATGCCACTCGCACGTTACAGGAACTCAGCTGGGAGTGATTACAACATCACCCTTACAGATGAGATGGACGCAGGCTCATGGCTCATGGCTCTGGCGCACTGAGAAAACATTTTTCCTTGATAGTATCCAAGCACTAGTGAAACTCTGGGATAAGTGCATTAGTGTAGCAGCGGATTATATAGAGAAATAAAGAGAGTTTTTAACTCTCATAACTCATCTTCTATACCGCTTTATCCTGTATTCAGGGTCACGGGGACCTGAAGTCTATCCCAGGAGGCTTAGGGCACGAGGCAGGGTACACCCTGGACAGGGTCCCAATCCATCGCAGGGCACACACACACTACGGGCAATTTGGGAACACCAATTAGCCTAACCTGCATATCTTTGGACTGTGGGAGGAAACCCACCAAGCACGGGGAGAACAAGCAAACAGAGACGGGAATCAAGCCTGGCCGGGAATCGAACCGGGCCCCTGGAGGTGCAAGGCGACAGTGCTAACCACTACACCACCGTGCCGCCTACTCTCATAACCCTGTTCTTCTAAACAAAGGCACAAAGTGAACAGTACACAATGTTTCTTGAACTCAACATAGTCCCAGATCAGTCTCTCATTTGTAAGAAATGTATTAGGTCAATGGTAATCTCAGGAGGAAAGCTCTGATGTAGCACAGACGATTGTGAGGACTGCGTACAGGAGGTAATTAAAAAAAATAAATCTAAGCAAAAAATGTATAAACGCTCACCTTCATTTTTTTTTTTTTTTTTTTTGCATTTTTATATACCAAATCTAAAACAGCTACAGCAAAAGTGCAGTGAACATCATCAAGCTGTAACAGGCGAGTCTGTCTTTGTTAGTTCACGCAGTTAGCTGTGACTGTGCCTTTGGCGTTGACATTGGACTGTCTCCCAGTAGAGGCTTATTAAAGGGAAAGTCACATAAAGGGGAAGTGTAGGTGCTTTGTCCCAATTTCATCCTGTTCCTATAGAGGCCGGAGTTAGTCTCGGTGTGGGGTGGGGCGGGGCCTCGTCTGTACGATGTGGGGGCGGGTCACGTTGTAGGTGGAAAAGAGGTCGTTCGTGAAATCAGGCTTTACAGGTTCTGTGGAAGGGGTGGATGATATTGAGAAGATATTCAAGGACACTTGAGATATAATGGAGTAAATAACACACACCATCTCCAGGAGAATTTGCAAATGCAATGAGCTAAATAATATGTTATTATTATTTTTAATTTACATTACTCCGGAATGTGTCAACTAGAAACACAGAAAATTAGAAACACATTGTATAGCACCGTACGTGATTGAAAACACATTATTTAACCTACAGTATCTACAGTATAGTGCTTGGACATTTTATTGTATTGTATTTTTCTGATATGATAATTTGCTTATGAATAATGATTTTTTTTAAACTATATGAATTCTTTCCAGACATTCATTTATATAATGTAGGGCCTGGAGCCTATCCCAAACTTATACACACTCACACACTCATTCACACACTGCAGACAATTTGAAAATGTCAATTAGCCGAATCTGCATGTCTTTGGTCTCTGCGGGGAAACCAGATTACCCGGAGGAAACCCACCAAACACATGGAGAACATGCAAACACACACTCAAGGTGGGAATCGACCCCTAGACGTGCAAGCCGACAGGGCTAACCATCACGCTACCGTGCCGCCAGTTTAATATTAATATGCTGCTTAATATTTTAATCTTGTATGGAAAACATTCCACATAGATAGTTATGCAGATAGTCCACTTTCATTTGTTTCATATCCAGGTCGTGTCCCTCCTGTCCTCATTCCCAGCCTCACCCTTTGTGCTCTCCTGCATTTCTGTACCACGAGGCTTTTTATATTTGATTATAATCACAGAGTGCTCCTTTTAGCTATTGCACGGTGCGTCCCGAGCTGCTTCTCAGTGACTCACTGCTAATCTCCAGAGCCACTGCTTATTTTCTCAGCACACAGTTTAATTATTTTGGTGCGGATCAGAATTGATTCACTCAAAAACCCTCGGTGTTAGAATCACAGTGAGGGCTTAATAAAACACTGAATATGAAGTCAGCACTTGTTGTGGAACAGCAGAGGGAGCTGTTTAACAGCCAATCCTGCTTTCTCCCACTTCTCTCTTCAGTCAGTCTACATACAGTACATTCTTCACTGCAAATGAAAAAAAAATTAAGTCTGTATAAGCTCTGGGGTATTGCACTAAAAACACTAGGTACTGTAGTTCTAGGCCTTCACCAGGGCTTTCACATCAATGGGAAGTGGTATATTCCAGAGGTCCTTTAATTGATTGATTGATTGATTGATTGATTGGTTGATTGTGACTATTACTGTCCTTTATGGTCCACAACATTTTAAGAAAAAAAAATGTCAGAAAATCACAGAAACACCAGAACAAATTAGGTAACTGGCACTCAGAAAACACAGCAGCAATAAAGAAAAGATGATTTCCACTCAGAATAAACAACAATAATTTGCGCAAATTTAAAACATGAAAGCAAATCAGAAAACACTACAGCAAGTTAAGATATTTGGAAACACAAAAGCAACTTCAGTAACATGATAGCAACTTTAGGAACAAAACAATCAATTGTAAATCATGACAGCATATTTAGTAGCAACAGAAAATTCAGAAACAATGACAGAAAACTTAAAAAAAAAAAAAAAAAACACAGAACACAAAAACTTTAAAAAAAAAAAAAAAAAAAAAAACATTACCAAATTTGGGAACGCAACAAATTCAGAAATTTTACAGCAAATTTGGAGACATGACAGCAAATTCAGGAAACATACAAAATTTTATCAAATTTAGAAAGATGATAGCAATAAAGTTATTGTTTTTTTATGTCTTGCTTTTATGTTTTGGTTATAACCTGGGTCCTCCACTATATTTCATGCTGCTGTAAATCATTTATAATCATGCGCCTGTCGCCTATCATACTCAGCCGATTAGAAAACTGACCAAAACACAAAAACAATTTATTAAATAAACTTGTTCTTGATTGAAATGCTGGGTGTATTGTTTTTATAACGTTTACAATGCTTCATTTTTTAAACAAGTTCCTGTTATCATGTACAGAACAGTACATGGTACAGGAGCCATGATCGTATCCCTTGTCGTCCTTTATTAGTTTTCTCACTTCAGGTCAATAAGACCAAAAATGCACTTTGTCATGTTATTTTGAACCAGAGAGAAGAAAATCCTTGCTTGATGAAAAAAAAAAAAAAAGTTAAATTAGCTTAACCTCTGTCCATTACAAGGCACTGACACTGGAGACTTTTGAAAAATACAGTAGCAAAAAAAAGTGAAAACCTCACCATATCAGCAGTTATGCACTCAAGCATTCATGCATTCAAGTCCCTGTGCTAGTTGTTACTATAGAAGGGAAGCATACAGTACTTATGTTCTCAGGACTCAATGGTAACACACATTAACCCATTATTCTGTTTTTGTGACAGAAGTAACATTATTTATTTTTTTTAAACATATCAAAGATAACAGCAGGGGGCATGCTGAAGTAGTGATTAGCACGGTGGCCTCGCACCTCCAGGGTCGAGGGTTTGACTCCCGCCTCCCTTAGCGTGTGAATGAGTTGTGTAGTGTGTGCATGTGTGCCATGCAGTAGATTGGCAGGGTATACCTAACCTTGTGTCCAAAGTTTCCTGGGATAGTCTCCAGGCTTCCTAAATCCCAGCATAGATGATGAATGAGTGAATGAATGAATGAATGAATGAATGGTTATTATTTTATGTGGTCTTGGAGGTCTCTAGAAAGAATTTCATCAAACAGAGAGCGCAGGAACATCATTTCCATTATGTGCTATATAAATCAGGATAACATAAGACCTTGGGAACATAGGACCTCGATAATCTGGGACCCTTGAAACATACAGTAGGCCCCTAAAACTGGGGAACATACTGTATGGCTCTGGGAACATAGAACCTTTTTATATGAAGATGGGGACCATAAGCTCATGCGAACATACAGTAGGACCCAGGGAACATACAACCCCCTTTGCCAAAATAATTACATATCAGTTAAAAAGCTGATTGCATTACGTTTCCAACTAACCACTGGTTTGTCAAATCTAAAGTATGATTCTCTTTTCTCTGTAGTCCACGTCCTGGTCGTGATGGTTTCTCTGGGGCAGAGACTCCGGGCTCCAAGCGCCGGCTCTACAGTGCTGTGCCTGGGAGACACTATGTGGTGGTAAAGTCTTATCAACCTCAGGCTGAGGGAGAAATTGCCCTTTACAAGAACGACAGAGTAAAAGGTATGTTTTCCAAACGGCTGAATCGATGAGTAGTTTACATCATATCCTTGATTGTGGATTTTGGTTGCTCCTCTAAAGTGCCAGTGCTTATCAGCCACTTTTCAGGCCTGCTCTTGTGGGACATCTGTGCTGTCACACTTGTTCATTTGCTCGTTTTTTCAGGATCCAGGCTGCAGCTGCAAGATTGCAAAGCCGGTTGTTGTGTTTATGTGTTTATGTGTTTATGTGCCTCGATGATGAGTTTGCTGATGCTGCTGATGATGGTGATGATAAAATGGGATGCTGGTGATGATCTTGGTGGAGTCTGATGTTTCGGTTGATGAAGGGCTTGGTAATTGCTGGATGTGCTGCATCAGGAGTGAAATCAGAAAATAGTGCACACAAGTCTTTGGATTAGGACTGTCCATCCAGTAACAAAGTACATTTCGTTTGTTACTGTACTTATGTGCTTAGTTCAAGTATCGTATATCTTTGTTTAGTATTTGTATTAAAGTATTTCCATTTTTGTTCAGACAGTTGAGGCCAAAAGTTTACATACACCTAGGCTGAAGATATTCAACTACTCAGTTAGGGCATCTACTTTGGTCACTATAAAACAATCAATTAGAGACTTTTTTTAGAATCAATCCACTGTATCAGAATTTCACCAAATCAAATGCTTACAGTACATACACCAGTTTGACTGTCTCTTCTGAAATCCATTTCTCATTCCAGAAATAGATGTAATGAAAGCTTCTGATAATTAAGGATTTGAACTCGTGACATCCCAAGCAGTAGGTCATTGTGTTAACAACTAAGCTACCAGTGACCCAACCCTTATTTAACACTGGAGTAGTACCTTTTTTTAATGCCTTTTTGCCCATGGTGCCATGGGAAAAATCCAAGCAACTCAGGCATGGCCTCAAAAAATCAGGGCTCTTCTAATCTCCAGGTCCTACAGTACTTAGGAGCAATTTCCACAAAATATATCCATGAGCATCAGGGGATAGCGTACAATTTCATTTCCACCGGAATATACTATTTCTTTAAGGTTAAATGCAGACAAGAAATGCAATTACAGAGAAGAAACCTCTTAATTTATGGTGAAGCTACTGTCGAGTGGTTCATTTCTTTAGAATGCCATGACAAGCTTAATTTCTTTCTCTTTATGAGTTATGCTTATGAACAATAATACCCTAAAAATATATTAAATAGAAACATGAATGTTATAGCAATAAAATATTTTCATATCATTTGCAATAAACCATACAGTATGTTTATACCTGCCACATTTGGTATAATATACTTGTCAAATAAGGGAATGGCTTAATGCTCACTATGTATTTCAACTCTCATACTTTACAAAAATATTCAGCTCACATGGAGGTGTCTAGAAACTTATCATTAAAATAAATAAAAGTAAGACTGTATATTTACTTTATTGTAAGTATACTTGAAAGCAGGTATATTTACTTATACTCAAGTTGAAATGTATATAGAAAACCTGTACTTTTACTTCAGTAGCACTTATCATTACATTATTTCTGTTTTCACTGAAGTACAGTGGTGTTGTGTTTAGGAGTATTGGTGACTCAATGGCTCAATGATTCTTGGTTGCCATGCTGAAGGCCTGGGTTTGATTCCCAGCCAATGGACAAACCCTGCTGCTGGATGCAGTCCATGGCCAGTCCTAATAACAGGGTTGCATGAGGAAGGGCATCCGGTTCAAAACATGTGCCAAGGTTTATGTGTGCATCAGGTCTGCTGTGGCCAACCCATAATCATCTGTAACAACTACAGTACACAGTATATAACACTGCCCTGAGGCACTATTCTGTAAGATTTGCATTTTGCATAAATACTTGCACTCTTACTTAGACACATTTTAATGTTCATATTAACCTTTAATTAATTCATTACAAATCACAAATTACTTGGCCACTTTGAAACATGAAGGATAGATGAAGTAAACATTAGGTTTAGTAAACTAGCCAGGGTTAGCTAAGTTATTTTATTGTTATTCAACTAGCGAGTTTTGTTTGCTTGCAAGTTGAGGTATGTAACTTAGTTTGTTAAATTAGTTACTATTTTTTGTTTAGTAACTTGTTTATAATACGATCTAGTTGTTTTGTTAATTGGCTTGTTAAGTTAGCAAGCTAATTATGTTTAGTATGTTATTTTGTTAAATTTGCTAGCTAGTAAAATGGTTTGTTAAATTTGCTAGCTAGTTGTGTAACTTGCTAGCTTGTTACCTTTTCTAAATAATCTACTTGTGTTTTACACATTAATTTGTTAAACTTGATAACTAATTAAAGTTCAGGTGTAACAAAGTGTCTTTAATAGTGAAAAATCCAAATATAAATAAACAAACAAACAAACAACGGCAGTTGGCATAAAAACATGGAGCATGATAAAAGCAGAACTTAAA
>JAQMYK010000002.1:26475402-26496807 GCA_030014345.1 Clarias buthupogon
ACAAATCTAAAATAAAAAATTGTTTAGCCTAGATTACAAACGCTGCTTTGTAAATGTTTAAAATGTGTATCATTATCGTGTTATTAATATGACCTGATTTATCGTTCATATTCATAATCATTTGTTGTTGCCAGTTTACAGGGCGATGATTCCAAGAACTTTCAGGCTGAAATAAAGGCTGTTTTCATTTGAATTACAATGCCTAGTATGTCTATTTAATGGCTTCGGGTGCGGGGCGGGGCGGGTTGTAAAAATAGATACAGTGGTGCGGGGCGGGTCAAATAATTTCATAAAAGCGGGACTCGCGGGTTGGAAAAATACCCGACCCGCGCATAATTATTATTATTATTATTATTATTATTATCATTATTATTATTATTATTATTATTATTATTATTACTGTATTATTATTTGAAAAAAGAATGGGAAAAGAAAAAATTAGGAAAAAACTTGGATCCCAAAGTTTTGATGTTTTTATGAAACCATTTACGTAGACAAATGGAAGCATTGAATCATTTGAGGCTGGTGTGTGATGATTTAGTCACACAGTATTCATGCAGTCATTGTCATGCAATATTCACTAATAACTAGTATGAACTTCTGACACTAGATAATATTACTTATTGTTGAGTGCATGTGTATTTTTTTGTTCATAGTAATGCTTTGAAATATATTGACTTGCTTTCTTATGTATCAGGATGCATATGTTAGCGTTCTTTCTTAAAATTAGATAACGGTGTTGCATAATAATGAACAAATTTAAAGTTTATTTGTAATGGCCTTTTTTTTTTTTTTTTTTTTTTTTTTTTAGTTTTGAAGTCTCTTTGTCCTACAGTACTTCAAATCCTCCTCTTGTACAGAGTTTCAATGTGTGTTAGATGCGTGCTCAGAACATACTGTAGTGTTTCAGAAGTGCTGCTCATGACAATAACAGCTTGCAGTTTACAGATCGGGAGCGGTGGCAAATAGCAGCTGTGATTGGCTGAGAGGGCTTTGTTTCGTGACTCATTGGCTGATCGAACAGTGTGATGCGGCCTGATTCAGCTCCGCAATCCGCTCATGTTTTTCTGCAATGAAAAGGATGGGTTGGTGGGTTTTGGTGTTTTAGATAGTTCAAATTTGCATTCGAGTGTGGGCCACTTATTGGTTACTCGTTGCCTTATTGGTGACGTAACTTAACTTATTGGTTACTCCTTGAGTTAGGGGAAGTTGGCATAATTTTACAAATAAAATGTATTCTACATTTTGAACAGCAAGGTTAATTCTTCAAAATATTTGTAATATTACAGTATAATGTGTTTATGGTAGTGCCCAAACCTTTGGATGATTTAATCTACTTTATGAATTTTATAAATGTTTTATACATTTTGCTATCATTTTTGTCCAAATTTACCCTATTATCAGGGAGCATTTGGCCAAAAATTACTGAAAATTTTAAAACATATTTTCCACAACTTTTCAATAATTTTTGCACAATAAACTTGTTTATTGCTTTAGAACAAATTCTTACACAGAAATAGATGTCATGACACATGACACATTGACAAGACACGAAAAATACAGAAAATCAACAACAAATAAAATAATAATGTGCCTACACAAATACTGATAATAATACAGAAGTTGGTAAAATATTAAGCAAATTCCACTGTACCGTACATATAATTCAACCATAGTAGCAAAACTAACATGTCTGTGCGGTAAATTTGTCTACATGGCCCTACCCTCCTCATGAGAAATGCCAACAGTTAATATAAAAACAATAATGTAAAAATGAGCCATCAAAAGTCTTAGTAGCTTCATAAATTATGAATATAAACATATAAACTCAAAAGTTAAACAATTTGACAAGATTACCTCTCCAGCAGCAGATATTTCATAATCATTTTGGATTTATTTGAAAATCATTTTTATATAGTTTATGACTGAGATAATGATTATACAGTCACCAAAATCTAAATACTGTATACACAACTCAACATCATTCACAAGATGGCAGTAAGTCAATGACTATAGATGCTGTAGACTGGTAAATTCTGCTGCCCGAAATTACCCCGACTACCCCTACATTCTTGATTCTGTTCACTGATACAGCTAATCTTGCTGTATATTGATGAATCTTGCTTGACTAAGGAACAATGTCTGGTGTCAT
Organism: Clarias buthupogon; assembly: GCA_030014345.1. NCBI lineage: Eukaryota > Metazoa > Chordata > Actinopteri > Siluriformes > Clariidae > Clarias > Clarias buthupogon. The sequence goes on from JAQMYK010000002.1 coordinate 26,477,555, forward strand.
TTCCGAAGAATCCTTCAGTTCAATACACCGAATTTCACAGTTTCCAGCTCCTCCTATGGGTACCCCGCATGTTCCCAAGACAGCTAATCTTTATAATATCTCTAACCAATCCTGGATGTGACCTGAGATCTCCATTATGTAGTACATTATAAATACAATTTGCAGAAAGTGCCCAGGAGGCATCATTATAAGGTGCCCAAACAACCTCAGCTGGTTCCTCTTATTTCAAAGGAGTGAAGCTTTACTGTCTCCAAAATACAATATCTTCAAGAGATCTTCAAATCTCTCCTAATTGGTAATGCCAGTATACTGTATGCCATAATGCAAAATTGGTGGTTATTAGGCTCCTCTTTCTTATTCGGTAGATTACCCATTTTAGCTTTATTAAATAGTAATGCTTTTCCTTGCCATAATAATAGTGCTTATCCTTTCAAGTAAGGATTCTAAAGTGAATTCTGAGTTGCCTGTCAAATTAAGTTTCCTCTCCCATTGACCGGCTGCATATCTAGTAGGGTCTGTATGTTATATAGGGTTGTGATTTGGTGAAATTTGGTGCAGGGCAAGCAAAATGTCACAATGTTTCACCAGGCTCGGATTTGGCACAATTCACCCCACAGCTGTCATCCTGGAACATGTTCAGTGTTCTGTTCTTCTTGTAGATGAGCCACAACAGGCAACCCCAGTTTTGCCAACAAATAACAATGAAATAACCAATAAAAAAATTCTTATGCTTAAGTCCATTTGTAGCCTACTACCTGATATAAAAGAGGCATGATGCTGCAGCAGGAAGAGTTAGTTTTCTACAGCTTCAGGGTTCACAGGTTTGATCTTAAGATCTGATAAAGATGTTCATCATGTGAATGGGTTTCCTCAGGGTTCTCTGCTTTTTACACCCCTCCTGAAAACATGTTGGCAACCTGACTGGCTGGGTGAAACTCACCTAAGTGCAAAGAAGGCAGCACAGTGGCTTAGTGGTTAGCACTGTTGCCTAGAACCTCCAAGGTTCGGGTTCCATTCCCGCCTCTGGGTCTGTGTGCATGGAGTTTGCTTGTGTGCTTGGTGGGTTTCCTCCAGTTACTCTGCATTTGTGAATGTTGACCGGAGGTCCCATCATGGTCGTAAAAAATAGGACGAATTACAGTGGTCACCATTGGACTCCACAGTCCCTAGTTGGACTCAAGAGGGTCCTAGATACAGTAGAAGAATGGAAGTGTAAACTATATACTGTATGTGGTGCCTTGCAAGGCAATGGCATTTCATCCAGGGGGTAATTCTGCATTGGATTAGGATAGGCCTTCAAACGATCAGCAATCTAGCCAGGATAACGTGGTTACTAAAGGTGAATGAATATCATCAAGTACATGTACAGTATATGCACCAAATTAATTTAACATCCCATACCAGTCTCATACACTCACTCACTCACTCATCGTCTATACCGCTTTATCCTGTATTCAGGGTCGTGGGAACCTGGAGCCTATCCCAGGAGACTTAGGGCACAAGGCGCAGTACACCCTGGACAAGTGCCGCCCCATATCATCCAATGTACTCTATCTACTTGCTAGTTATTCTCTAATATATGGCAATTTTGAGCCATTTCATTCCTGTTTATCACTCTGTATATTGACTATATTTAAATTTGGCTTACTGTCTTGGACACTTGCCTCTTTGGATCTGTTTATGCAGTGAACTCTGTTTTCCATGCTTATTTTTTGGATTTGGTGAACTGGCATTAAACTCTACATTTGTTATACACAACTCAAGCTCAACATCTTAGGTTTAACAAAATGGCACTTGGACTGAACAAAATGAACGTACTATGTTTAGCTCCAGAGTCAGCTGAGAAGTGCAGGTCCACACATGCTGATACCATTGTCAAGGGTGAGAGGTGTGCAAGGTGAGAAGTGTTTCAGGAACCTATTACTTCTGATGGAGTGTAAACATGACTGAACAAATTACTGAACTCTAGGTTTCACATGGGAAGGAAACAAGTGTAAGGATGTGTAAAGAGTGATGTGTTTTGGGGGGAAAAAAACAAAAAAAAACATATGCACTAATGAGCTATACCATTACAACACAAAATATTATACCCAGTATTGTGTAGGTTCCCCTACTGCTGGGGCAGCTCTGGACTTGAAGGCCAAGACCTCACAAGACCTCTGGAGGTGCGCTGTAGTGTCTGGCACCAGGACATTGGCAGCAAATCCTTTGGATGCTGTGGATTGTGGTGTGGGGCCTTAGTGGATAGGACTTGTTCGTCCAGTGCACCCCATAGGTTTTTGATCACACTGGGATCTGGGGAGTTTAGAGGCAGAGTCGGTGGCTTTGGGTTATTTGACTGCGGTGGGCTCTGGTGCTCTGGGTGTTTTCGTGACTTTTTATTGTGATCAGCATTGACTTTTTTTCAGCAAGTTGTCCTGCATTTGCTTTTGTGTGGGATCGGGCTGGACAGGCCATCTGGGTGAGTGAGCCATGAGTACCCATGATCTGATATGATTGATAATCAATGTTCATTTTTAAATGTGATTTTAATGTTATAACTGTAACTGATCAGTCTATATACAGGATATATTTGTGTCACTATGACCCTGCTACTGTATGCTGAGAATGGTCTGCCATCCAAATAATATCTGGTCAATGCTGCTTCAAATGACAGATGGGTAAAGGGTTAATGACTGGCTGTACATATCATATATGGGGTTGTAGTAGGTACAGTTATATTGGATCAGATGGCAATATGTTGTAGGTGCAAGGTAGATAGGTCTAAATTGTTCAGAACTTATTAAGTTCTGAAAATTATCAAAAGTTTACTCGTGAAAAAAACTCTTGGAAAATCTGATAATAATGGTATCAAGAAAATGATACAACTGCCCAAGGGAGGCTGTCTGACAATAAATAGCATTGACTGTATAAGAGGTGGCATGGTGGCTTAGTGGTTAGCACTGTCGCCTTGCAACTCCAGGTCCTGGGTTTGATTCCTACCTTGAATCTGTTTGCATGGAGTTTGCTGTACTTGGTGGATTTCCACCGATTTCTTCCACAGTCCAAAGATATGCAGATTGGCATTCCAATGCTTGTAGTACAGGTGTATGTGAATTTTGACTGGAGGCCCTACAAAATGGGATTAAATACAATGGTCAACATTGGCCTCCACAGTCTCTAGTTGGCCTACAGAGGTTTGTGGATGGATTGTATAAGAACTGGAAAAACCTTCTGTGATGTCACCCACTGGTTTTCTGAAGAGCTCAATTGTGGGAGCTCTCGTCGTTTCCATCTTCGCAGGAGCTGACTCTTCCTAAACCTAGGTTAATCAATAAACAGGCAAATGGGTGGAACAAACGGAGCCTGGCTGTTTGTTGGATCATGCCTACTTACCTTAGTTACCACTAGGCTAGCTAGTTTAGCTTTAGAATAGCTGAAATGCTAAGGGGGCTAACATTAATTTATTCAGTATGCTAGTGTTAATTTCCACTTAATTAAACTCTGTCATTCATACCTTATTCGTTGCCTCGTATCAAGTTAATCTACAACGATTCCAGTTAGCTGATTAGCTACAGTGATGCATAGCAGACAGCTAGCAGGTTGACACATGCAAGTCAGCTGTCATTCAAGTCAGCCATGTCCCAAGTTATGCGTAATTCTAATAAAGTTGCATAGAAATTCCCAACAATGAATGGGAAATCTAGCTATGGAAGCTTAAATGGTTTTTGTACCAGGCTGCAGTAAAGCTGAATATTTTAACATGGGGCTTTATTGGGGTTGACTCACTTTTGGAGCCTAGTGGTCATTCAAGGATCTGCATGTTTTGCCACTTCCTCATTGCACTCATTTTTCAGAACAAGAGGTTGCCCCTTAGTCTGGAGATTAGTCCAAGATGCAACTAAGAAAACAAGATCGAGAGAAAGGTTCCCAGCTATAATGGAAAACAGTTCGCAGGACAGCCATAATCTGAAAATACGGCGTCCTGTTTGGGCCAGGTGGAGACTTCTGTCACCACAGTGGAGGATGATGATGCCAGCATCATGCTGAAATTTACCCCTGGCCTCCTTGTTGCTTCCCTGTCTAATGTTCTCCCTCAGTCTGTATTGAACACTTATGCAAGGCAGAGTGAAGCAGATTGTTGGGTTATTTCTAGTTTAGAGGTGCTCCACTGTGACAAAAATGCTGGCAGCAGCGCTTTTTAAAATCAGCTGCATTCATATTCCCTATATGATTGTAATATATGTAAAATGTGTGCTGGCAGTAGGAAATTAGTCTTGCTATACAGTATATAATCCTTATGCTAGTGACATTGTGTATTGTTATGACTAAATAATCTCATAGCTTCTCTATAGCCTCGTATTTGTAAATCTCTGAACCATATGTGCAGAAATGATAAGGTCATTCTGTCCATCCGAAGCATCACAGTGCAGAATTGGACAGCTGTTGTGTATAAGCGTCTGCACTTTCGCAGCATTAGTGCTGCTGATGACGCTGCTGGGTTTTTAGATGTGAGTGCAGAGTCTGTTGACGTCTCTTGAACCTTTGCGAATGTGCAACACTCATGCACATTCCTGATTGATACATTTCCATGGAAACATGCTCTACACTGTACAAGCCTGTTGCTAAGGAGTGGGCCTTAGCAAGATTTTTTTTTTTTTTTTTTCATTTTTGTATCATTTTTTTTCTCCCTCTCTCTCTTGCTCTCTCTCTCTCTCTCTCTCACACACACACACACACACGTACACATGCACATTCGTTCTTTTACAGCATAGAGATCCAGAGATTGCATTAGAGATTTTTCAGTGCAACTGTTCTCTACCTTTATGATGAGGTTTAGGGGGTGAAAAAGTTTGGGGGCTATGTGGAGCTAGTGCCGGGCTGAAGGGAAGGAAGGGGAGAAGAGAAGGAGAGGGAGATAGAGGGAGAAAGAGAGAGACAGAGAGTGCTTGCTCCCCCTTTTTTTATTTTTGGGGGATTAAGCATTTTCTGAGATTGGCTCTGCGATCTGAAGGCAACTGGAGGCCAGATGGATGAGATTCCCAGAATTAGGAAGAAGGTTCATTTTGGAGGTACTGTTAATCTTTATTGCAACTTTGTTGGACTAATGTGTACTCATATTTAATCATGGAACCTTTTGTGGCCTGTATGTTTGAACAAAAAACAAGATGCATTTTGGAGTTGCCATTGTGTTTGAGGCATTTCTGGTGCTGCTTTTTTTGTGGTATGTGGATGTAAGCTGTTACATATTTGCATGTACTCGCTCAGAGGGATAAAGCTTGAAGTCTTGTTCAGCGCCTTGCACAAGTCTTGCGCCTTGCACAGATTTGCATTTGTCAGGCTGGTAATTGGGTTTGGAGTATTATTACTGTGTGCAACACTCATAATAGTATCATGGATGGTTACAAATGCAGTCACCATCACTGCAACGAAATGTTGGGCGATAAAAATGCTTTTGGAATGAGGGATCATGAGACGAGATGTCATTAGAAAGTTATTTAAGGAAAATGTAAAAGCGCCATCGTAGGTACGCTGTAATTTGATTCACTTGGCCAGAGTTTCATGAAAGTTTACAAATCATGACTGTCTGTCCATCATGATCTCATGCTTGCAAATAAGGAACAATTCTCACTTCATATAAAAAGTGACAAAGATTTCAGTAAGATTCCAGTTTAATTTCTGTAAATTTAAATGAATTCGTTTTTTTTTATGCTCTCTGTTTCCAATGAATTATTGGTGCTACATTATATTAAAAGATTAAAATAAGTACATTCATCATGATATGCTTTTATATTTATTAAACTGCACAAACATGTAGTTTTGCATAAATACAACATAGCTAAATTCTATTTGAAATACTAATAGCTTAATTCTATTTTAAATACCAACTAAGACGGGCACCCTAATGCCATTAGTTTTATTTGTGATACACTATGATATAATATGGGCATCATCTTATACATTATTTTAACATTCTTACAGTACTTGATTGACTCTCTTCAAGAATTGTTGTTGCTAAGTTACGTGAAATGTCACAGGCATTATGGCGCCATGTTTTAAGACCATTTATACCACAGCGCTGTTGGGTTGTGCAATCTGATTGGAGGATTTCTTTAACAGAAGCTCTGACAGCAGTTGTGGCAGCAGTGCAAATCGATGAATTTATTAATTAATTTAAATGAATGTACTGGTAATAAAATTATATTGTTTCTACTATAATTGCTCATTCACCAGGAAATGTTTGGCCATAATATTCATGTAATCTAATGCAAATAATAAACAGATGGTGACCATTTTTATTAATCGTTTATAGAAGGAGGCGCCGTTATCAGCACTTTGTAACAGTCTAAAGTGTAGCAGTAACTTTACGTTTTCTGTACTTCAAAGTCTAAGGATGTTTTTTTGCTCTAGTTGTTGTTTATAAACACCTGGATTGTTTTTGTTCTATTAACTTCAAAAGCAAGTAAATTACTGTAATAATATACGCAGTAACTGGAACAAACTAGTTTCAGAGAAGTTCCACAACCTGAGTGCACCAATAATAATGGATAAAATACACTGATCAGCCATAACGTTAAAACATAATGTAATGACCACCTAGGTTTTGGGTTCCCGTTGGCTCTGGCCCCCTCAGGTGTGGCTCCACGGGGCCCCTGTGGTGTCTGGCAATAGGTCACTGGCAGCAGATCCTTTGGGTGCTGTGGGTTGTGGGTTGGGGCCTATGTGGTTCAGACATGTTTGTCCGATGTGTGCTTGATCAGATTGGGATTTGGGAGGCTTGGAGGATTGGCCGGCAGCCTTGGGATCTTTTTCTGCGTAGTGTTCTAGTGCTTTTCTATCGAGGCCGACATTGACCTTTTTTTGGTAATTTGTGCTGGATCAGACTGGACGGGCTGGCTTTTGGTCCCCGTGAGTGTCCCCTTGGGTGCTGATGATCCTGTCACCAGTTTCCATCCATCCATCCATCTATCTAGGAACGTCTGTAGTCTAACTAGGGACCGTGGAAGCCAATGACACCCATTGGAGGCCAATGATGACCGTTGTATTTATTCCTGTTTTGTATGAGTGGTAAAAACTCCGGTCAACACTTACACACTATGGGCAGTTTGGGAACGCCAATTAGCCTAATCTGCCTGTCTTTTGACTGTGGGAGGAAACCAGAGAACCCAGAGGAAACCCACTAAGCACAAGGAGAACATGCAAACTCCATGCATACAGACCTGACGTGGGAATCAAACCATAGTACTAAACACTAATCCGCCTCGTCACCAGTTTTCAGATATATAATCAATAGTCAATTTGAATGTTTTGACATTATGTGGCGTTCATGTTATGGCTGATCGGTGTATATACTGTACTGCCATCCTTTAACTTTAATCATGAAAATATCCTTAGTTTGCTCTGGTATAAGTGGAATAAAGCACTCCAGGAGATACTATTATAGGAAAATGATCGTAACAGGTATTTTTTACCTTGCGCCACATCATACCATCCTGTCCCTGCTAATCTTCCCATGTTTGCAGCAAACATGTTTATAGAGACAAGAGCTGCAGTACATTTAACTTGCCCTTTGGTTGCTGAATTATTGCTCCAGACTTTTGTTCTTCTGTTATCCTTCATATCTAGGTCTAAATTGCCTAAAATAAAAACGAAGAGACATTAGCTTGATCTTAATTGCAGAACTGGCAGGCAATATGAAGCTCATAATATGACGGTTTTAAATAATTCTCATTTATGCGTTACTTCAATACAACACTTTTTGTATGCATGAGTCATGTGTCTTTGTCTTTTGATACATTAAGCGGCAGAAGGTAAAATGTATATGTATATAATAGAACATTAATGTACTCTTATTACAATTTGTACTTATATTGGCTTTTTTTTTTTTTGCACACGGTTCTTGAACAGAGATATACTTAGTGTGAGTGTGAAACTGTGTGTAAGTGTGAATCTGTGCTCAAGAGCTTCAGTAGAAGAACCGCAGCCAAAAAAATGACAAGGTGCTCCGTTAAAAGCAGAACCTGCGACTGCTGAATCAGAATAGTTGCCCTTAGGTTAAAACATGTACACATGTAGACACACACACACACACACACACACACACACACACACACATATACACACGATAAAGACACCTGTAATGTACATTTTCTTAAATGAGAGATTGAATCACTTCTTATATTATGCAATGCACTGTATTATATAATACAATATATAATTATATAATATTAGAATGTAACCATGACAACAGTTATAAATAATGTTTTAGACTGGGATTATATTTACACATAAACATTTCATTTGAATTATGCAAAAGTTATTATTTATAGCCTGCAGTGTGTGATCTTACCGATCAGGTCAAAGTTAAACTTATCTACATTCATAATTACAGTTGATATACAGTATATGCAATATTTGTTTAGAAATGTACCTGTACCTATTATATCAGGAAAAAATATATAAATGTCCCTGTGGTTGTACTCTCAAGGCCAAACCAGTTCTAGCATGACAGTGCGACGTGCTCCATGAAGACATGGTGTGTTAATGTTGAAGTGGAGGAGCTGGAGTGTCCTACATAGAGCCTTGAAATCAACCCTACTAAACGCCTTTAGGATGAACTGGGACTGGAGCCTCTTTGACATAATAACAGAGCCTGACCTCGCTAATGCTGTTGTCTCTGAAAAACACAAATCTTCACCGCTGGACTCTAAAATCTAGCGGATAGTCTTACAGAAGACTGATGGTCATTATATCAAAGCGAAGGCGGAATAAATCAGGGATCACAAAGATAAAAAGAAACGAATTTTTTACATTTTTGTTCACGCCCACTACAGAGATCGAAATACAGTGTACGGGTTGACCAGTTATCAGCCAGGCGATTATCAGCGTCAATATTTAGCATTTGTATGATGAACGATATCGGGCATTGGTGGCTCAGTGGTAGGTTTCTCGCCTGCAGTTCGTAAGGCCCGGGTTTGATTCCCAGCTAATGTCCAAACCCCAGTCACTGGATGCATTGCTGGTCCCAAGCCCGGAGGGTTGCATCAGGAAGTGCACCCGGTGTAAAACCTGTGCCAAATTGTTGTGCGGATCGGAGGGTCCGCTGTGGCGACCCCTAGACGGGAGCAGCCGAAAGATTAAAGGATAATCGGATATTTTTAATAGCATTGTTACAGTTTTCGCAATCTGTAATTTCTTTTTATCCAATAAGATATTTTCTGTTTATGTATTTTTTTTTTTAAGTTAGCTTATATAAGAAATGCTACTGGGAGCACCCTTCACCTTGTATTTTAAGATAATGCTAAAATGTTCTCTTATAAATAAACACATGCTTAAAGGCATTTCAACGAAGCTTTGTGTAGGAGTTTGTGTTATTCAAAATTTTGACACCAAGATGATCATTTGTGCTGCAAATGCATATCGGTTTCAAATATCGGTTATCATAATTAATGATCAGGCGATTTGTGGTGGATAGCACTGCGGACTCGCATCTCCAGGGTCAAGGGTTCGATTCCCGCCTCGGGTCTGTGTGCACGGAGTTTGCATGCTCTTCCTGTGCTTGGTGGGTTTGCTCCCGCAGTCCAAAGATATGCATTAACCTAATTGGTGTTCCCAAATTTTCCAAAGTGTGTGAATGAGGGTTGTGAGTGTGTGTAGTTTGAAGTTTCCTGGGATAGGCTCCAGGGTTCCTGCGACCCTGAATAGGATAAGCAGAATAGAAGATAAAGATCAGTCGTTTATGGAAGTGTGTAGTTTTAATGTATCTATTACTGTATGTATGTTAAAGAGCCATGTCTTAGCTCTCTTATGAACCAGTAGTTCAAGTATACAGTTTATACAATATCATTGCTATGATGATTGCATTAGACATTTTTTTTAATCCTTCGTGGCAAAAACTACAAATACCCAATGTCAATAAAAAGCCGACAGTCATCAACCTCTTGACGTCGGTTAACGTGAGACAGCTCGCCTTTGACATCAGGCACATGCCGTAATGTTTCCCACACAACAAAGAGTGAGAGCGAGTGCAACTTTAACAGATATGCAGTGAGTAGGATTGATGGGGAGGGGGTGGCTGGGGTGTTTCGAAGCCCACGCATCCTCCTGACGACTGATATGATCAGCATGGATCAACATGAACAATGCAAACGGTGCAGTTTGGAGCCTCAACCTGCCAAATGAAGACAAAATGCTGGAAAATGGAACAGTCTGTCTCTGGAAAAGATGAAGGCATAAAGAAAGGAGGATAAAATGTTAAGCGTGTGTCTGTAATTTTATGTTTATTCAATTTTTTCCTGTTCCCTTGGATTAGATATATATATATTCTGTGTATGAATTCTCATGAGATCTCTAGGGCGCTGATAAAGAACTGTGGTTCGATAGTAATGCAGGAAAGCTTTGTGATTTCACATCTCTAAGTATGAAACCGGTGGCTATATGAGACACTTAGCACTGAACGCGTGTGCTCCCTCGAGACGCGTTTAGTTTATCTGAAGACAGGGTCAGCGTTTCATTCCAATCCCTGTTTCATTAACGGCATCATCTGTGCTTCTATAGCACCGAGGTTAATACCTCTCTTTCCTTTAAGTGGCTGCTCTTTGGCTCCTCTCCAGCATTTTCTAGCACGCTTCCTTGTGGCTGTGCCGGGTCGATACAACGTGTCCACTCAAACGCGCTGGTGATTTCTACCGCTGAAGACGGTCCAATTTCCAGGAAAGAGGTTATTCTATATCGATTTGCTTCCCTGATCAAAGACCGTGTATTGTGGGGTTTTTTTTGTAATTTTTATGATTTCATTTTCTGTAGAAATGACTGCTGGGACACAATGGCATATGGTCACATATGGACACTCATTTGAGAGCAGACGGCATTTTTTTCCTCCCCTGTGCCCTTTGATATTGAATCATGCTAGCATTACTGGAAGGCCACATTGTGTGTAGTTCATTCCTTTGGGTATTCTTTTTGCTCCACTGGTTTTCAGCGTTTTTCAAAATTAAACGTTTTTTAAATTTTATTATTATTATTATGATGACGATCAGTGGTATGCAAGAATTTAAGAATGCTTCCGGTGCTTTAAAAAAAAAAAAAAAAAAACATTTGTGGATCATCGAAAAAATGTTCTACATTCTATATTGTCTATTTGAGCCTATATTCTACGCTATAGTATATATAATGTGTAGAATATATATTCTACGCTATAGGTGTCAACATGTGGGCTTTTCCTAGTAAAGTTGGAAACACACAATTGCACTGTATATAATGTCTTTATATGCTGTATGCTATATTAAAACGTCTATCACACTATCACAACAGAAATTTGGAATGAGATACTTACAATCCACATGTGTACTGTATGTTAAGGTCCATAAACATCATTGCTAACCAGACATTTAATACCACAAATGAAACCGGAGACTTCTTCCAAAATTATTATTTTTTAAAAAATATATATATATATACATTCCTTACAATACACTTCAAAATTCAAATCTGTCATAAATACCAACATTACATTTAATATAAATCAATCTGAATCAACCAATCAGAATTGAGATTTCAATATCAAACAACAATAACACAACAGATCCGCTTTATTATTAAGAACAGACCACTTATTTTCAGATGCTTTCACCGTCTACCAGCTACACACTCGAATTAATTTTATTCGACTATCTTTAGCTTTGATCAATTCATGCATGAATACTAATGCATGATACTTCTGAAACAAGTGAAGCAACCCCAGATCGTACCATTGTCTCCAAAGGCTTGTACAGTGGACACTATGCACGATAGTTGCATCTCTTCATGACTTCTTAGCCTGACGCGCCCATCACTCTGGAATAGGGTGAATCTGAATTCAGTCTGAAGTCATGCTCTGAATTCATGTTCATCAGACCCTTTTCTGTTGCTCCAGAGTCTGGTCTTTATGCTCCCTAGCAAACTGAAGCATTTTTTTCCTAATGATTCTCAAGTGTTTTTTTTTATTGAGAACTTTTTATTCAACTATGCATGATTTTTCTAATTATTCTCACTAATAAGTGTTTTTCCTATGGCCACACAATGGTTTAATCCCAATCCCCACCGCATCGTGTGTGTATGGAAATGCTCTTACTTTCAATAATAAACATAGTAGTTATTTCTACTGTTGAGTTTTTATGATGCAACTTCACCAAGAGTTTAAGTGATCTCCAATCACGGACAGTCCTCCTGATGTTTTTCCGACCACATTTCTTTCACGAAGTTAAAAGTTCAGCATTACCCTTTCAGCTTTTAATAATGTGTTGAACAGTTCTTAACCCAAATAAAGTAAAAAATCAAAAAATCTAAAATTCCAATAATTTGACCCTTATCAAACGACAACTTTTTTTTGTTTGTTTTGTTTTTATATTTTTGTTGAACCATGGAATCTAATAGCTTAGTCTAACAGTTACACTTTTACTTTAAATTATGGAGTCTAACAATCTGTAATAGAACAACACATTGTTCTAATTCGAACTGAACTGAAATCTCTGAAATATTAGATCATTCAGTTTCATCTAAATTAACGTGAAGCGCATCTGTGTTTCTCGTCTGTGCAGATGCCCGAGCAGACCGATCTGAGCGACGGAAGCTCTTTCGACACTACACCGTGGGATCCTATGACAGCTTTGATGCATCAAGGTGAGATGAAAGCTTTTTCTAATCCTTCTGAACATGCTTGTCACCTTGTGCATCTCTAAGAGCTTATAATCCTCGAAACCTAATTCTGAAGGACTGCATGTTCCTTAGTTAGCAGCCTTAAAGGGTTTTTCGAGTTCTTTCTTGGTGTCAAGGTGTGCTGTTCCTCCTAGACGTTTGAGCTGGAGAATTTCTTCCAGACTGTTTTTTACTGTATAATTCTGATTGAGAAGTGTAACAATCCTTCTGCACTAACATCATTTTCTTTGCTAAGGAACAAATGATTGACTATATTACATTAGAAGTTTTCCAACATTCTGAGGGCTTAACCCTCAGTTTCTGGTGCACTCTCCATTCCTCGAGGTGTGACCTCATTAAAAAAATGTTTTAAAACTACTTCGCCTGCCACTTTTAAAGTTCCCCTCCGAATATGAAAATGTACATTCGCAAAGCTAATTCTTTTGTCACGTTACAATTAATTAACACCTAAAGGCTTCTCATGGAGCTGAGCAGCGAGACGGTCAGGAAGCGATTATTCACAGTCCGGAGCACATCAAATGTCGTCTCATTAGCCGATTAGCCTTTTCAAGCTGTGTGAAGTATGGCTCACGGGCATCAGGATAATTGATCGGAACATCGCTTGCACATTTACCGCCGCATTAATTTCTCCTATGTCAGGCATCACATGTGGTTCTATTACTTGAATCTCTCATGATAACGCCACGAGTAATTAATTACTTAATTAACAGACTGTAGTCCAAATTCCTGATTTAAATGCGTTCCAGTAATTCCAGATGCAGTAAAGTGATCGTCGGTGTGACGAATGATAGAGCATGACAAGCATCATGGAGGAACCACATTATACATAACTACATATTTAAACACTTCCTTTAACCTGTTCAACAAATCAATAAAATAAAAAATATATACTGTATGCAACATCTTTGGCCTTTTTGTTAATTTCGATTAATAAAATACTACATTAGGGGTGGCACGGTGGATTAGTGGTTATACCACTATCACCAAGCACCTCCAGGTTCCAGGTTCAATTCCCCCTAGGGTCTGTGTGCATGTTCTCCCCGTGCTTGGTTGGTTTCCTCCGGGTACTCTGGTTTCCTCCCACGGTCAGAAGACATGCAGATTAGGCCAATTGCCATTCCCAAATTGCCCATAGTGTGTGAATGAGCGTATGCTTGTGTGTGTGTGTGCCCTGCGATGGATTAGCACCCTGGTCAGATTGTACCCCGCATCATGACCTACTGTAAGTCTCTTGGAATTGGCTCCAGGCACCCCGTGATCCTGTGTATAGGATAAAGATCAGTATAGACAAAGATATAGTTTGGAAGGCTTAAGGCTTATTCAGTTTGTAATGTTAGATGTGTTTATTCTCATATTGTGACTGGCTATTATTTATCTGAGTCAGACATCATCTTGTTCCAAGTTCTAAAGAGAAGGGAATGCACTATACGAATTGCCAAACTTGTTTTTTGGTCATGTTTCTCAGCCAGAATTAAACACATTTAATCAGCTTTATGCACCTGCCTGGGCAATCCATAGATAACCTGGTCATTCAGTACATTCAGGTCGTCAGCTGACTTAGTTTTATTGCCACGTAAAGTTGCTGAGCCTCGACCTGAGCAACTGAAGCAACCCCAGATTATAACACTGCCTCCAGAGGCTTGTACAGTGGACACTATCCGTGATGAGTGCTACTCTTCTTCTCCTGACACAGCCATCACTCTGTAATAGAGGCAGTCTGTACTCGTCAGATCACATGACCTTTTTCCATCGCTCCAACCCGAATGTACTGAAGTCCAAAGACATGCAGATTAGTCTAATTGTGTTATTCCTTTATATTCCAAGCGGAACATTCTGTAGGGCCCTAACTATCTGTCTCTATTTGCTCCTGTCTCGAGCAACCTTCTTTGCCTCTCCCCATGACATTCGGATGTTCGTCAACTCGGAGTTGAGTGTGCGACACCATGTTGTGACTGGTCTTCCCTGTTTGCGTTTGCCTTGGGCATTCCAATCTAAGGCATGGCGTGGAATGCTGTGTGGGTCTCTACGTAGGGTGTGGCCAATCCATTTCCATTTTCTGGATTGGATGGTGGTTGCAATGGGCTCTTGCTTTGTTATTCTCCAAAGCTCTCGATTGGTCATTTTCATTGATTGGTTCCAATTCCATTAAACATTTGGTAAGCAAAAGTCCTATACCATCTCTCTGAATGTCAATCTAATTTGGTGGGCCAGAGTATAGAAGTAGATGTCCAGATGTGAACTTTACCTGACCAGATGTTGTCCAGCATACTTCACTAAGCCCTAGTATTTCTATCTTATACTTGTCCATTTCCATGGCAGCCAGCAGCAGATTAGTCTAATTGGCGTTCCCAAATTGCCCAATGTGTGAGAGTATGTGTGCCCTGTGATGGATTGGCACACTGGCCAGGGTGTACCGTGCCAACTCTCCTGGGATATCCTTCGGCCTTCCCCGCAACCCTGAACAGAATAAACAGTACAAAAAAAATGTAATAAATGAATGCATATTTTCGATTATCTATTTACAGGTAATCTCATGTAATCTGAGATTACATGGATTTTAATCCACTAAATGACAAGCTTTTCAGTCTCACCACAAAGAGGACAGTACAATTGCATTCCTGAATATTCATATCTGCCTAATTGATCAGACAAAGTCTGCCCCCATTTAAATGAACCATCATTTCATTTCCCCAAACCCCAGTGTTTCTTCTGTTCTGCTCCATAGAAATCACAACGCAACTGTTCACGTGTGATTTCTTTTCCCGAGAAGCTTTGCAGAGAGTGTGAAAGCGCTCATTGTCAGATGGCTGCTTATGTAAGCGGCCCGAATACCGGAGCCGCGGGTCAGAGCGGCTCAACACTGACATGATGATGGCGTTAAAAAATGTATGTAAATGAAGGTCACGTTCAGACAGAAATGATTTGACGCTCACTACTTTAACCGTAAAGCATGCACGTGAATGAATTCGAGAAGCGATGATTGACTAGTGTTGTAGCACAGTGTGATATGGAAATTTGACATATTGTTATGATATTATTGACTGAAAATACAGTATAATGCCTGGTATATATTTAAAAAGTAGGAGGCCTAGTTTGTGGAAGAAAATCGGAGAAAAGCTGTAAATAACACCAAAAAAATTCTAGTTTCTCTAGCCAAATACTTGAACACTTGCACTTTCTCTGCAGTGTTATTTAATATCAATCTTGTTGTACAGAAATGTTGTAACACACTAAAAGTCTGTGTTTTTACCCTGTGTGTCTATCACGCCGAGATTTGTTTCTGTACCATTTTTTAGACGCATTAGTCAGAAGAATATATTATTTCTCAGCCAGAGATTTATTCACCCTTTAGAAGATCGAAGTAAACAGACTTTCTGCATCATCACACTACAAAACAATACCGCTTTAATTATTGATTAGTGCACAAGTGCAAAAGTTAATCAAGCTCTGTAGATATTTTATTTTTTTTTAAATGTTATGCTATTGATCTTGTCTCTTTTGGTATAGGCCACTTTAAAGGAGAAAAAAAATCCATAAGCGACAAGCTGAACTCCTACTCAGCACACAAACACACACACACACACACACACACACACACAAGCATGTACGCACACCCTTTGCTCTGAGCATGTTGTCATGGAGACACGCAGAAGGAATCCATGGTGATGCATCGCCATCTACTTCCTGTTGTAGGCTTGCTGAATTACAGAACATGAGGCAGGAAGTTAAACGAAATGTTAGTATATCAAATATATGGACATCCTAAAATATATTAGAGCAATTGTTATTATTATTATTATTATGCAATAACATTGAGTAAGACAGCATGGTGGTGTAGTTGTAAGCACTGCGGCCTAGCACTGTGGCCTTGCAAGTCCAGGGTCGATGGTTCGATTCCTGCCATGGGTCTGTGTGAGTGGAGTTTGCATGTTCTCCCCATGCATGGTGCGTTTCCTCCACTTACTATGGATCACATTACTGTAGGTTAATACTACTGACCTACATTCACTCGTGCCCAGGGTCTCCTGGAGTAAAGCTCCAGGCCTCCGCAAACCTCTTCAAAGGATAAGCAGTATAGAAGATATAGTACTTATGAATTATTAAAAGTTAAAAAAGTAAGATTTGTTTTATTTTGGAATAAAAGTGGGTTATTAACTAAGCTCATAAGTTAAGTTCTTATGAAGAAAAGAGTTTAAAGTTTTTTTCCTGTTTAGAAGTCTTTGTTGGTAGAACGTATCTGGTTTCTAGTTGTATTTGGTGTCCATTAACAATCAAACTGGGAAATAATAATCCTTCCTAGTCAGAGAATCTAGTCAGAGAACAATTCATGGGTATTTCTTATCGGAAGTGATTTAGTATGAGTAGTAAGTGTTTTTGCTATGAATACGTATTGTTTTTTTTTCCCCCAGGATTGTAAACTGATTGTATCTATTAAGGGGTTAACAATTCAAATGGAAAAGCAACATAACGTTTGTGAGTTGTGCCACCACAGTCCACCAGAACATCATAAATAAGGCTTGGTACTGATCACACAAAATGCTAAATGCTGTTTTTCCAACAACAACAAAAAAAACATTCCCCTAGTTGGTGTTTTGATGATGATTTCCACATAATGTTGCCCAGATCATAACACTGCCTCCAGAGGGTGGTACAGTGGGCACTAAGAATGATGAGCGCATTGCTTCTTGCGCTTCTTTTACCCTGACGCACCTACTATTCTGGAATTTGGTCAGTGTGAGCTCATCAGACCACATGACCTTGTTCCAAGTCCAATCTTTATGCTTCCTTTCAAATTCAATCCTTTTTTTCTGATTAGTCTATTTAACATAGCTACTGTTTACTGTCTATTTACTTCCATTGACACGCCAGTCAGGAATAAAACAGGATGGGACAACCTTTTCCCTCCCATTAAAGGAAGAACACATGCTCAATCGGTGTGGTGTGACATCACCATTAACACAAATTTATGTACTTTTATTAAACTGGTGATGGTGTTTAATAACAACATGTACTGTATGAGAAAATAAATGGAATATATTGATGAACAGGAGGTTATTAGTCTTGGGAAATTCAGCCAAAATGCTTTCTCTTCCTGGGTGACATTAAATAACTGAAGTCTTTCCAGACATTGAGTATAAAAACAAACTATCATATCACAACTTATTGTTTACAGTATTTGCTATTTGCATGCTAGTTTAAAATGCGTGGTTAAGAGTTTTTTTTGATGGTTAGTGTTGCTAGTGTGTATAAGTTATTAATATGTGTTTAGTTTTATTAGTTTTCACAGAGCAATTTCTGATGGTTTAAGTACAGATATTCGACTGTGAGCTTGCTACGGGACAAACACCTTACACCAGGTAGTGCCCTTGATCAGGGGTTAGAGATGGATTTGGGATTCAGCCTTGTTTTAGAAGCTGGTTCGCTTTGTAACTAGCATTAGGAACAGCAAAGAAGCAATTACTAAGGGTTGTTTAAGATGATGTACGTTTATCAGATGTGTTTCCTTGCTGGATTTGCTTCAATGACTGGTTTGGAATGTGGGTTTTGGCAGGCAGCTGCTCTCCCCTCTTTCCAGTACTGCAAACAGCACTGACCTACATTCACTCCTGCTGGCAACGACAGTTAGTGTAATTAAAAACTCTTAGAACATCTATGATGCGGAGTGATATATACATATACAGTAGTTAAACATCCTAATGCTGTTATGTTCTATATCAGCACACATTGACCTATGACTTCACATCATTGCTGTAAAGAGAATTTATGTTGTTAAAGAACAAATTCAAATAAAGTTATACCCCCTGGCATGTTTTATTCCATTAGAAATGCACAATTTTTTTTTATTCTTGCATACCTACAGTATGTAGCTGCTTTCCCGTTACAGTTGTACATCTGTCCCTTTTGTCGGGTGTTTCATTGACCAGTGGGCTCAAACCACATCATGCCCACGCCTAGACTTGGTACTGTACTAGCCAAATGACCCCAGGATACACAGATCACCTTGTATTTCCAACATCATAGGGACATTTGATCCCTGCAAAATGCTAAATACATGCCGAGAAAAACACACAGGAACCCACCCTGCTCCCAAGCAAATCTTGTAGCTATGGCAACCATGCATCATTCTGCAGGAGTCAGCTCATTCTGCCTGCATGTCTTTGAATGCTCGGTTTACAGTTTGTCAGCGTATAGTTTGTCAGAAACATTAAAAGCTTTGATTGGCATGCAATCAGGCTTTTACTGTATCTGTTCACCAAGTGAGGCAGCAACGCAATTCTCAGCACAATACTGTAAAGCCAAAGTATTTTAATCCAGGTTAAGGCTTAATCAGTCTTATACTCTGCGCTGTGTCGCAAGTACATGGTTGTATTTCTCAGTTCAAGTTCATTCAGCACTGAACTTTATGTGCTATTACAGATCTATGACAAATATAGATAGTATTGGCTTCTGCTGTATGTTAAGCTTCTTTGACATTGTGTCACATTTCCCAGTGGATTAAAGAGAAAAGTTAGAAATTGGTATGCACAATTTGTACTATGAATGATATTTTTGCAAGTCAAAGGAGAGATATGTTAGAG
>JAQMYK010000002.1:26533295-26546350 GCA_030014345.1 Clarias buthupogon
TTACTCTGCTAATTAAACCTTTACACTCTGCTCTTACTGGTGGAATGTGCAATCAATGAAGATCGGCCACCAGGCTGATAAAATTTAGCCATGAAACCTCCAACACTAAATTGGCCAGTGTTTCAGTTTCATTGTCCAACCCCTGTAAGTTTGGGATACAAATTAAGTTTCTACATTCTAGAAAACTATACAATAACACATTTAAGTTATCTGGAATAGTTCTCGCAAGCCCAGTATACTCAAGTGCATTTGCAAAATCCCATCAAGCAACATGATGAAACTCGCTCTCATGAAGACTATTCCTGGAAAGCGAGATTAAAACCTTTCCTCTGCTGCAGAGGAGAAGTTCATTTAGAGTTACCAGCTTCAGAAATCACTAATTAACAAACAACACCTCAGATTAGAGCTGTTATGAAGGATTTACAGAGCATAAGTAGCAGATACATCTCAATATCAACTGTTCAAAGGAGATTATTGTGTATTTTGGAAGCTGTTAATATTGTTTTACAGTGTAGAAAGAAATAAAAAATCGGGAAAGAGCATGGAATTTGATTAAGTTTGTCCAAACTTTTGGTAGTGTGTGCGTGCGTGTGTGTGTGTGTATGCACAAATTCTTCCATACAATAAACAAAACACTGATTATCAGTCTAATAAAGAGAATGCTCTGCAATCCTGAATCTCTATTTTTTTAATTAGAAAATGCAATCAGAAATTCTTTTTTTTCCTGCTGGTAATAGATATGCCCCACTGGAAGTGTTAAAGCTGGTTCTTGTTAAAAAAAAAAAGAAAAAAAAAAGCTAGGGTTCTAGCTACCCATCATTGTAAGTGGCCCCTCTACAGCTTTGAATCATTCTGCAATGAGGTGTTGTCATGGAAATCTTGCTGCAGACATCTAATATAGCAACAATCCACCTGCAAAATGTAATGCCATATTTTCATTGCAAAGCTGCTGGCACTCATTTTTAATGTCAACGGGCATCAGGGCTTTCTTGTGCTGAATGGACAGATAAAAAAAAAAAAGAACAGAAACACAGTTATCACCAGGCATTAGTGTCATGTCGGGTCAAAGGTGCCGAATAAGATGTCCATGGTGCGGGTCAGTATTAGAAACCTAGTTACGTCGAACAGGAACACATCATACTGTTAAACACGTAATGAGACAGACTCTATTTTAAAGGAAATGAAGACATATATTTAATATATACATATTTATTAAAAAAATTCTTTCTTGACTAAAAGACACAAAAATTGTGTTTTTAATTACTGTATTTCTGCTAAAACTTAAGAGGATGTAAATCTTGCATATTTATTGACTTAACATGTGAAACATAAACCGAGAAATTGTGTGTATGTGTGCGAGTGCATGTAACCAGATGCACACTTGACAAATGTGATGGCAGCAAATCAGACACTGAACTTCCCTCTCCTCCGCCCCTGTGTAGATGATCAGCTTTCAGATATTGTGGCTCAGAAGAAGAGGATTGTTTTTCACGTCACCCTAAGTAATCATTTCCCATGCATGGGAGCTGTATGAAAGCAAACGCTACCGCTAGCATGTTGCGCAGTGGCCGCTGAGACACACATTCCCACGGAATCGGGAAGAGCTTGCACGGCTTTGACCTTGACCAATGTCAATGTACTTATTTCTGTCTCTTCTCCCTTGCTTGGTTTGGGTTCTTTTTTTATTCTGTACATCCTGTGAGAGGATAATGGCTTGATTTTATTAGACGTAGTGTCCTGTTGCTTCCTGACCCCTAAAATAGACGCTGTGCTGATTTGCAGATAAAGTGGAGGAGGTGGTACCTCCCCAGAAACCAGTGTGGGACAGCGCGAACGTGGACGTGAGGGTGGCAGCTGTTAAACCACGCCCCACAAGCAGGTGCTTTGCAGTGGCCCCGGAAATGAATGTAAGCATGTGACCTGTGACCCAATAGTGATATACAGTATATTAATATTATTTTATTTGTTGTTATTGTTTTATTATTATTTTAATTATTATGTTTTGCCAATAATAATAACAACAATGGTAATAATAATAACTTTATATTGTGCATTAAATGACAAAAAGTGTGACCTTCACATAATATGTGGGCCTTCCACATATTAGGCCTTACTGTTTCAAGCACATAGTTGGGTAAAAAGTTTTTTATCTGTGGTGTAAATGGAATAAAATAATTTGATGGCATTTATGATTCCTATTTGAACATTGTTTTTTAAACCTCTTATCACATCTGTTTTTTTGGTTGTGCAGTCACTGTGTAACAGCCAAGACACATCAGTGGATTCCCCACCAGTAACAGCAGCTCCTAAAGGCCCATTCTTGGGTGTACCAAAAGGAACCATCCGCCGACAGACATCAATAGGTAAGAACTAAGTAAAAAAATATATATTTTCAACATTAACACTGCAGTACAGTACATGACTAAGTATCTTTGTGTTGTAGTGATTCTTGTGCCAACAGTACCCTACTCTGGTCAAAAAGGTTTTCTATTTTCATCAATACAAAGAAAAATATCAAGTAGAAATACAGCAAATTAATATAAACCACCCTATTAATATAAAAGCTTTTTTTCTATATTAGATTCAGGAAAGATACTTTTAGTTCCTTTGTTATATTTAAAATATTGTGAAATTACATAATATATGATTGCTTTTTTTTCATAATGTAGTTTAAAGTGGTTGCTCTTATTCAAACCACAGGGGTAACTGAAGAAGAAAAGCAGTTCCTTACTCCTCCCATGTTAAAATTTACAAGAAGCCTATCGATGCCTGACACTTCAGAAGACATCCCCCCACCGCCTGCTATTTCCCCTCCGTCTCCTCCCCACAACAATGCCCCGGCGCCTGCCGGACACAGTTATGGCACAATCCGACCAGGCTTTACACCTCAAACTCCTACTGTGAACAACGTTCCTTCAGACAGAGGAGACTCAAGCATTGGCCCAGGTTGGAGAGACCAAGGCATGTATTACAGAGAGAACGCTGAACAGTACGATGCAGAGGAATACACCAACAGTCCAACTGCTCAGCAGAGCCTTCACAAGCGGCGAGCCCAGATTCCTGAGAACCCATACTCTGACGTTGGCAAAATGGCTAATGCTGCGCTGTTTGTTCCAAACAAGCCTGCACGGCGAAAGGGCATGCTTGTAAAGCAGTCTAATGTAGAGGACAGCCCAGAGAAGACCTGCTCCATCCCCATACCTACCATCATCATCAAAGAGCCCTCCACCAGCAGCAGCGGAAAGAGCAGCCAGGGTAGCAGTATGGAGATTGAGACAACTACGCCCGATCAACCAGGCCAACTACGCCCAGAGGATGGCCTCAGTTCAGGAAGCCCTTTTGCAACTGCCATGACTTCCAGTGCAGCCAGGGAAAAACGGCTGGAGGTTCACAGAAATTCCCCTTCTTTCAGATCCACAGATGCTGGCGATGAGGATGTGGTTCCCACTCCTACCCCTCGTCTGCGACACTCAAAGTCCATTGATGAGGGCATGTTTAGCAGTGATGAGCGTCTGCGCCGGCTCATGGCTCCACCTTCATCCTTGCTCAGCATCCCTCGAGGAGGCGGCAACGTAACAGACTTCAATAGTCCTGAACCCACAATGGTGCGGGAATTACTTAACACTAGAACAGGCCACAGTCCCATTAGCCTGCCAGCTCACAAGACCTACAGCTCAGGGAGCGGGAACTATGTTCACCCTGTCACAGGGAAACCGCTAGACCCCAATTCCCCATTAGCTTTAGCATTAGCTGCCAGAGACCGTGCCATGAGGGAGCAGTCACAGCCTTTGCCACTTAAGAGTGACCCCTCCAAACTCGACCTCAACAAGCCACTTTTTATTGACACTAAACTTCGATCGAATGTTGAAGTGAGTTTCTCTAACACTGCCACTATGGGCAGGCCACGGGGAGGCCTACGGAGACAGATGACAGAATCCAAGTATGAGACCGAGTCCAAGTTCCAGCTGGACCTGGGCAAGGTTGAGAAAAGGCCAGAAGAGAAAAAGAACATGCTGATTGACATTGTGGACACATCACAGCAGAAGTCAGCAGGGCTGCTAATGGTTCATACCACAGATGGGGCTAAAACTGAAGAGAACAACCTGTCAGAAAGAGAGAGGGATGAGGATGTTTGTCCTGACAGCACACCTGGGGAGCTTCGTGATCCCAACCAGCCAGCTCCAGCAAAGCCTGCACCAACAAAGACGCTCTCTGCCGTGCCACCAAAAACCATGATCTCCGTCAGCTCTGTAGATGAGCCTGTCAAACTCCCCTTTGGAATCCCTCCACCACCTCTAGCCTCTGTTGACATTGATGAGGAGTTTGTGTTTGCTGAACCCCTGCCTCCACCATTAGAGTTTGCCAACAGTTTTGACATCCCTGAAGACCAATCAGGGGCACTCAGTGAGCTACTTAAACAGAAATCCAATGGCATGAGTGGACCAACACTTGCTCCCTATTACCCACATTTAACCACAAGCAACTCAAGAGATCAGGAGATCAAGAGACCAACAGTTCTCACTAACTGTACACCGCCCAGCTTTCCTACCGGACCTCTGGAATCCTATGAGCCCATTATTGACTCAGGCATCGAAGTTGACAGCCGGAGCAGTGGAGACCCCCAACTGGAGACCACAAGTACGGTCTCCACTGTTTCCAGCATCTCCACCTTATCGTCAGAAGGAGGAGAGACCCTGGACACTTGCATGGTCTATGCAGACGGTCAGGCCTTTCTGGTGGACAGGGCACAGGTCCTGCCCAAGCCTAAAGCCAAGTACGCCGTCAACAAGAGCAACGCACTTTACAAGGACGCCTTAAATGAGGAGACCATAAGTTCTTTCAGGGTGCCCTCCTCAATCCCCCCACCACCCCTGGGAACTGCCCCACCAGAGCCTCTAAAAACCCCAACACAAAGAACCTCAAAGCTTTGGGGAGAACCTCTGGATCTGAAAAACCCCCACGGACCAGAGACAAAACCCCAAGGCTTGACTGAAATTAACTCTGTCCTGCAACATGTCAACAAAGACAAAGCACCAAAGCCAGGGGATGCGCTAGACTCTCCACCAGGATGTAGAACTCATTTTGGATTGAGGTATGTCATCTCATCATCACCACCAACACCCGCCCCAGTAACACAGACATTCATTTAGCTACACAGATTTTTGTGTGTGTGTGTGTGTGTGTGTGTGCGCGTGTGCGTGCTGAGCTCATGAAAGAATGAGTTGCCTAGCAACCTAATAATGAGAACAGCCTTGAGGATGAGATGAGCAACATTGGTGTGATGAACACAGAGCTAAGCACAGAAAAGGGAGTGGTGTGTTAGTGCTTGTGCATGTATGCGTATTTGCCTGAGTTGGGACACAACCCATTTATTACAAAGTCATTATAGCACATAAACTGCCCCATGAGGGTTTTCAAGAGCCCCTTTTCCCAAATAGAAAAATGTCATCTAGTACTAGTGATGACAAAGGTGAATTTTTCCCTGAATGCGTTTCAACTCACATGATTATACAGTTTGCTCTCTTCATCTTAAAAAGCAGCACAGCTTGATCTCTGTGTATTAGTAGTTTGGGTTGTGCGCCTATATCGGGCACGTCTCTTTAAAGAAGACACACTGCTGCCTCCTCCCACTGCAGACCTATTTTTAATCCAGAGCCCCATTTACTATGGAAATCTGTGATTATTTACAAACCAAAGAAGTGACCCGAAATAGCCAATTTACACAATGCTTACATCAAAGTAGTTTGATCTTTACTATATTCTAAAGCTTGTGTATATTACCAGTGAAAGGTTTTGAGACATTTTTGCATTTAATTATTTATTATAAGTTTAAACAAACAAAAAATTTTGGCCAATTTTGCTAAATTTGAAAAAACGATGAATTGCTTGCTTATTTTCCCATGTCACTTTTTATCTTGTCTCTTATCTTTCTCATCCTTTTTTAAATTTTTTTATCTGACTTCTGGTCTTGTACTTGGAGATGTTCGTCCACATTTTTAGGCCCCTTTCTCAGCTGTGAACTAATGATATCCTAATATATCCTCCCTGACGAGGAGAGAAACATCTTGAAGACTGCAATACAAGTCCAGTCACCTTGACATTTTACTAGCCACCTTCACTGATTTATTTTTCTGAATTCAATCTTCCCGGTTTTTTCCCCTCTTCTTTTCTTCTCCTTATTTTATTTTTAGAAACCAGGACGGTGTGTCCCTCATCTCAGGAACCCAGCCGAACTCCGGCGTGTCCTTCACCAATCAGCCCGGCCCAAACGTGCCTGCGCCATCGCCATGCCGACAAGCTGAGAGCTTGCATCACCATCGGCATCCCTCAAGCCCAAGCATCACATCTCCTCCTCCAATTCTGAGCTGCTCCTCATCTTCCTCCTCTCTACCCGCGGTGAGCACCACGTCCTCTGTACAGGGCCGAAGCCGCTCGCCTTCGCCTCTCTCCTTCCTCCAGGCTGCCTCCGGTAAGCCGTTCGCCTCCAAGGCGGTGCTTTCGTGGACCAAACAGGACGTGGCTGACTGGCTGGAAAGCCTCAACCTGGCCGAGCACAGAGACGCCTTCCTGGAGAACGACATAGAGGGCACACACCTGCCCAGCCTGCAGAAACAGGACCTAATTGACCTGGGAGTGACACGCGTCGGTCATCGCATGAACATCGAGCGCGCACTCAAGCTGCTACTCGACAGATGAGACTGGGACAGCATTCTTTTGTTCTTGAGCTCCATTTTGTTCCTCGCTCATTTTTGTTCTTTGCTTATTTTAATATCTTGATTTTTATTTATTTTTTCTTCTTGTCAGCTGGAAAGGATTTCTAGGGACCGCTCATGTCCTGAAGAAAAAGGTTCTGACAAGATGTTAGAGATACAGACAAAGCACAAACCTCTTTATATGTGAAAGTTCCAGCCAGTGACGGGCCGCGACAAGCCAAACACGCTGTACAGTCCACACACACACACACACACACACACACACACACACACATTAGAGCTCATTGCTGTTTTTGGGTTTTACAGACTCAGGCCTTGTGTGAATGGACCGAAGAACCAGCAGAGCTGGCCTTCCATTTTCTATCTTTGCTAAGACAATTATCCAGAGAATATTTCTTCAGCAAAAAGGGAAGGATCATCTGTGTATTGGCTGAAAAGTCATGCTTTTTTTTTCTTCTTCCTTCTGCATATCTGACCCGGGATGTACACGGATTTTTAAGATGAGCGCATTCCGTGCGTCATGCTGTTCCTCAGTTCACGTATTCACGACCCCTGCATCTTCACCAGAAACACGAAGGGTCACTTGTGTGTGCATTAACATGATGATTTTCCATTATTTTGTCCTTGATTGCAGTAAGAACGTAAGCTGTTTGTCAGAATGGGTCAAAATCACTCAAGTCCTTCTAAAGAGTAATATCTACTGTCTTCCACATCGTGAGGTTTGACTGCATTCTTGCGATTTGTTTTAGTTCCTCAACTCCTAATAGACTAGACTATTTCCTCCAATATTTTTAGCTCATTCATCAGCTATTATTTTTTCCTTTTCGTTGCCATTAGAACGACTGATGAATACTTGATTAAAACGGATTAAGACAGCAGAGATGTTTATGTAAGGTTTAGAGGAAAAATGCTTGAAAATCTTTTTGAAGAGATGCCTTTACAGAAACACCACCTTGATGTTTCAGCACACAAGCTGGTAGATATGAATTTATTGTATATTTGATCCAATGACCAGAATGTGTCTGTCTATCGCAGGCAACACTATCATACATCATGTGTACTGTCTCGAACTTTAAAACGGTCTGTAGTTTACTTAACATTTAATAGTTTTTTCCTTGTTTAGGCGATCTGTAACTGTATTGAATCATGTTTACAGATTACTCATCCCTGCAGTGCTGCTTTGTTCTTACTTTTGTGTTTCAGGACCGTTTTTTATTATTTTAATTTTTTGCCATGTTGGGGAAAGTTAATTTGATTGTCGCGTACATTTGATTGATTCAAAGAGAAAGGTTATAGAGTAACTCCAGTGACTTTCATGAACAACAAATGTTGTAAGCTTAATTCTTTCTTATTTTGTTGTTTCGGACATTGACCTTGGAGTCAGTCAGTTTATCCATTAAGCAAAGGTTTACAAACAATGTCTCATTGATCCCTCATTTTTTCCCCCCAGTGGTTTAATGCTAGGTTTACCTTTTTTCCCTGAAAGCCATGTGCAGAAACCGGACGTACATGTGGTAATAGTGTTTAGTTTTAGTATAAAAGTCAGACACGATACTCAAAGTTCATTAACAGTGGGTTGTGTCGGATGTGCATTACAGCAGTTAGTAACAAACTTAGTGTGCATGTTGGGTTTATAAAGTGGCAGCA
Source organism: Clarias buthupogon (assembly GCA_030014345.1). Taxonomy (NCBI): domain Eukaryota; kingdom Metazoa; phylum Chordata; class Actinopteri; order Siluriformes; family Clariidae; genus Clarias; species Clarias buthupogon. Next base: position 26,541,656 of record JAQMYK010000002.1, read on the forward strand.
ATTCTAGCCTGTCCTTCAAAGTTTCTTCTACTTCTTAGTACTTCATCACTTAGCATTTAAACATTCATTCATTCATTCATCTTTTATACCACTTATCCTGTACAGAGTGACGGCAGCCTGAGTCTATCCCAGGAGACTCTGGGCATGAGGAGGGGAACACCCTGGACAAGGTCCATCACAGGGCACGCACACAACGGGCAGACTTTGCCTTAACCTGATCTGCAGGTCTTTGGACTGTGGGCAGAAACCAGAGTACTGATCAGAAACCCACCAAGTACTGAGAGAACATCGAAGCCTCAACCCCGGAGGTGCGAGGCGACAGTGCTATCCACTACGCCATAGTGCTGCCAAGCATATAAACATCTTGAAGTGACCATTTACACAGTGTGTTAGAGTACAAGCAAAGAAATTCAAGGGAACAAACATAGCAAATTTTACATTTATGGCATTTGGCTGACGACCTTATCCAGAGAGACTTCCATTTTTATGTCATTATACATCTGAGAGCATGCAATGCCAGTCCCAAGCCTGAAAAAAAATGGGAGGGTTGCATCAGGAAGGGCATCTGGCGTAAAAACCTGTGCCAAAAGTTGTGTGTAGATCAGATGGTCCACTGTGGCGACGCCTCGACGGGAGCAGTCTAAACATGTTTTATACATCTGAGCAGTCAAGGGTTAAGGGCCTTGCTCAAGGGACAAACAGTGGCGGGGTTCTCGACCGGGGAGCAATTCAGTGTATAACCGCCACTGAGTAGATAAATAATATAGTATTTGTTTTCAATAAATAAATTTTAAGATAATTCCATTTTGCGGGAGTCCCGCGATTACTTTTATTCTCCCGCAACCCGCACATACATGAGGACCTTACCGCCCGCGCCCGCATTCACCCACTCCGTGCGCCGGGATCCCGCGGGAGTGCAGGTCTCTAATTTACAGGACATCCAGTTTCATCCTATCTGTTTTCATTTTAGTTCATTAGCCCTACAGTACTGTATGTGTCATCACCGAGACACTTTAGTCCGGCTCTCTCATATCCTCATCTGTACACAATTTTCAGCTTCTAAAGCTTCAACTTTTATGTTAACACCTCCATCAATGCCATCACACTCATCATCAACGCAGAGGCTTTGAGCCCAACGTCCATACACACCGTACATTTCCACTACTTTTGTTGGATTTCTCCTTACAGCACTCATTGCTCCAGAACTCCAGAATATTGAGCGAGGTTGCAAGTTTTTTAAGAGCTAACAGAGGAACCTGACTGTTACGTCATATTTGATATTGTTTATTATTTTTTTTCTTTCTATTAAACTGCGCGAACGGTCTTTGTGACATCATCTGCTACATTTTCACTGAGAATAACTGCTAACAAGATTAGCACAGAAATCACTAAACATATCACAGATATTTAAGTATTATATGAAACGTATTATCAGGGTAGAGTTTTACTTTATGAACTAAAATTGTATTTTTATATATTTAACAAAAATGGGGGAGGGGAGGGGAACGAAACAGGCTGATATGTTTAATCAGCTGCTCGTTACTGTTCGGAGCTGGTCAGTTTTGGTCATTGGATTAGATTTGATCCTGTGTTCACGATGAAGAATCAAATTCATCCATTCAAAGGCACACTCTCAGAGTTATGATTGATTTTTTTTTTATATTATTATTTATTTTTTAAATCTCCAGCAGGATCATGAGTTTCATCTTTCATCATTTTGTGTGCGTCCTGTCCTGTGTTTGTGTGTGAACTGAGGGAGGATAACACAAGATGGTCAAACAAACACTGGTGTAAAAGTGAAAAGTGCAGCAAGCCGTTTGCTTATCTCTACCTTAGAAAAGTTAGAGTTATCGATCATCTCTATATAGCTTATTTTAGGAGAAAAAGAAAACAGCACAGTATTTTAAAGATTTATAGAAATATTTGAGATTTTTATGACATTCAGCTGACTTGTGGTGTGCCAAAAATTGATGTGATATCGGTTAAGAAGCAATACACACTCTTAAGGGAAACTGTTTGGGTTTTTTTTTTTTTACCTTTTGTTTTGTTTGTTTTTTATTTATCTATTTATTTTGCCAGTATTCCACGTACAGTATATCAATGCTATTTCAATCAATCAAGAATTTATATATAGGTCTCAGTGAAATAGAAACTATTTAATATATTGAGCTAATGGCTGTCACCTGCTTCTTTTAGATTCTGTAATTAAAAGATGAAGTTGAGATTTGTGTGGCGTGAATAATTTACAAAAGAAAATCACACATATCGTGACACGTTAAAGCTCATCTGTGCGGATTTATGATCTGAAAATTATCTCCCCAGATGGAACAACGTCCTTTTAAATCGTGTACGTCATGAGAGCTTGTTGCATTTCAACATAAATATTTAGACTAAACTAAATAAGTTAAGATGATAAAGAGAAGTTGATGTGAGCAGACATTTCCTCTGTATCCTAAATATGTTTTAGGGGGGAGAAAAAAGGAGGAAGTAATAAATTTACAAATGTGAATGGGTGTTTCGTGTGATGACACCAGAAAATCATTTTACTTTTTACACAAGTTGTTTGGTTAAGAAAAAGAAATCGGACAATGCTCTCTGCTGCCCTCTGGTGCAGTCAAAAATAAAATATATTTCATTGCCAAAATTCAAAAGTACAATATACACACAGTATGTGCACCTCTGACCATCACTACACAATATTTGTGGGTCTTTCCCAATCTGTGAAACATACAACTTAAGTCTGCACGCTGTAGCCTTACAATTTCCCTTCAGTGGAACTAAGATGCTCAAAGAATAGGACAAACAAGCTCCATTTCATTAAGGAAGATCTCATGTGTCCTGCACAGGCATCCTGACCTCAACCAGTGGTTGAGGATGAATGGATAAACCGGAACACAAATCCCCACAGCCACGCTCCAGAATCGAGTGGAAAGCTTTCCCAGAAGAATGGAAGCTTACAGCAAGGTGATGTAAAGACTAAATCTGGAACGCGATGTTTCAAAAGCACGCAGTGGCACGATCGGTCAGATGTCTACAACTTTTGTAGAAGAATAGGGTATAGCTAAAAGTAATCTGTTTATTTTTGGGACATTCCGTGTAATGTCTCATGTTAATTGTAGCTGCTTTAGTCTCATCACACAAGCAGCTCAAAGTTTCTAGATTGTATTTTTTTTTTGCCTTGAAAACTACAACTATGGCAAAAAATTAAACCTCCTTATGACTCGAGTCAAGCAAATCTTTACTACTGATAATGATAAATCTAATCTACACCGTATGATTGATAGATATTGAGCTGATAGTAGTTAGGAGTTAAGTAAGTTGTAAGCTGTTGATATTTCTGGAGGGGAAAAAATGGTGAAACTACACTAAGCTCTTGCCTAATAAGCCATGTTTCTTTTTTACAATTTTTTATTATTATTATTCCTTCAAGTATATGAGGGGCGATCAAAAAGGTTTCTCAGTACGCCAGAGCCATAATCGGTGTGTGTGTGAATTTCCCACAGACAGATGCATCTCTTCTGCAATGTTCCAGACAAACATTTTAAGGATCAGGTGTTTTACTCGCTGAATGTTCACAGAAACAGCTCTGAGCCACCTTGGTTAAGATCATCATTCACAGACATACAGCCTTCTTTAAAACAGTTACACAATTCAAATGTTTTGCTGCAGCTCAGAGTCTCATCACTATAATGTGCTTGAAGTCTTCTGTTAATGTCAACCACTTTTATGCCTTTATTAACAAGACATTTTATCAAAACTCCCAGTTTGACCTGAACGACCTGTATAGTAGAAAAAAAATAGAAAAGTAGGAAATCCAGTTTTGCATTTATCAAGATTATTTATTTGTGGGTTCATCCCCACAATCCACATCCAACAAAGTAAAAAAAAGAAATATATAAACCGTGCTGTACATTTCTCTACAAAAAATCAAACTCTCCCCCCTTAATTGATGGTAAGGACGTCACTCTGGATCTCGTGGCTCAGCTGTGTCTGCAGGTCGCTCAGTTTCTTCTTGAGCACGGCGAGCGCAGACATCACGATCGTTTCGGGCCGGAGAGAACCGCACGACTCGACGTTATAATAAAACCTGCGGAGCACAAACACATCTGGGTTAATATCGAATAGCGCTTTGTTAAAAGAAGAATGACGCATCTTGCTTTTTATCAGTTTCACAGTTAAACAGTTACATACATTTCAAGTTGAATTCATATTATTTGTAAAATTCTACATGAATTGATGTCCCTTTGATTTTAAATAAACATATACTATATGCGTTTGTGGACACACGAGCACCACACGTAATGCTTATTGAACCTCTCATTCCAGGTTTATTCCCTCATTGCTGATGACATGATAAGCTCTCTCCACTTTTCTGCGAAGTTTTTCCCACTTGATTTTTGGGGATGTGTTTTTATTCAGCTACAAGAGCATTAGTGAGGTCAGGGTTCTTAGCAGGACACTCAAGGTTCTTTCACGCCAACCTTAACATATTATATAGTTATTCATGGAGTTTGCTTTGTGCACAGGAGCATTGTCATGCTGGAACAGTTTTTAGTGAAATTTTAATGCTACAGCTTACAAAAACATCAGTTTTTGTCATGTCCACATACTTTTGGACATATATACTCAGCAAAAAAAGAAATGTCCTCTGACTTTCAACTGTTTTTACTTTCAGTAAACTTAATGTGTAAATAT
>JAQMYK010000002.1:26741935-26752324 GCA_030014345.1 Clarias buthupogon
CAACCGGTGGCGAAAGGTCTAGAACTCCAAACTCGAACAGCTTATCCAGTACTGGCACTATATTATGCAGCAGTCTCTGATATGTCATCCCTTTGATAGACAAGCACACCCAGATTTGGAGAAACAGCAAGAGCTTGCAGGTTTGCCTTGCCCTCCAGTCCACACAGTACACACAACCAAGCAGAAACAACAGAATCTAATCCTAGCATTTCCTATCCAGTTCAAGAAAATCCTGGACGAGCCCCCATTGGTCATTTTTCAATCGTATCCAAGTCCCATCCCACATGATCATGTGGACTTGAACTTACAGTGACGTGATGGACACATCCAGACTGTGACTAATTTAAAATTTTCAAATTTCAATCTGATTTGAATCTGATTTTAAACCACCTCTAGATTTTCTAGATTTGCTCTAGGTTTTTACTGTTCAGACTACATGAAATTAATCAGATTTCAAACTGATTCCAATCTGGATCGGATTTAGGCTGGCATTCTGAAAAAGACCTATGTGACGCAAACCACATCATAATGTTTTCTTAACATTGAAAAAATGTTCCTTTTGTAGTATCACCATAAAACCTTCGTACAGCCTGACAGCTAATTTATTATTATTTTTTAAGTATTCTGTTATTCTCTGATAAATGTTAGACTGCCCAGTATTTGTCAAATGTGAAACATCCAAAAGATGAAAATCATTTTATTCATTTCTTCCTTAATTTCATAAGGAGAAGAGACAAAATTCACAATTGACCTTTAAAGTGATTAATAAGGTGGATTAGAAAGGAATGTTAAGTGCTTGCATTTGGATGTTCAGCTACTGTAAAAGTTCACTTTGGCATCTGCTTTATGGGTGCCCATTCATACACACAGAAAGTGGGTCAAATGCTCACTTTCAAATGTTAACGAGGGCATGAAAGCCACTCTCTAAAGAAGTTCAAAAGCACCGCTTAACTATATGGGAGTTCAAATGATTAAAGGCACCGTTAAGGATTTAAAAACTCTGCGGTACCGTTGAACACACTAGTTAATGTTTGTAAAAAAATGTAGTATTTATTGAACCATTTAGAAAAAAAAACTTCAGCGCATAAATGGGCCCAAAATCATAAATCAGGATTGTGCACTTAGGAGTTGAAACACTGCTGTTTTTCTGCGTACTGACAGAAAGGGCCAAATGATTTACCACCCCCAATAAAAAAGTCAGAAATCTATAATAGGCAGAAACAGATTCACCACAACCAGCTATTAGAGAATATTATTAGCACAACTAAATAAAAGATAATATACGATTATCAGATCAGCCCTAACACCAGAACCACTCACATGTGTCGTGAACAACATTGATTATCTCGTTACAATGGCACCTGGAAGTGGGTGGGATATATAAGACAGTAAGTGTCTTTATTTTTCATGAACTTGATGTGATGGAAGCAGAAAAAAATGGGCAATCATAAGGATTTGAGCGACTTTGACTAGGGCCAAATTGTGATGGCTAGATGACAACTTCAGGGTACTGTAACTCCAAAACATCAGGTTTTATGTGATGTTCCTGGACTGCAGTGGTCAGGACATGCCAAAAGTGATGGTCTAAAACTGGACCAAAAAAAAAAAAAGGTTCACCAAAACTGGTGATCTGGCAAATCATGGACAGCCATGTTCATTGATGAACATGAGAGTGAAGGCTGGCCCATGTAGTCTAATCCAACAGACCTAGTTCAAAATGCTGAAAAAGCTAATGCTGGTGGTGTAAGAAGACATTGTGCATCACACTTTGTTGCATATGGGGCTTTATAGCTAGAGAGCAGTCCATCACCAAAAGCAAACGCAATGGGCACATGGACAGGATGGCTCAGGGCTGCTGAAGGCTCCTACTACTGGAGGTGGACAAATTTTTTTAGATAAAAAAATCGCTTTAGTTTCACACCACATTTCTGTTCTATACTCAAAATTAATTGATCAAATCAAATTTCGAGAAAACTCATCACCTATTATTACACCCACATAGACTTTATTTATTGCAAATGTTCAAATCAAGTGGCTAATATTTAACTACTGAATGGAATACTAAAGGTATACACACCCCTCTAATTCACTTTGAAAATTCATTTTGATAGGGCCGGATCGAGTAGAATCTTCCCACGGAGTGTTTACATGAGGCGTTTTTACTCTGACTAGACTGTTATTCACATTATTAGTGGAATATTAGGGTCCGTCTCATCATGGTGGCTTAGTGGTTAGCACTGTCACCTCCGGGGTGCGGGTTCGATTCGCACCTCGGGGTCTGTGCGCATGGAGTTTGCATGTTCTCCCCATGCTTGGTGGGTTTCCTCCGGGTACTCCGGTTTGCTCCTACAGTTCAAAGGCATGCAGATAAAGCTAATTGGAGTTCCAAAATGCCCTTAGTGTGTAAATGCAAGTGTAAATGTTGACCAAAGGTCTTACCACGGTCGTAAAAATGGGAATAAATACAATGGTCACCATTGAACTTCACAGTCCTTAGTTGGACTACAGAGGTTCCTAGATGGATGGATTAGGGTCCATGTAAATGCACCTACTTGGAGGTTTTCAGAGTAACAGATCTTATAACATAACAGGAACTTACCTGTTCCACAGCTTTATATGAAAATTTGGCAACTTCTTGTTGTATAGATGAAATACATTTCCTGCTGTTATAGGAAAATAATCACTTTTGAGATGCCAATAGTAACTCCACTTTGCCTCACGCCGCATTACATTACATAGTCATTGATTAGTTTCCTGTACAAGAGTTCCCCTAAGTGTTTTATCACTTCACTAAGGAAAAGATCAGATGACCACAGACAGAAACACACTCAGCAGAAGACAAAACCTCCAGCCAACGAGCGTAAGCCAAACAAAATAAAATGCAAGAAACCCAGAGGATGGTCCATTGCAGGATAAATCACACGATTAAATTCCACACAGATCTGGGCAAGTTAGTGAACACCTGGAGCATCTTAGAGGTCTTTGAGCCAAAAGCTAAAGAGCATACAGTGCCTTTGAGGTTTACCCTCAGGGTTTGTGAAAAATGTCCAAATTACAGCCGAGGCACATCATCACTCAGGACGGGGAATAAACCCAATATCATTTCAACAAGGAAATGTACAAGCCTGTAATCCAAACTAAGACAAGCATAAGGCACAAGAGAGATTTTACAGTCTACGGTCTGCTTGAAGTCAGGTGTGGTCTTACCTGTGGTGGTTGATCATGCTGGATTTCTTTTTTTTTTTTTTTTTTAACCCTGGAGTTCCACTGTACTCGCTCTCTCTCTCTCACACACACACACACACACATGCGCAAACATCCATACAAAATAAATCAGGTCTTGATTCAGCAGTGGAAAATCAATGAATAACACTCGCCCCTGCGTCAGAGCACCAGTGACGTTGAGTGTGTGTGAGTGTGTATACTGGAGAGGAAACTGGCCATGTTATATTTTGGGCTAAACTCCCAGTTATATATTAAAGCACCATTGTATCCTTCTGTAAATTAGTCCAAGAGTATAAATGCACTTTCAGCAACCTTGTTCACTCCATTCTTAAAAAATAAATAAAAAATTCTATCCTATTATCTATGTTCTCATTATCCCAGTCCCCTCTCTCTTCTTTTTCTTTCTCTCTCTCTCTCTCTCTTTAATTAAAGCTGAATCAAAGGCGAGTGAATGAGTGCATACCACAACCAGCTGCAGCTGAGAAAAAGTGCTTCTCTCTTTCACACACACACACACACACACACATGAACTCAACCTTCATTTACAGTCTGTAATTTGTATGCGTTAAAAGAAAACAAAATACATTTTAAACATATTTTTTGAAGCACTTGGAATGACCCTACACTCTCACTCACACACACACACACACACACACACAAACTTCAACACATTCCCAGTGCCGTACGCCAGCGTGATCGGTACTCTGCTGATAATTTAGTCATTGTGGATAAATTGCATTCTCACACATACTGGCGTTTCTTCAGTCCAGATACAGACTACAGGTTGCTCAGACTAGTCGACTAATATGTTTGCCCGTCTCCTCTGTGGGGAGCTGTCGGCTGGAAAAAACAGCAAAGCAGACAGTTAGGAACGCAGGAGCAACGTAATTTGTTCGTCTGAGAATAGTTCAGATTAGATGTAGCCAATTCTATAATCAACTGCACATTGTGTAAAACCGGCAACGTTTTTAAATACTCTACTGTTGTACTTTTTTTTTTCTTCAATCGAACGCTATGACTTTCATATGCCACTTTATGCCTAAAGATACAATTTAAAAATGGGTTGTTTATTCAATGACCTCAGCAGCGACCTCATTTCCCCTCTCGTCTGTTCCAACCACTCAGCATTCAGCACCAGCAGTATACTAATCACCGGTCTGTCATCAACTGCACCTGTTTCTCACTGGGTCATGGCTTAGGTTAGATGTTTTTTTTTAATGCTTGAATGATTCATAGGTCACTTAACAAATAAAATAAAAAAACATTCTTCTGAAACTGCTCAGATACAGGGACTGGACTGAGTCAACAATTTGCCAAATACGAAAGACTTCAAGAAGCCTGGAGAACTATAGAAAGTCAGGCCATTGGAAGAAAAATATTTTTAAAAAAGGGGGGGGGGAGGGGTGTCAAGACTAATGATAAATACCATTACGTATTGTAGCACTAACACTGGTCCATGGGATCCATCTAGGAACCTTTGTAGTCCAACTAGGAACCGTTGAGGCCAATGGTGATCATTGTATTTTATTCCCATTCTTTTTGGCAACTGTGGTAGGACCTCCAGTGAACATTCACACCCTCGTTCAAATGCTACGGGCAATTTGGGAACGCCAGTTAGCCTAGTCGGAGGAAACCCACCAAGCACGGAGAGAATATGCACATAGACCCCAAGGTGGGAATCGAACCCAGACCCTGAAGGTGCAAGACATCACTGCTAACCGCTACGCCACCATGGGATCATAAAGTGAGAAAAGTGCGATAAAGTGAGAGCAGTCTAGATAATTCTAACTTTTTTCACTGAGAATTATCGCTGCATTTATAAAACTAATGCAAAAACCGACTTTAATACCAGCGTAATTAGACCTCGAAGAAGGAACTAAAATCCATTAAAAATGTTCTGCACATTTATGAATAAACGATAATTGGTATTAAACCCAGGCTTTTGTGTACCTGTGTGCTGAGTGCAGCTTAACATCTGGCTTTTAGACTCGTCACGATGTATGAAGCTCTGACTCCGTCTGCTGCTCGATCTCCTTGGCTGGATCAATGGACCTGGTAGTCTAATATATCACACACCCACACCCAGACACACACACCCAGACACACACACACCCAGACACACACATACACACAAACCCAATCAGACAAACACAAAATCAGTTTAGCTTTAGACCTATAAAACCACACTGTGTTGTTCAAATTTTCTTCGCTAGATCATTTCTCGATGAAGCCAACCTTATTGCTATGACATCACACCACTTTATTAATCAGAGAAAAGAACCTCAGTGGCTTTGTTTTTCTAAATGCTACCTTCTGATCATATGAACATGAACAAAGCAGCTATTCAGTAGTTTCACATGCTACCCAGGACATGAAGGCGTTACAGTAACACTGCATTACAGCTAGAGGGAGGTAGTGCACCAAGAACAGTATAGGCATAACAGGCACGTGGAGACACACAGACACACATGCACACACACTGATCGTGCTTACACAGAGCATTTGCACAAGCGCAGTAGGTCATGCATTTTTTGGCACGGTAGAGTTTACTGAACACTGTCGAGCTGACCTATTGGACTTTTTTGGAACGACAGACAGCTTGCGAGATTCGATCAGAGATGAGGCTCTGGATGGATGAGAGTTAAAGATAGAAAAAAGAAGAAAAAAGAGAGATCAACCCAGAATGAAAAAAAAAGGGTTTAAGGTTAAAAGAAACAGTAAAGAGAAATGAGAGCTTATGAAAAGCAATGGTGGATAAGAAATCTAATGTGTGTGCATAGTGGGTGTGTGGAGGCTTAGGAAAACCCTTCATATGGTCCAATTTAACTTTTACAGGAACCTTTTTATCCACAGCCAACAGACTAACAGGCAATCTATCCGATATTCATCCCTTATTTAATTACTAAATTCTTTTATTAAAAATGAAAAGTGTAAATATATTTAGATGTTATGTGTAATTATATTTTAATGACTAGGTATTTTAGGAGTCTTTATTAGGGTGTAACTAGTCATGGGCAAGGTTCATGATTGAGTTCCTCAATTATGAATAATAAACGGTTGTTGTTCAAGATTCAAGATTCAAAGAAGTTTATTAATCCCAAAGGGGAATTGCTTTGTCTTGGTTACAGTTGCTTACCTTTGTTTTAAAAGAGTAATACATTAGATAAGGGGGAGGGAGGGAAATACTTAAAAACAATAAATACCGTATTGCATAAAGATTCACATATACTGCACAAGAAAAGGTATTGTACAAATAATACGGTTATCAGAAGAGTGTTAAGGCCCAATAGTATTGTTAAATGACTGTGGGAACAAGTATACTATTAATGTAATGCTGTATCATTACAGTTACTACTCACATAGTGAAAATGTTACAGAGAAGAGTTGTATATTTTTATGGCCATTGGTTGAAAAGATCTCTTGTGGCGCTCTGTAGAACACTTAGTAATAATCAGTCTCTGGCTGAATTTGCTCCTTTTTCAGAGAGCACACTGTGAGAAGGACTGTTCAAGAGTCATTGTATTTTAGACAGAATTCGCCTCTTTGTTCTTCTTCTTATTATTTTTATTATTTTTGTTATTATTGTTTAATTGATTTATTAAGTTATTGATTATTTTTATTTTGGTTATTGTTTGCTTGTTTTTTCCCCCTTGACTGAACTATTTAAGCCGACATAAAAAAAAAAATTTGATTGAAAGAGTTGCTTCAATGGAAGAGTTGGGGTCAGGTGGTTATACATGAGGTAATATGTTTTTAAGGGGACAGTACATGAACACTCAGTGGGAAAAAAAAAAAAAAATAATAATAATAATAATATATAATATAATAAAAAATATATAATAATATGAAATAATAATATGAAATAATAATAATAATAATAATAATAATAATAATAATAATAATTGATATAGGCAAGATTACATCAGTAAAAAGTGTTGTTTGGAGTGTTGTTTTTTTTTCAATTAATTGCCCAGGGGTAACAGGTGCAAGTAGTACTGTTGCTGAGAACTTTTGCACAAATATTCAATTGTCACTTCAAAAAAAATAAAAAATTAAAAAATAATAATCATCATAATTATTATTATTATTATTATTATTATTATTATTATTATTATATATGAATAAAAAATATTTATATATTAATACAGGTTTTAAAAGTCAGCTAAAGTATGTTTTAAATAATTTTTGTGTTATTTTTTTTGCTTAAAATTTAATTTGAATTTTTAAAGTATTTTTTTATATATAATTCAGCATTGCATCCTAATTTACATCCAACGTCAGCTAATTCGACAGACGAAGTGCAAAACTGGACTCTTTATTGTTCAGATTTTGTGAGCAACATGCTAGCCCGCTAACTCAGATGACTGATGGTTTACATTTAACAAATTAATATCTCTATATGTTGTATGATCTAAAGCTAATACTTATACGTACAGTATATACACTCACTCACTCACCTATACGCTTTACCCTGTATATAGGGTATATACTAATCTATCGCAGGGTACACACACGCTCATTTACAGATTATAGCCATTTGGATTTTGAGAATGTGCAAACTTCACACAAACATACACACACGAGGCGGGAATGGAACCCGGACCCTGGAGGTGCAAGGCAACAGTGCCAACCACTACGCCACAGTGCAGCCTGTTAAAACACTGTAAATCATTTAAAGGTAAGAAAAAATTACTTTGCTTATTTATGAATCATTCCATAAATGTGAAATAAACTTGGAAATTCTGAAGTAATAATATACTCGTGCTTGTATGTTTTTTTGGTTTTGTGTTCTGCTCCTGTTGTCTAACTGTGTTCACCTGTTCTGTGTTAGTTCTCGGTTTAGGTCTTACGCGTGTCACTGTTTTGCAGCAGAGATTTACTATTCATTACATCTGAAAGATATTTCCTGATTTCGAGTGCTGCCCGAGTGCCTAGCATTTTAATTATCTTGGCTTGACAGAGCCAACATACTGTTATCCTTAAATCTTCTTTTTCTTCTGTAATTATCACTTTAACACTTTAATCTTCTGAGGTTTTAACCTTTGAACATTTTAAATATTATGTTCAGGATGTTAACATTTAACAATTATACCCTTTTTTGGGAGTTTTTTTTAACACTTGTAGCATGTGTCACACACTCTGTCAAGCCAACATCAAAGTTACTCCATGTGCATTAAACCTCTATCATTGTTTAACTTGGAATTGCCTACCTGTGTTTGGACCCTCACTATGGAATCTTTCAAGACTCTTTGTGCCCAAAGCGAAAATTTTAAAGCTCCCTCCAGATCATACATTAAATTGGCATCATGAGGTTACTAAAGGTCATACCTTCAAACACACCTAGGAACTAACATGCATAATGAAATGAAAATATTTTGTGGTATACAGTAAGTGTTGAATACTTGAGCTAAAATGCTAAATTAAGTTGTGTGTGTGTGTGTGTGTGTGTGTGGTCCTGCGCGGTGTGTTTAATCCCTACATACTTCGACTGCATGTCCTCTTGAGTCTTGAGCACAGATGCACCGGTGTTGTGCTCCTCGTGCTCATGGATGTGGACTGAGCAGGGGGATGCAGGGGAAGTGCACCAAGGCGAGTGTGCCTGGGCAGGACTGGCACTACGGACACGGCCGGTCTGAAGGATGTGTGTCTCCTCGTTGGCTTGCTTCAGTGTTGCATTTTGCTGCTGCTGTTTGTAGCGTGATAAGCTGAAAAACAGGCCCAGGATGGCTTTCAGGTTGCCACTGCGGATCTCTGAGAGGTAAAAAAAAATAATAATAAATAAAAAAATAAAAAATAAAAAAATATATATATAGTATCAATCAATAAAGGAGCAGATTGGCAGCTACACTAATTACTTTATCCTGGTGGTTGACCCGAGGCTGTTATGTGAACACAGGAACACACACTACAGTAGATCTACTCCATGTGTGTCATCTTAAAATATATGCAAAGGTATTTACTAGCATTTGCAGAACGTGCATCTGCATTAACGAGACTGCAAATCTTCCCTGTAATTGTAAAACTAGCATTTGCACAAGCTTTTTCATCTTTCTATCTCTCTCTCTTTCACACACACATCCACTTACCTTCGGCACAGAGCCCCTTTATATTCACTCCTTTAGCTGCCAAAAAGCCAAGACAGGCATCAATGTTCTCAATCTGTAACACACACACACACACACACAGACCATTAAACAAGTGCTGTGAACTTGCAGTCATCAAACAGAACGACCTCAGAAAGCCTCATCCACCAGTACAGCCATTTGTGTTAAAATATCACACACTGTAACTGCCAGTCTGAAGTCAAGGGCAGATGGTCCTCAATGGGACGTCTCTGCTTTTATGACCCTTTCTTAGCCCTCTCCTACTGTGAGTGAGTGTGTGTTTATGTGACAGTACGACATAAATCCCTATTTCTCTCTAAGAATACAGACGCCTGTGTGGTCCTCAATACCAAGGTCTTTAAGATCAGTTTTAAAAGTTTTCCCCGTCTATAGAGAGAGCTCTGTGTATGGTAGGATGTTTGGGATCTAATCACAGAATCTGGGGATATTTATTATTTATTGTTGTATTCCCCTCTTTGGGGTTAAATACACAGAATAGAATCAAAGATTACCATTTGAGAGCGGCTCTCTGGATAGTCGTTGATATCAGCAATCTTCTCGTTAACTTGGAGGAGACAAAGAGTTCAAGGCGAGTTAGTGTAATGAACATATGTACATTTATATGGAATAATTATTCACTTTTACTGGATTTTTAATTAAAGACTTTTAATAAAGGAATGTACAGTATGTGGATTATGTGAGTGGGTGGATGGATGGGTGAATAGAAAGAAAAATAAATTGGATATACAGATATTTGGATGCATTAGTAGACTGATGGACAGATATGTATGAATGTACACTATGTATGGATGGATCAGTGGACTGACGAACAGACTAATAGATGGATGGATGGATGGATGGATGGATAGATGGATGGATGGACAGATTAATGGATGGATGGATGAATGAATGAATGGATGAATGGATGTATGTATGTATGTATGTAAGGAGCGGTTCACAACATTGATTAATAAAATGTAAGGTGAGTAAAAAGATGTATGAATAATCAATAGAGGGATTATTATGTAAATGACTGGATGGATGGATGGATGGATGGATG
>JAQMYK010000002.1:26987690-27000019 GCA_030014345.1 Clarias buthupogon
AGTGGATTTCGAGGTATGTTTAGGATCATTGTCCTGTTGTAGAAGCCATCCTCTTTTCAGCTTCAGCTTTTTTTTTTTACAGATGGTGTGATGTTTGCTTCCAGAATTAGCTGGTATTTAGAGGAATCCATTCTTCCCTCCACCTGTGCAATGTTTCCTGTGCTACTGCATGATAGATCCATCCCCATGCTTAATAGTTGGCAAGGTGTTCTTTCATAAAATGCTGCTCCTTTTTATCTCCAAACATGCCTTTGCTGATTGTGGCCAAAGAGTCCTATTTTATCTTCATCAGTCCACAGCACTTGTTTCCAAAACGCATCAGGCTTCTGTAGATGTTCTGCTGCATACTTATGATGGGGACTCTGGTAAGGTTTTCTTCTGCTGACTCTTCCATGAAGGTCTTGTGTAACGGTGCACCACCACCCCTGAGTCTGCTAAATCTTCCTGCAGGTTTTTTGCAGTCAAATGGGGGTTTTGATTTGTCTCTCTGCGAGCAGTTCTCTCCAAGAGTTTTCTTGGTTCTTCCAGATCTTATCTTGACCTCCACAGTTCCCCTGAACTGCCATCTCTTAATTACATTTCTCACTGTGCAAACTGCAGGCTGACAACACTTTGCTATCTTCTTGTAGCCTTCTCTTCTCATTGTGGGCATCAATAACTTTCATTTTCACAGTCTTACACAGCTGCTTAGAGGAACCCAAGTGTGTGCACAAGGTTTGAAGAGTCAAAGTATTTGTAAAGCTTTGTAATTGGCATTTACTAATGACAGCTGCTGTCATGCATCAGAACTAACGAGCTGATTAAGGTCTGAAACCTGGTCAAAAGAATCTGAGACTCTGGAACTCTTAACAAATAAGAGCCAAAAGTCTTGAGCTAGCCCTCATTACTTCATATTTACCTTCCAAAGTGCCAGACTTTATTGTTCTTTATTGGAAGCTAAATATGAAGTAATGAGGTCTAGCTCAAGACTTTTGCATAGTATTGTACCGTATATACTGTATGTAGTATGGCTGGTTAACAGAGCTGTACATTACAGGTAGACTGCTGAATGCAGCATGTCATGAATTCTTGTTACGTAAACAACCAAATTGTATCTTTAGGGATTTTGCAGCCTGTCGCAGTAAAACGTTTGTTTCCATTTCTTTAATTTAATCTACATCGTTTAATTTAACTTATTTAACTATATGAACAAATGAGAGGTGGCTCAAGACTTCCACCCGCCTTTGTTCGACGTCTAAACTTCCACTTCCTAGTTCATAACGGTTACTACAGTTGCCTCAGTGACGTCATCAGCAGATATCGCAAATGATACTTTTCAGAACTGTGAGTTACTTCATATTGTGTCTAAAAATTCACTTACTCTATATTAATATCTTCCTTATGGAACTTGTTGTATTCAGGCAGTAGCGCAGTTTATTACACAATCTTCTGTGAAAACTACAAAGAGACCTCAACCTGCAATCATTTTCTGTGATCCTGTCTCTTTTCCCACTTATGCAAATTGATTTCTTGCCTATAAATATTTTTTTGCGGTTGGTTTACCGCTCCATAATAACCAAATTCTCTTTGATAAAAACGCACAGTTTTTAACTTTATTCTTAATCATCATAACCTTGTGAGAATTTTCTTGTTGAACATCCAATTCAAGAGATATTTCGTCTTTGGTGTTATCATCAGCTCTCCTCACCTGGTACGCTTCTCCACTAGATTGCGAGGCTATCTGTGATCATTCAGCTACAAGAACATTAGTGAGGTTAGGTTCTGGAGTTGGGAGACTCCAGTTCATTCAGTTCAGTTTTATTTGTATAGCGCTTTTAACAGTGGTCATTGTCACAAAGCAGCTTTACAGAATCAAAAGAAATTTTTGGAAATGAGTATGAAATGTATGAGAAAATATGTATGAATCAAAATGATCAGATTGTCCTTGATGAGCAAGCCGAGGGGGACGGTGGACTCGCACTCAACAGGGAACCAATCCTCATTTGGGTGATATCAGATAGCGGGTTACAATACTGTGTGTTATGAGGCTGGAACTTCAGTATAGCAGAAGACGTTTTTATGGTCAATTTGGAGTCCAGTTCATTATTGGATGCTCGGGTACAGTCCTGAAATATTAAGCGACTGCACTCACAAGTTCTCAAAGATGAGGCCAGGCCCATCTTCATGGTAACATAGAACCGTTCCCCAGTGGCCAGGTGCATCCTCGGCAGACATCCCAAAAGGTGTTTGTGGGGGTGAATTCAGAGCTCAGCATGTCTTCATGGAGCTCACTTTGTGCACAGGGTCAACGTCATGCTGGAACGGGTTTGGACTTGGAGATTCCGATGATGGGAAATTTCGACAGCGTCCAAAGACATCCTACTCAGTTTTGTGGTGATACGTAAAGGTGTGATGGTCAGGTGTCCACATACTTTTGGCTATAGCATATATTTTGAAATACGTAAATGTAGTACTGAATCTTTTATTTATTTCTCTGCATGTACATGTGTTCGGTTTTGAACGGGTAGCTCGGCCAAGCCCTTCTTTCTTTCCCTCTTTTTATCTCGGGCTATTGCGCACTCATTCTTCGTAATTACTCATCATTTTAGCTGTCAGCATTGTCTCATCGCTAAATA
Organism: Clarias buthupogon; assembly: GCA_030014345.1. Lineage (NCBI taxonomy): Eukaryota > Metazoa > Chordata > Actinopteri > Siluriformes > Clariidae > Clarias > Clarias buthupogon. The sequence goes on from JAQMYK010000002.1 coordinate 26,990,306, forward strand.
AACACAGGCTGTGACAGCGCTCCGCTTCGGGCCCATTTCTTATGATCGCTCTCATCCAGAACCAGAACTCACTGACCCGTGTGGACCCGTGCTGACACCACTGTACCATCAAACCTCTTATTGGAGTTTAATGGTCTCTCTCTTGTCTGTCACGTTGAGCTTAGAAAACCTGTCTTGATTGGTACAGGCTCATATACTGAATATGTACTCCATTCTCATTTTTAATGACATCATATTTATTCAGGTCTGAGTTCTACTGGTTACTTCATTTTAGCTTAAAGACTTTTATTTTAGCATAAAAAAAAGTCCACTGTTACAATTATTATATTACTGAGCTTGTCCTGATACGTCATCGTTTCTAGAGTAATAGCTAATTCACAGAGAATTGTACGACGATGCATCAAATATTTTTCTTAACGATAGTTAGTTCATCACTAATGATAACAAAAAGCGCACGTTCTCAGCTTAACCTTTTATTTAACCAGTTTTAACAGCACAGTCCTAAAAATTTGAGTCTAATTGTTTAAACAAACTGAATAATAATAATATATATATAATATATATTTTTATTTATTTATTTATTTTTTTAATGCTAATCAGCTCGCTCTATCCTCATTCAAAAGCGGGACGACTGCAAGTGCGCTCTCTTGTAGTTAATAGATACGTGATATGGAGAAATATTATGCAAACAAACATTAATTGTTTAATTGAGGTGAAGGATTTAACCGATTTAAAAATTAATTGATAATGATTAATCATAAACATCTGTACTTTGTATTAACAGGTAAAAAAAAAAAAATAAGGGAGGTATTATTATTAATTTTCTCCGAATAGAAAAGGAGTCTCCAGTTTCAGCATTTTGTTTACTTTAAAACACTAATGTTCAGAAAATCCTGCCCGAGATCCTTTAGCGTATATGAATCATTATATTCTCTATACCGTATATCCAGGGTGATAAATATGCGCAGTGTCTTGACGGGTTAACGAGAACGTCTGACTAATTTGAGCGCTGTACATGCAAAATACATTTTTTCCTGACGAGCCTTTTGTTCGACACGTTTTCTCAGCCACACCTCAAACCACTTTCTTTCTTCCCTTTTTTTTTTGACGGCCTGGGAATTACTGGTGCAAATATCTGTGCCATACTTTTAAAAATGATATGCAGCCCAAACTGTAATGGCACACGCGCTCAGGGCACTCTCCGGGCTAATTAAAGGCAAACATGTTGAAAAGTGGCACAGGACGTGCTAATTACCGTTCTCTCACAACGGCTGAGGGTTTCTTTTTTTTTTTGCTTTATTTCCAGGACGTGTTACATCCCGGGCTTTAGTTCCTTCTCGTTTTTTCCTTTGCTCCTGTGACAATTAATTGTCATGTTTCATTTTTTCCATATTCAAGACGCTATCTTTCACACCATCAATATATATTCAGATTTTGTGACAGTTCTTTTGGGGGGCGCAGAGCCTTTTGGGATTCTGTACAGCCTCCTGGTTCTGTCCTTTCTCTCTCTCTTTTTATCCTGTGGCTTTTTTTCTTCTTTTTGTTTTTGGTGTGTTCAGATGAATGGCACTGAAGAAGTGCACGATGTTTCACAATACTTTTTCTTTTCAGGAAGTAAAGAATTTTTAGAAGGAGAACTACAACAGTTCCTCTGTTCACTCCAGGTACACAAGGATTATTTACATGTTCAAGTTTTTTTTATTTTTATTGGCCCTTAGTTGAAAACCGTGTGAAGCAAAACCATTTTTGTTTTGCCGCCATGACGCGCAATAATCCGTAAACGTGACATCACCTGAAGGTGATTATTTTCCTACAACAGCATGTCATGAAGTGTTGTGTTTAAAGCTTTGGCCAGTGATTACATAACATTAATCAACAGATTGTATTCTCCCAATCATTCTTATAATCGTGTGTGTGTGTGTGTGTGTGTGTGTGTGTGTGTGTGTGTGTGTAGCACAAGAATTGAAACAATGCTGGCCGGTGGATGCCTGCATTATACTGGAGGACATGAACAGGGACAGTGGTGAGTACAGCCAAGTCCATCAGAAATATTTGTCCTGAACCCAGTCTATCCGTCTGTCTGTCTGTTTATCTAAGCTGACATCAATTCAGTTTTATTTACAGTATATAGCGCTTTTAACAATGGTCATTGTCTCAAAGCAGCTTCACAAAAATGAAAGAAATTTTAAAAAGACAATTTTTAAATTTTACGCAGTGTGATGAGAACTCACAGAATTGGGACTAAACAGCTGTGTGGACATAAGAAAACCAAAGGCTTCAGTTTGCTAGAAAGCATAAAGATCAGACTTTGGAGCAATGGAAAAAGGTCATGTGATCTGATAAGTGCAGACTGACCGTATTCCAGAGTGAATGGCATGTCCGGGTAAGAAGGGCAATAAATTATGTGGCAATAAAATGAATTTAGCTGATGACCTGAATGTACTGAATGACCAGATTATCACATCTATGGACACCTTATCTACACATCTCATTTCTCCTATTGTTCCCATTTCTTTCATTTAATCTACATCATTTTAATTTATTTTTGCACAAAAAAGACTTTTGCACAGTACTGTATTATCATTATATTATTCTTTTTCATAAGACTTTTTGTCAACTAAAGGAAAAATTTGTCACTTAATTATAGCGAGTGATTATTTCACAAGATTAAAAACACCCATGCACTAACACTTACAGATGTTAGAATTTCAGATTTAGGCAACAGGCACACGACTTCCTAACACAGTCATAACAGACCAGCTTTAAATATTTACAGAAAGAAGTGCTCTCGGCAGAGCCGAGCTACCCGCGGTGCTTTGACATTGACTTTTGCTGTCCAGTGAAGACTGCAGCACTCTAATCGATATCTCACCTACATTCCAGAGAATGAGTGTTACTCGTACAGCTGCCGCTGCGGCGGCGAGTTTCTCCTGGAGAACGAAGATGCAGAGGGCGACGAGGACGCCGTCGTGTGCTGTGACACGTGCTCACTTAGCATCGAAGTGAAGAGAGCTAGGTGATGTAAGCATTCAGCAGGGAACCCATCAACCTGGTGTTTCATTTTCATTCTTCAGTCTGAGATCATTACTGGGGACAATATTGTAGCACCTATTTTTTGGCACATCAGTATATGCAAGTTATAGGACATTACAGCGTACAGCGGAACCTTAGCATAGTTTAATTTAATTTCTTCTTAAGGTAAAAAAAAAATATATATATATATATATATATATATATATATACTGTATATGAATTCTCCCATAACGTAATGCAAATGCAGGGAATCATTTCCAGCCATCCAAAAATATCACCAATATTTAAAAAAATAAAAAAAATAAAATCATGTCGCTTCTGAATGCATACTGAAGGTAATGTTGGTATCGTGAGTTAACTCTTTCAAAGAGTTTTAAATGACTCTTGGATGTAGGCGGCACTTAGCCAGCGTTCGGTTTGGTTTGTTGGTTTATATAATTGTTAAGGTGAAGATTTCATATGCAGCGGTTACACTGCATATGAAATTACACTATTTCCATTTTTTTTTTAATCCAAAAAACCAAAACAAAACATTTGTCATTGGTTAATAATTTTCAGATAAACTTAAAATAATTTAGTGGTGAGTATCACACACTATTTTTTTTTAGGTAAAGTGATGTCCTGTATTGTAATTTAAACTCTTTTCATACAATGTGTATTTATTAAAACATACATTTATATATACGTTTGTGTCTTTTGTTCAGTCTTTTTGGAAATTCTGTCACAACCTTGAGCAAAGAGATCTTTCAAACTGAAGTATATAAAGAATTTAACTACTGAAAATTAAAGGGAGAATATGTTTTCGGTGTTTATTTATTGTTGTTGTTGAAGAACTCTCTCTTTAATTCTCATGTACCCCTAACTCCTTTAGGAAGTGGGTCATGTTATTTTCTTTCCTAAAAGCCCTCAGGTTATTTCCTCCCAGCTCTCCGTGCTCTTTTTCTCAGAACAATATGGCGTCCCAATCCCCCACCCTCCCGTCCTCCCGAACTGCCTCAACACTTCGTTTGCTAAAAAGCCAGCTTGGATTTGTTTGGTCTTGTCTCACTTTTTTGTCTCACTTTTTTTTCTCCCCAGTAATCAAGGGATCCGTGGAGTTTCAGAAAAACGAGGTCACGGGTTGATTAAGACTTCAAATGCAGTCATTAGGCTTTTTGGTTTAAAAAAAAAAAAAAAAAAAACTGTCCTCTCGTAGAAAAAGCAGCTCGAGCAAAGCAAAAAAAAAAAAACACGCTTTTTCATCAGCGTCCCCTCCTGAAGCCGGACCTGCCAGTGGGCCTGCAGCGGACCGAACCCTAATCCATACTGACATCAATTAGGGATAATCTCATCACTTTTAGAGAGTGGGCTTGTCAAAGCTCTAATTAAGTGCGCTGTCCACCCAACTACACCCCCAACACACACACACACACACACACACATATATACACACACACACTCTTACAAAATGTACATGTAGACAGGATCAACAGTACATTGTACCCAGTATTGGACATCTTTTTGCTATTTTTGTAAAAATATGGATTTTTGTTGTTTTTATATTGGTCTTGATACAGATATGAGCTTTGCGAATGCAGATTAAAAATTCTGTATTATTACTTAAAAATGATTATCATCAAGTTTTTGAGAGGCAGGGTGAGAGAGAGAGAGAGAGATAGAGAAAGCACCATCAAGAGGGTCAAGACTCAAGAAATTATTATTCTGTCAACACCAGGTACTGATGTTACTGTAGTTTATCAATGAGGGAGGAATAGAATAAAAGGCAACCAGGGATGGCTGGAATGAACAAGCTAGCTGTAAGACTGTTTTTCTGTTCACAAATCTCTAAGTATTTTGGATTTTTGCGGAATAGTGAAGACCTCTGGGGCTGAGCTTGTTCTAGACCAGACTGTATCTTCATGCAGTGTCTGTATGAGTTTCGGGTAGAGTAAAACTCTGGCTGGATTTGGGCTGATATCCCAAATATCCGTAACACGTCATCAGCTGCAATTGAAAGGATGCGCGTGAATATTTTTAATTTCATTTATTTATTTGAAAAGTAATATTATTATTGTTATTATAATGTTATAATAATAATAATAACAAAAATGTTCTCTTTTAAAGGAGAAAATAAGAGTTAACCACGCTGTTCCCATAAAAGTACATTGTGCATAAACAGAGGATAGAACTTTTCTTTCTTTCTAATGATTTAATTTTTGACGAAGTAAACTTAGCCCTCATTATTATTTTTCATGCACACACCAGAAGTAATCAAGCCTTACAATTAAAGAAGGAGGAGAATCAATTTAGTGATGTATCATGATTCTTTTGTGGTGCAATTCATGTATCACCACACTAACACTGAATTTATGCATGTTTAAATTTGAGGTGGTGAAATATTGCAGTTCCTCTATGATCCTACAGGTGGCACACTCTAAACTATTTACACATTGGTAGGCAGCACAGCATTCCAGCATTATTTGCTAAGTTTTCTTTAGAATTGTGACAAAATCTAAAGAAAAAAAATAATGTTGCATTGGGATATTTATAAAAGCATGATGCTAACAGAATCACTAAACAGATCGAATCTGCACCTAAGTATCACGATAATATTATATCGGATGGTCCCTGGTGATTCCCATCCCTACTTGAGATACAGTTTACATCAGCTGTTTCCTTCTTGCAAATAGAATGCTAAGATGATTTCATGTAGCACATTAATGTTACGTTTTTATTGTTTCTCAGTGGAAAAAAATTAAAAGATCAAAAAGTGCAGTAAATCCACAGGTGAGCGTAACCCAGTCTGACCTCAATGCTCGCCACCTTTTCTCACATCATTTGGGGTGTGGAAGTCCTGGTGTGCCACCGTGCATGTGTGTGTGCGCGAGCAAGAGAACAGCAGCGGTAACCTTAAACTGCCGTCAAGTGAGAACCGGTGGCTTTCACTGATCTCCTACTCAGTTCACAGGTAGCCCTGAGAAGCGTTTCCTTCAAAGCAAGCCTGATGCCCAGAGAGACGGAGAGGGAGGAGGAGGGGTGCAAAGCCACTCTTTTTCTTTTAATGAACTTTTCTTTTTACGTTCTCCCTCCTCTTGCTCTCTCCTTGAACTCAACCATAATCTCAGGCAGACAAAAGCAGGGCCCTCCTCCAGCTTCCAGTTCATATTCCAGCTCAAATCTTTTAAAATTCCTTCCCTGTTTTAGGCCGAGACTACAAATGTAATTGTGTTGCTCCGTGGATCATGGAACCGGCAGGTGCTGCCTTCCTAATCACACATTAGAAACACGAGATCTTAAATCAGAAGTGTTTTTTTTTTGTGATAGAGGGAATTTCTATGTAGAAAAAATTTCTCAGTCCCTATGTGGATCATTTAGCATAAATTGACATGTATGATGCCTTCCTGCCTCTTCTTTATCAACCAATCAGTTTGGACGGCTTCTTTTTTTTTTTGGACCACTATGTCAAAAGATGATCCAACCTCTGTTTAACCAGGCGTCAGTTTTTCCTGTAAATCAGAAGGAGTCTCCAACATCGCAGTTCAAATTCTGTGCTGATTTCTAAGCACAAACTAGCCTTGTCTCAATTTAAGGACTGCATCTTTCGAAGGAAGTGGACTACGCATCTTGGTAGGCTTGTGGCCTTCGTTGACTGCAGTGACCATGAAGTCCAAACTGAAATGAAACGGTCTGGTCTACGGAGGACTTCCTATTTGCATCATCAGCTGTTTTTCCGCTCTTACCATTGCGTCATGAAGCACCGATCCTGTCGCCTAGCAACCTTCACAGCTGCAGTTGAACTTACCATATTAATGTAATATGAAGTATAAATTATCTGTGGCAAGAAAAATGGTTTTGGTATAGGTTGGATGCAGGCATTGGCTAATGTCATGTGACCACGCTTTACCATGTTTTACAAAAACCTGTCTCTCAGGGAGGTAATTGCATGTAAGCCCCCCTCCTTTTAAATAGCCAATACATTTTAATATTTAATAGCATCAATTACTATTTGATTGAGTTAAAGTACTTACATTTGAAAGTGTACTATTTGGATCCTGCATCATCCATAAGTTGGACCGCTAAGGGTTCACCTGTTGGATCCTTCATCGTCAGGGAAAACAAGCGCACGTTTGAAATGGGACAGCTTTAGTCACGACGCTGTGATGGAATCGTTCTTCAAAGTCACTTAATGGCTGCTGAAGTATCACAGAAATAGGATTAACGTACTTCTGGTTCAAAATTGCGAGTCCCCCGGATAGTAACTGTTTTCTCTGTTTATCTGATGATGTATTGGGGATTTGTGCTTGTGATGTCACAAAATATACTAAATAGCTTGAACATATCACAGCATTATGCATTAGAGTATTAAAAACGGTATTGCTTTTGATGACGAGGCCCACATAATTTGTATGGGCTCAATTAAAACAAATATACTGTCCTCACTATAATAAAGAATTTTATTTAAAATTAAAATGTCATATATGCTACATACAATATGTCTAATCCCCCCCATGTCCTGAAAAGCATGTGTTTGTATGCGTGTTTGTGTGAGGGGGGCTGATGGATTGCAGGCGGCCCTGTGCTTGCACTCTCATTGTTTCTTTGTTTATGTTAGACACTGTGTCAGAGAGCCAGTGGTTTACTGCCCAACCCATCATCTGGCTCACTCAACTGGCACTAACACTAACAGCCCTCAGTACAATCCTCTACCTGTGTGTGTGAGAGAGAGACAAAGCTGGAGATGGGTGATCAGTGAGATTCAATATCATTAAATCAAACCATCACCTTGCCACACTCCTCCTCAACCCAAACACAATTTTAACTTCCTCTAAACCTGAACAGGGTTGCCACTTTTACAGAAAAAGGATTGGACAAAGGTTGTGGGACGAAAAAGCAAGTGCAAGGGTTGTCGAGGCTTGTTATGTGCGTATTTTGTGTGTTTCTTTGGATATACCAACAGAATGTCAGGTCTAAAAGACAAGAAGAAGATTGTGAAGATTGGGATTTTAGAGCACATTGGTTAAGATGTTAGACTACTGATGAGAAGGCCATGAGTTCATATCCCAGTGCTGACAAGGTGCAGCTTCCCTCGAGGAACGCGCTTAACCCTTAAATTCTCACATGTATAACTGAGATAAAAAATACAAGTCAGTCTGTCTTCAAAATCGTCCAAATGTACAGTAAGTGATACAAAGACATTGTATAGATACTATGAATCAGAAATGCGTGTGCACTACAGTGACCCTTGCTTACCAGGCAAAGAATAAAGAAACACTTCGCCTGAACAATGTGGACTAGTTTCATGTCTTTTGTGCTGTTTTTTGGATGTAGTCGGGGTAAAGATTTTACTTTGACCTGGCAACCCTGTACTTGAAACATTCGAAACCCACACACACACACTCTCCAACCCAGAGGCACATTCATCTTTCTCTTAAAACCACCATCACTGCTGCTGTACTGTAGCCAACTCTTCAGTGCTGCCTTATAAAACAATGCCTTGTTGTTACCAAGTGAAAGTCTGCTACAGCGTCCGGGTTTAAGAGCCTATTTACACGTTTGTTGTGAAAGCAGTTGCCAGAGGGGAGTCTCACTGTGACCGTGTCCCCATTGTATGCGACGTCACTAGAGCCCAGAGATACCCACAGGCCCTGGAGTGCCCCCTTCCCCCCCACCCACACCCTGCAAGCCCAGACCTGCCCGGACCTGACTTAAAAATAACCCCAGATTGTTAATCATGTAGACGCTTCCACTCCCTCCTTCCACATACACACCCACCCTACACCCTCCCTCGTGTTCATTATGTTGACCCCATCATCGGAAAAGCCCCCATGTGTCTGCTTCTAAATGTTCTCATGTCATTCAGAACGGCACACACTGGCTTCCTGCGACTTGCAAGGCCGACGTTGTTTTGTAGCCTCACATCCCGGGGGGCCGCTAGTGCATTATCAGCCATTAACTGTAAATCTGAACGATGGTTACTGTGAGGTGTAATGTGACCAAGACTTGATGGCCTGGATTGTACTGTGAGGCAGACTTGGCCATCAGTTATCCTGCTGATTGGCGGTTTTATGAAATAGGATGCAAAGGTTGTTGTGAGTGCTGAGAGGATCGACACCATCACTGTATCACTTACAGTACAATAGTGATGGGTTGTTATAAGACAATAATTGGGGATTGAGTGGTGTGACTGAGTTACAGTTTACTTCCTGAAGTTGACTGCACATCTGCACAGATGTCTCTTTCTGGGTTATTTACCAAACCTTTTAATGATAGGCCAATATTTTCCAATACTTAACCAATATTAAGTGGTTGTCTAAATATTTTAATTATTTTTAAACATAAATGGGACATTGTATGTGTTAACTCAACAGAAACTGGTTTATTTAGCTATCTAATACAGTAGTGGTTTTGTCATTTTGGCAGGTTGTGTGCTTTCAATTTACAGAGATGTTGGATGATTTCGCAATGATTGCATGTAACCTGTGTGTAATAAAAATAAAAAAAAAGTTAAAACAATGGAATTTTGCCACAAATAAAATAACACAATTGAAAAGGTTAACTTTTCTGGTAATACCATAATTTTTTTCTAAATGTTTTGTTTGTTTGAATTAATTTATGGCACAATGGAGGGCACTGGTGGCTCAGTGGTAGGTGTTTCGCCTGCCATGCAGAAGGCCCGGGTTCGATTCCCAGCCAGTGCCCAAA
>JAQMYK010000002.1:27102003-27116627 GCA_030014345.1 Clarias buthupogon
TATAATTTTTTTCAATTTATAGAGAATTGTTTTCATTAATACCTGATCGAAATAAAAGAAGATCAAGCAAAAAATTCCGTTCAACAAACTGTCCTGAAATCACAATTTTACTTTGATGTTACTTTGATGCGATGTTTTAATGTATAACGTCAAGAAATCCTAAACCAAATCAGTTCATACTTTGCTTCAGAAAATGTCACTGTTGATTAAAGTGTTTTTATTTAAATAAATATTAATCCGTTTCAACTCATGGTTTTGCCACAGTTACTAAAATATTGATATTCGTAGTTTGTGATGTTAGATTTATTTTGTGAGATTTTACGTTTCGTATTTAATTTTGTTTGGTGTGTAAATTCGTTTAATTGAACTATGAATAAAATTTGCAGTTGAAAAAAAATCAATATGTTATTATTGTTATTATTATTATGTTGCTGTTGTTGTTTATTATATAAATAAATAAATATATTTGTGTAAGTAACTAGGCTTGATATACACAAACTGAATTTTGCACCAATAAAAAATTTTGTTTGTTTAACGTCCCTTTTTTAATAATCAAGGACGAAGCGTTTTGTTTTCACTGTATTTTATACTAAAACAACACAAACACACATACAGTTCTTTCAGCTTTAAGGCTCCACAGAAAGCTCCGTGATCAGCTCACACTGCTGACACAAAACCATCTGCTTCAAAGCTCTTGGCCGGGACACAACCTTAAATATGGCTTTAATTAAAAGACGGTTCATTCATAGCCGGAGACCACATGATGGGCAATAATTACAAATAAGGCTACAGATGTGACAGATTTGTGCTAATTGGGGAAATAAAAAGCTAAAATAAGTAAAATAACACCTGAATTCGTCCCTATGATATCAACTACACCGGGATTATCCGGACAAATAGACTTTGAGCTAAATTAGCACGTACAGTAAAGACAAAAATACAGTAACATCTGGACTTTAATTCTGTGTGACACTGCTACAATAGATACAGCAAATATGACTACATTCAACGGTTCCATTCGCATATTTAATGCTTATGAACAAAATTGAAAAGTTGTTTTATACTTTAAAAGTGTAATTTTAACTACATTTTTAAATTAGAAAAAAATCAGTGCCAGACAATGTAAAAAACAACAACAACAAAATAAAAAAGTATTAAAATTTTTATATAATCTATCGTTAAGACCTTTACCAATAATGACTTATCATTTACACATTTAACCAATCAAAATATCTATCTATCTATCTATCTATCTATCTATCTATCTATCTATCTATCTATCTATCTATTACATCAGCATAACAAAAGCAAAATAAGTTATTCTTGTTTAGTGTGATTTTAAAGCATCCCTCCACCCCTCCATCCATCCATCCATCCATCAAAGAAAGGAGGCAATTCCTTCTTCTTTTTTCCCCCCAATCCAGTCGTTTTTGTTCAGTCTTGGAGACACGTTACAAACCCAGCAGTTCTAAAAATAAAAGAAAATTAACACCTTCGTGTAGTGTGTATCCTAATACTCTAGACCTTTATACATACACAGTGTTGCTAAACGTGAGAGCAGTTTAGCGCTGCATGTGTTAAATGATGCTCGGTGATTTGAGGGAAACGTGCCGATATACTGGAAGAGCAAATCACTTTGTCTACTGCACTTGACCTGTCTGTTCACAGGCTGTAAAAACACAACACTGATCTACACCCGGTTACCTGCATATGACCCGCAGCACGTGCGCAGGCTTGTGTGTTCTTACCCCATCCCGTGGTTGTATTGCACAGCACAGATGAAAAGTAAAACACATGCCTGGTGTATCTTGAACCTTACTAACACCTACATGCATATATGCATTATCAGGTCTGTCTGACATTTGGGGTAAACCTCGTTTACCATTAACATTTAAACCGTATACGGTGTAAAGTTCATTTTATTTTGGTCTACATTTTGTATTAAGGTTATTCTTTATGATCACTCAGATGATATAATGTATATATAGATATATACAGACAGTCTGTTTAGCCCTCTTCAATCTATTGTTTTACCAGCATTAAACATTATTTTGAGATCATGTTTGGAAATCTGCTTTTAAACTAAAATGCAAGTCCAATCAAGAAAATACTGAATTGAAGAGCATCGCTCTGAATTTGTCTCTTGTCAAGTCTATTCTCAGGTCACTAAAACAAAACTCATGGTGCTCCATCGCCCTCTAGCGGATCATTTTCACAGGAGAAAAACAAGGGGAGAAAACAGGCCTCGATAGAAAAGATAGAGGGGGGGGGGGGGGAATCTAATTTATTATTATAATAATTTATTATAGTACTAAATATTGAGTAAGTTTAAAATACGATTAATCTTTATTTATCCTGGTTTAGTTCCACACAAGTAAATGTTGCTAAATTTCTTGCTGCTGTGTTGGTAGTCTCAAGGATACATCCTTAGCAAGTTTACTGTGAACCGCACACCTAAAACGTGTATGTAGTGTATCTTTAAAGCTTTACACTAAAATCTAAGATGCAAAGTTTACCTTAATTCATTTAAAATGTACACAGCATCCTGGTTCCCAGGTGAAATATAAATAAATACTTACAGCACAAAGCATGTACCCTTGATGGAACTAATCCAACAGCATGGAGAGGTACTGGTTAAAAGGATACTTTTTTCCCCCAGAGAGTGTATAAAAGCTCAAGCAGGAATGTCCAAGCAAAAAAAAAAAAAAAAAGTATTTATAAGTCATCTATAGAATACAAGTTTCAAATCTCCCACAAATCCAAATAAGAAGTAACCTTTGAGTAACACATTCCTAAAAGCCTGTTTGTCGTACTTTTTTTTTGTGGCTCTTTAACAAACTGTTAGATTTCTACAAAGTTTGGTGCCTAAAAACACTTTAAAATTACAAATTGTTCTTGTTTCCTTATCAATTTCACAAGTGTTTGTATTTCTCTGATATACATCAATAAGATCCTCAGTGATGGGTCTTCATAAATTCAAATTATTAATTAGACATTATTTAAATCAGCAAAAAGGTGAATATACATGGAGAGGTACATGTTCTGCATTTACACCACTGAAACAAGGGATTTTCCTTACAGAAAAGGTATCAACCACCCCATCAACTAGAAAAAAGTTGACACTGTTAACTGTTCCTTTTTTATTAGTATCTTGAACGTAAACTCAATTTTAGAAAAAAATGAAACATCATCTATGTATTTGAGCTTCCGGCTATAAAAAGGTTATGTTAAATACGTAACTATTAGGGATTAGATTAAGTCTATAAATAAAACATTCAAAGTTTCATATTTCATTGCTCACTGGCAGTTCATGTTCCCACTTTTAATTTTGAGCAAATGAGACATCTATTGTGAGCTTCAAGAAGAGAATGAATGCATGCTTTTCTGTTAAATGGGATGTAACCCCAACTATCTCTCCATCTACAAGTGTAGTTGTTAGTGGGGGTGTAGGTGCTGAATGGACAGCTCCAGGTCAAACAGCACCACTAAAGCAGGGGGTTCAAAACTCTTTGCATCCAGGGAACACATTTAAACTCATATCAGCCATCATATCCACTTCACATACTGGCATACTGACTGTCTCTGTGCAGACAATCAAACTCTAATCCGAACCTCCGAACTATGGGCAAAATATAATTCTTAAGATTTAATTAAATTTTGCCTTTTGATTGGAGTATTTACTTCATAAACTGCCAACTAAAGTAACACTTATACACTATACATATACACTTATATAAAAGTGTTACTTTAGTTGACATATTTATACACAAGTTGACATTATTTGTAGGCTAACCAACAATTGTTAGCGATTGGGAAGGAATTCTAAACTTTAGTCTTGGGATTTGGTGTATCCAAGGGTATTGATTGGAAGGTCACGCGTTCAAATCCCAGCACTGCCAAGCTGCCACTGTTGGACTCTTAGTGCTTTGACTGCTCATGCATTATATCCTCTCTCAATTGTTAGCTGTTTTGCATAAAAGCATCAGCCAAAGAAATTAAACATATAAGTATTCGGATAGAGTTGTAGACCCTACTGCAAGACCCACTATAGGAAACATACATAGTGCCAACCTTCTACTTTCTTATACATACTGTAGTAATAATTTTATGTGAAAGATTTTGATGCAAATGTGCAAACTATTTAAATCATATGTCCCTAAGTTAAAGAAATGCGCTTTGAAATACTTTTAAGATGCATTGTTACACAAGACATAGACTATAAAAAACAACGATATTAAGCAGGTATGTGCTGTGCAACCATTTGGATGGTAATGCCCAGTCAATTACATTTCCTTCAAGGTCATTAAGCACAAACCTGGCTTGTCCTTTAACAAGGCGTGCCTGTGTGTTTAATGAGGGTCGGAGGAGGCTAGAGCTGGTTTAATGGACTCGTGTTGTGCAGCTCTGCGTTGCTCTCTTGGTTGTTTTCTAAATCCTCTTCTTGCCATCTGTAGGCCTTGCTCCAATCTGCGTTACTCCACTCGCTCACTTCATGTCTGCAAACCTCATGGAAAAATAAATAAGCGGACTATAAATGGTGCCTCAAAGCCACAGCAAAATTGTCACTTCGATGAGAATATTTAGTCAATGAGATGACATATCACTCGTGACATTTCACTTTGTAAAAATAAATAAAGAAATAAATAAGTATTCACATGTGCATCTTGTCCTGGAGCACTTTCTATTTAATATTCAGCCACATATGCCTTACACAGCAGCTACACATGCATATAAACATTTTGCAGAGTAATGGAGTCATGATGGATAACAGGGAGGAACAATTGAGGTCTGGATTTATTTCATGATTCACTGATGCAGTGAAATGACATGCATATGATATTGCACTTCCGGTGCTGATAGACAGCGGTGTTTGAAAGAACTTCAGTTGTGAATGTTTAGTCAAATAGTTAAACTATAATAAGGTATAAATCTGCAAACAGATCTACTATATAGAGAATAGTAATAAGAATAGGAGGCCTAAGTAAAGCGTCTGCGTCATGGTTCAGTGGTTGTTTATCTGCATGATGTATTTCTGTGATGTCACTTGTACCATGTTTGGGTTAATCGTTTAATTGATTTAAAATTATTTCTTGTTTCAGCTGCTGCTTTGCTTTTTAATCGAATGCATATTCTTACAGCATGAGAGCAAGCAATGCGCCACACTCAGATAGCCACTAACTGCTGTAAGGATGTGTGTAGATCACACATTTTCTGCACCAATAAAAACTTTGATTGTGTGTCAAGCCCACATAAGAAAGAGATCCTCCGTGCTAAATGAGATCCTTGACGCTTGGCTAATGATACTTGATGAATTATTCAGAAAAGTAAATTATTATTCAAAAAAAGAACACCAGCAGGAGGCAAACAATTTGAAGGGTTGTAACACCCCGTAACAGTTCAACAGCCATAGGAACAAAAGTATCACGTTGTAAATTAAACTAATGATTAAAAAATGTGAATTAATTTTGCATTTGAGGGGACAGAGAAAATGCCAGACAGTTTTGAAAGGTTAATCTTTAATTCAGCCACTAATAAACAGAATGGGAGGGAAATTAGTTTGCTCTTTAGCTGGACAGAGTAAGTCATCGCAGGAGTTAAATTAATAACTTTCCTTTTTGATTTCTTTACTAAAATGAAAATAATTCTTGGCAAGAGTACAACTCTGCAAATCACTGAGCAGAATTTCTCATTTTGGAGTGTTATTCAATTATTCATGAAAATGATTTTTTTTTTTTGTCTAAATGCAATATGAATAGACTGAGCTGTTGAGAGTAAAGGTTGCCTGCTTGACTGATTTGAACGTGTCTTTCTGGATTTCAGGTACAGAATATCTGATGCCTTAGCTAAACTCTTTTTCTCCATTATGAAATTCTGGCACCAAAAACCCTCTGTGTCTTTTCCATGCTGAACCTCAGCTCATGGTTTCATAGTTCTCAGTTCTGTTCTTTAATCTGAGATAGCAATCTCAGATAGCACAGACTTGTAACACTTTAATGTCAAAGCAATGAGGCAGCATTCTGGTTTGGGTGCAGTTGCAAATACAGAAACATTAGATGATTGTATAACAATCAATTTTGCTAACACACAAAACAATTTTGTAATAAATACACTTTAAAATTTCCATCACCATGTACAGTATATGATCACGTTTAAGTATACTTTTCAATATTTTACTATATGCACTGAGAAAAAATGACATGGAAAACATAACAGTTAAAAAAAAAAAAAAACATTGATGTGGTGTGAGGTGGCTGGACACGAAACAGAATTACTGTCACCTCCAAGAAGTTGATTTTACAATAACTACACGCCTCATTACTTACTTCTCCAAACTGTCATTCCTGGTTTGCTTATTGCACATCTAAACCCACATCCAAATTTCCAGCAGGACAGGCAGTGGATCCTTTGGGTGCTGTGGCTTGCAGAGGCGGGACCTACATGGATCATACTTGTTTGTCCGGCACATTTGATGGATACACAATAAGACTGGGGTCTGAGGAGTTTGGAAGCCAGGTCAGTGGCCTTGGACTCTTTGCCTGCTGGGCTCAGTGTGCAGCAGATTGCAGTGAACTTGGTGTTCTGGTGCTAGCATTGACTTGTTTCAGTGTTGTTTTGTCTTTATTGTCAGATCCGATCAATAAGACAAGCCATTGCTTTCCACAGGCATAAAAGAGCACTGGGTACCCCACTAGTTTACTGGTTTAATAATTGGTTTACTGGTATAATATGACTGATTGTGTGTGTGTGTGTGTATTTACATGTACCAAGGTTTGTTACTACATTGGACTTACAAATGCATCAAGAAATATATCTGTAACTGTATCCATATACACCTTTCAGAGAATAAATCTATTCTTGCTTTTTTGCTTCTCAACTGACCTTTTGGCACATAATTTATAATAACGTTTTAAATGACTGATGCCCAGACGTCTTTTTTATGCCTAATTTAATTTTGTTTGTGCCACCCATTCAACCACCGCAAGAAACCTGTTCCAAAATTTCCATAGACTGTGATAAATTTGGATTTTAACCCCCAGCATGGACCTGGCAGCTTCCACTTGACTGCATTTTGGGAACTGGAGAAGCCGAAGTGAGTCTCAAACATGCCAAAGTTATCAGTAAGCTAGAATTATAGCAACACTGCCCATGTCTCATGTGTCAAAAGCCCTGCTTCTGTTTACTGATCACTTTCAACTGATTACTTCATTCATCTGGGAGGAAACGAGAAAGAATGCAATAGTAATTCATAGGAAATTAATAAATGGAATGGTGGTGTGATGCTGTTGACACAAAAAATAGAATTGATTATTTTCCTGTTACAGGACACCACATAGTGTTTTATTCTTTTCATGCCACAACGAATTTCCCAACTATATTTAAAATTATATTGAATGTTCTGAAATGTCCATGAAACAAGTTAGTTCTTGTTTTTATGTACATTATAGTGTCTTTTCTACCCTTCCTGTAACACACCGCTGACATTGGAGATTCCTCCCCTAAATAGTAAATATACATAAACTGTCCTTACAGAAAGCCTAAACATGACCACATCTTTAATCAACTCCATTCAAGTGGAGTTGGTCACACCTGGCCAAAACGGTCACACTCTCTAATTTTGTTTGACCTCCTTTAGCTTTGATTACGACGTACAGTTGATGTGTGAAAATGATTCCTCATGCTTCCAGAACCACTTTTTCACAATATGAGTCTTTAATATGCCTGTACCGTCAGGGAAGAAAAACTCCATAGATGTGATATCCTGGTCATTCAGGTCGTCAGCTGACTTCATTTTATTGCCACATAACGTTGCTGAGTCTAGACCTGAACGACTGAAGCGACACCAGATCATAACACTGTCTCCAGAGGTTTGTACAGTGATGGGTGCATCGCTTCATGTGCTTCCCTTCATATCCTGGAATAGGCTCAATCTGAACTCATCAGATAAACGACATGAGCTTTTTCTATTGCTCCAAAGTCCAATCTTTATGCTTTCTAGCAAACTGAAAGCCTTTTCTGATTAACAAACTTTTTTTTTTAATGACAACACAGCTGTTTAGTCCCAATCCTGTGAGTTCACGTTGCATTACATGTGTGTAGAAATGCTCTTACTTGCACTATTAAACATAACTGTGATTCTACTGTCCATGTTTTTATGATGCAACTTCACCAAGCATTAAGTAATCTTAATCCAACTGCAATAATTGAATATCTTCTTAGTTATGCAGGGTAATAATTCCAAATTTCTTAAACAGTAATTTTTTTTTTTTTGCCAGCCAGTGTACAATGTATTAGAGTAAGTGTTTTAATTTACACTTACCATCAAAGCTGCTGTTATAGAAAATTAATGAACACCTTAAATTGTAAACAGATACTGTGATATATGAAAACTTTAATAGGTCCGGTTTTTAATTTAACATACTGATCTACTGCTTATACCAGATGAATATAATGTAAAGTCAAACTGTCATGGTTCCTGCTTTAGGATTGCTAAAATACAACAATCAAACGACTCATTAGTTATTAAGTGCAGACAATTGACTAAATTTGGAAATTTTCTCTCTCATGTCCTCCTTAGCACATAATTTCTTGCACACTTGGTCTGAATATAATTTTCATTTTTTTTTTTTTTTTTTTTGATGTATGAGTGGGAAAAGTTTGCTCCAGGTTAACGGGCTAAGGTCATGCTAATGTTATTGAGCTCAGTGCCAGGCATGTATGCAGGGAGTGAGAGAAGGACTTGGAACAAAAGCAGATTCACCCGCTAGGCAGCATATGCCTCAGCACCGCCATTCCCTACAGGCCTGCAGCAGCTATCCAGGCAAATCTGCCACTCTCTGCCTAAAAGAAAAGGTGTCTTTAACTCACATACAGTACTTACACAAGAACACTGGAGTCGTTCACATTGAGAGAATATTCTTCACAAAAGTCACTGTAAGGAGGGAAGGACACAGGCATCTTGGCTTGTTTAAGTGACGCCAAAGACATCTATGGGAATGTGTACACTTTCTGTGAGGCCATAAACAGAAAGTAGATATTAGGTATTTTTTAATGGTTTGTTACAGTAGAGGTGTGCGGTAGTGTGTGTGTGTGTTCATGTGTTCATGGGTGTGGGACAGATGGACAGCTGTTTACTGTCTCCATTGGACCTTATTTCTTATCTATAATTCGGCGCTCGGCTATTCTTCGCCGTCCGGACAATAACTCACTGTGATTTGGCCCTAAGGAAATAGATGATGCTGTGTGCACCACACTCTGAGGTGTGACCTTACACAAGTTTCACTTTTCACCCCCGGCGCCGATTAATAACACGGTGCTGCGATTCATTACAGCAGACGTCATGGTTTGTGTAAGCACTAAAGCATTGCATCATCACGATAAAAGAATTCTGTCCAGGGGAATCGGATTTTGAAGAAGAGTGAGGGAAGTCTGTGTCCAAGTGAAAAGCCACCAGAGATTGAAATTGATATATGATAGATGTTAACATCCATACATCTTTTTTTTTTTTAGTTGTGAGTCAGTATTAGTAAGGCTTGATGGCATTGGCGCATCTTATGCAATGACAACAAGGGGTTAGGCCTAGGTGATGGAAGGAATAAAACCCTTGGAGTAATGTCGTCATTGGAAAATAATCCATGTGGTTGGGGAGGATTTTTCATGAACACGTTTCATTCATATACAGAATGTCATGCATCCTTATGCCACAGAAATTCATGATAAAACTCAACTGTATCCCAACTCCAGGAATTACTCGTTTTTAATTCAATTTTTATTTAAATCCTTAGACACTTTTATTTAAAATAATGTACATGATACAATAACTCAAGAACCTATACCTGGCAGCTTGCCAGTGCTGGGATTTAAACTCATAAGCTTCCGGTCAGTACCACTTTATGTATCTTTATTTCATGTATCTTATAAATAAAGATACACTTTAGTATATCTGTATTTGATTTTCATGACACATTCCTAAGCATTACAGGAAACATGTATAAAGAAATACTGTGTGATTATGACACATCTCAAAACTTGTGAGAAGATAACTCAAGTTTTATGAAGAACACAGCTTTGCCTTTATATGAAAAAGAAAAGATAAATTATGTCTTTGTTACTTTTAGAGATTTTTTATTTGAGCTTGATGTACAGTACAGTATTTGTGGTGGCACTGTGGCTTAGTGGTTAGAAAGGTCGCCTTGCACCTCCAGCGTCTGGGTTTGATTGCCCCCCCAATTGCTAGGTTTCCTCAAGGTGCTCTGGTTTCCTCTGCACAGGCTCCAGGCTTCCTGTGACCCTGTACACAAAATAAAGCAGTTTAGACAATGAGTGAGTACAGTATTTGCATTTTCTTTTTTATCTTATAATCTTGTAAGTCTCCACCTTTTTGGCAGTGTTTTGTTTCTTCTCCTTATTTCACCCTATTATCGAGGGCTCTGGCATTTTCAGCTGTATGGAAAAAAAAGCAATGTCAATACATTATGAGAACTAAACTTGTGGACCTGTGATGACAATTCACATTGTAGCCACTTCCATCTATCTGTAATTATGGCTTCCAGTACAGGGTGTGTTAATCTGAAGTCACTGTGTGTGTGTGTGTTGTGTTGTGTTGGGGTTGCGCTTGCTGCAGTCATGATGAACGTGGCCAGGCAACTGAAGGCCTTCTGGTTGAAGCTGGATCAGCATATGGGGCTTCTGTTCCCATCATAGACACTCACCTCCAACAGCACTCGCTCCAGCTGCTCCTGCCATGCTGCATCTCCGGCACATGGCTCAACTCGGCCCAGCCAGCTGTTCCTCAGAGCGGGAGAGTTGCCAGAACTACAACCAGAACCTTCATCATAACCACAGCCAGTACCAGAAATGTGCGCAGAAGCACAACCTCAACCGGCAGGTGTAGAAAGAGAGAAAGGACAAACACTTTGGTGATTAAGAACGTAGCCTTGTGTTGGTTGTAAGGATGACGATGTTTAATTAAAATTTAATTCTGATGTTTGCACATAAAAGTATAGAGGAAAAAGTAATACCAAGTAACTCTAAAAGCTCTGAAACTCAGGTCTCATAAAATGGTAAATAACTGGGTTGCTTAAATATTCTGTAATATTTATTTAATAAAATAAAAAAAGCAGAATATTCCATGAAAATCCATTCATTCATTGTTCCTAAAAAACATTTCTAAAGTTGTACAGTGATTTGTTTTACAGTCAGAAATTTTTAACCAATCAGAACCAAGAACAGCCACACTGTACAATCAAAATATTAAAACTAAGAAATTAATTTTTAAGGTATTCATGTACATGCTGACATGAACTGAAATATTCAGGATTTCTTTGGATAAATAATGATTCCAATGGTTCGTAAAAATGTTTTCTTAAGTTCCACATACTTAAGTTACTAGAACTTTTAAGGATTTCCACTCAGTCAATAATAAAGATTCTTCTTGTAGAAATTCTAATATAACCTTGTTTGTTAGGAGTGTGTTTCCTGTTTGTGTTGTTCTTTTTTATTTTATGTTTTTAATATTCATTTAAATGTTTAAATATGATATTTCACCTTATTGTAAGGATTCTCACTTTGGAACTCCATGGAAAAGGTTTCATGGGTCTAGATGATGTTCAAGGGTCGCCAGGTACAAAGGCATCACAGCAGTGCTGATATTCAGCACAACGACATGAACTCAAGTGTAGTATAGTTTTTATACAACAGTTCCACAAACACCATTTATCAATAGATCATGATTAGTTTTTTGCTCCACCAACACTTAACCAACAGTTAGTGAAACACTATGTAACCAAAAGTTGAGAAGAATAAACCGTGGAGCTGGTGAAACATCCTGAGAAACTTACGATATTTACTTCATGTTATCACTTATTCCGCTTTAGAATATCAGCTAACTTCTGAGTTCTGGGGTTGAACCCCAAATAGCGTTAAACGGAAAGGTAGTGTGCTATGGAAGGTGTACAATCCCTTGTTCCACACACCAAGTAGTGCATTTGATTAAGTTGTTAAGGAGAGATTTGCAATTCAGCTTTGTGTTAGAAGCTAGTTAGCTTTGTATCTCGCATTCACTGTGAACAGAACACCATGGATAGTTCAGAGGCAATGACTATGAAGGATGTTAAATGTTGTTTAAGATGACATGATGTTTTTACTTGCTGAAAGTGCTTCCATGTCTGGTTTTCACTCTGGCTTTTGGCAGACAGCTGCTCTCTGCTCTTTCCAGTACTGCGGACCGTACCAACTACTTTCACCCACGCTGGCAACCAGCAGTTAATGTAATTAATGATTGTTACAACACTCATAATGTGGATTAATACATATAGTTAAATGTTCCAATGATGTTATGCTGTATTAACCACAGACTGTCGACTAATCAGATCACTCAGACAGAAATAACCATTGTATCATTGTACTAATTGACTCGATAAGGAATAAAAACACTAGAAATAAAACAAAAAGTTTAAAAACTTTCAAGGAGTTGTGATTGCTTTTCATGTCAAGTCACATCACACAATGCCATCAATGATTATTTTCTTATAAAAGCA
This sequence comes from Clarias buthupogon, assembly GCA_030014345.1. Taxonomy (NCBI): domain Eukaryota; kingdom Metazoa; phylum Chordata; class Actinopteri; order Siluriformes; family Clariidae; genus Clarias; species Clarias buthupogon. Next base: position 27,114,540 of record JAQMYK010000002.1, read on the forward strand.
CACTACAATGTAAAATGTAATTCCTAGTAACCCTGTGTAAGTTTCTATCCAATGACGGAAACCTCAAAGCACTTTTTGTAAGTCGCTCTGGAGAGAGACTCTGACAAATCCCTACATGTAAAATGTAATTCCTTCCATATTACTTCAATTAATGTGATGCTTAATTCATTGGTTTTGTACTGCTCTTTCTCACAAGCATCTTTATCTGGCTTCCATTAATAAAGACGCAAACATAGCAAAAATGGTGTGAACTAACATGCAGTGTTAAATTATTGTGTACAGTGTTGAATTAACACCCTACAGGGGTTTTATAGGTTCAGTATAAATCACATTTACTCTAAAATGCTTAAATCAACATGGAGGATTTTACTGTGTGGCATCTCATGTGAGAAAAATAATTGGTTGGAACAAGATGTGTTACTAGAATGTATTATTATTATTATTATTATTATTAGCTTGATTTTATACCATATCATATATGTATAAATGCTACCTTTGGCCCCTTAGCTGGACCCCAGTTCTTGAAACTCATATGCTTTCATCAGGTAAATTATAGTAGATGTAATGCAAAGATGTACACAACAATTTGAACTTGTTGGTCATTAATGTCAGATCCAATATGTTGTAGCATTTAAGCATTTTATGTAAAAAGTTGAATAGTATTATTAGTATAGGTTATTTCGTAATACCTCAGGAGCATAATAAACTCAGGAGAAACTTTGAACATATCCAGATGTTTATTTAGATGCCTAATGAACAAACCAGAGGTGACAATGTTGAGAAAAAAAATAATAAGATAAAGAAACCTTGAGATGAATCAGGTGCAAAATGTAATTTTTTTCCTACAGTGGAATAATAAATCATTACAGTATACACATGTAGAAGATGCGTGTAATGATTCCATCAACATCTGGATTGAGAAATTAAAAGATTGTATCTACCAAGTCTATATTTTGCTCTCTCTGTCTCTCTCTCATACACACTCAAAACACACACACACCTCTCGTGGCGGTTCTAACGCTCCATTGATCAATGTTGGTGCGAGCGGAGCGGCTGAAGGCAGCCGTGTCTGCTTTGGGATGGTACATATGCTGCAGGCACCGTGCGTGCCAGCTGCAGCTCTCTGTCTCTCTGCAAGCCCGACACACTCTGCCCAGGTTCCTCTGTCAGCTTACACACTCCAGCTCTGCCTCTGTCTGCGGCCGGCTGTGCCGCTAAGATGGATTACCCTTTGATATCAGCAGTGATCTGGGGAGGTGTGCTTGATGCACACTGAGTGCCATAATGATTTTGCCTCCTCACAGGAACTCGAGGGACCTGCTCCTGAGTTTCTTTACAGCCGAGCCAGTTTCATTATGAGCTGTAATCAAACACACACACACGCTTACACATACACATCAACATGCTTCTCTGTTTGAACAGAAGGTAAGGCTTTCATATGTAGCTAGATTAGCAGTTGGTCAGGGATGCTAAAAAAAAACAAAAAAGAGATTGCTGCTTATGGAGGTTTCTTCATTCTCTCTGCATATGTCTTTTATGCATGCATTGGTTTCATCTGATCAGGAAACTATTTTCTAAAGTTAATTATATATATATATAAAAAGGCTACTGATTTGTGAAATGGAAATAATGTGTTGGAGCCTAAAGTAGCTGATCAACTTTGACAAGGGCCAAATTGTGATGTTTAGACGACTGAGTTAGAGCATCTCCAAAATGACAGGCCTTGCGGGGTGTTCCCAGCACGCAGTGATTAGTACCTATGCAAAAACCAGAACAGGTGACAGGGTCATGGGGATTCAAGGCTCGTTGATGCGCATGGGGAGTAAAAGCTAGCCATCTGGGCCGCCCCTACAGAAGAACTGTTACTTGGTAAGTTGATAATAAAGTTAATGTTGACTAATATACAATAGTGGATCATAGATTGCTGCATAGATATTTCCTAGGTTAAATATTACTCATGTAAAAGCAGAACGCCACCATTTACATGACTCCTTGAGTAAAAGTACTCAACTTCAAATTTACTTAAGTATCAAAAATACTGAGGTTATATTATATTATATTATATTATATTATATTATATTATATTAT
>JAQMYK010000002.1:27204602-27227222 GCA_030014345.1 Clarias buthupogon
GTACGCTCCTGGGATTTGCATAAAATTAGAAAGACAGACTTTTGCACAGTACTATAAGTAAAATGGTTGTTAGGTTTTACTGAGCTTGCTGAAGAATATGAGTTCTTCTGGTAACTTTGATACACTCGCTCCTTTCTATTTGTATGCAAATTCCAGGAGCGTATATTAGGTTTGTGTGTGTGTGTGTTTGTGAGAGAGAGAGAGAGAGAGAGAGAGAGAGAGAGAGATTCATTACATGTAAAATATTTTAAGCTTTTTTTGTTGTCATTTTAATAATTAATATCAAAATATTAGAATATTTAATTTCAAGTTTGGGTAAGTTACTATTCATACAGTATAAATACAGTGTATTTTACTCTATAGTTCAGTAGACACATTGGGAAGACTGCTGACTTGACAGTTGTCCAGAAAATTATCATCGTCATCCTCCACAAGGACAGTATGCCACAGAAGGTGCTGTATTGAAGAATATTCATGAAAAGTTGACTAGAAGGGGGAAGTGTGTAGTAAGAAAAGCTGTGCAAGCAACAGTGATGACCTCAGTCTTAAAACAATTGTCATGCAAAGCCGATTCAAGAACTCGAGTGAGGCTGGTGATAACATCAAGAACGACCAAGCACAGAAATCTTCAGGAAATGCGATCCAACTGTTGCGTTCCTATTGTCAAGTCACATGTTCTGTTGCTCTGTGGTCCAAAGTCCTCTTTGCAGATGAAAATTAATTTTGCATTTCATTTGGAAATCAAGACCCAGAGTCTGCAGGAAGAGAGGAGGGGCACAGAATCCATTTTTGCTTGAAGTCCATTGTGACGTTTTCAGCCATCAGTGATTTAGGGTGCCATGTCAGTTGCTGGTGTTGGTCCACTGTCTTTTATCGAGTCTAAAGTCAATGCAGCTGTCTACCAGGAGATTTTAGACTACTTCATGCTTATGTTTGCTGACAAGCTTTATGGAGGTGCTGATTTCCTTATCCAGCAGGACTTAGCACCTAACCACAGTGCCAAAACTACCAACTAGCTGGTTTACTGACCATGACATTACTGCCAGCGAACTCGCCTGATCCGAACCCCATAGAGAATCTATTTACAGTTCTCACGCAAGAAAACACCTATACAGACAAGTTGAAGACTGCTATCAAAGCAACATGGCCTCCATGCCATGCCGATGCAGTAATTTATGCTAAAGGTGCCCTGATCGAGTATGAGTGCATGAATAAACATAATTTTCCACAAATTTTGTATTGCAAATCCTTTGCTAATTGACCTCATGAAATATTCAGATATTTTGAGATACTAGATTTTGGATTTTCATAAGCTGTAAGCTGCAATCAATGAAATTAAAATTGATGTTTGAAATATTCCCCTTTACATGTAAATAAAATCTAGAATATTTGAGTTTCACTTTTTAAATTAAATGACATGTGTCATGATGCACACGTAAGTAAAAATCTCATTGAATGCATGCCACTATTAATTATAATGTAGTGAGTATATGAATTACATGCTAATACACTTTAACATTTCTTTAAAAGTTTAACTAAATAAATGTCTCTTTCTCAAGAGTGTAATTGCTGATCAAGACTACTTTCTTGCTGATCAAGACTTCCAGGGAACTGGAAACAGCACAAATAATTTGTGAGTGAAAAAGTGTGGAAAGTGTAGACTGTAAAAAATTTATTTTCCGAATTCAGTTTTTATTCCACAAAAATCAGCAAAAATCCACAGTGTACTGTATCGTAATATAACCTCTGGCCTTGCATCCCGACAAACTTTCAGTAAGAATTTTCTTGCACTATCCCAGGTTTAACAGTTTTGCTTTTTTTAAATTCCCATCTTTGACTGGAACTTGGCCTTGCTGTGCTCTGAGATGCTCTTAAAATAATGTGCAGGTGGTAGTAGATTTGTGAAGAATGGTAGATAAGGCAAAGCCCAAGAATTGTCTGAGATCCACTAAAGTATTTAAAACACTGGCTCACCTTCAAACGCCTAAATACGAAGAAATTCAGGCGGATGTGGGCTGCCTTCCAGCATTACTTAAACAGAGAGTCTTGGAGAGAGTGCAGGCTGAAGGGTATCGGAGTGGTACCACCAGCTGCAGAACCGTTCATTAATGCCCTATGGTATGCACAGCGCAAATCCTTGAACACGTGTGGGAATAAAAACATTCACCCTTCGACTTAATTAAAAAGCACAAGGACGCTGGGTATTGAGCTCATCCCTCAGACGTGCGGTTACATCTGGCACCGTTTCATGACAACTAAAGGAGCAGTTATGTATTACTTCTATACATAATCCATATATACTGGTGTTTTAAGTGCACTGTGATAGTTTTGGACTATGCGCATGGTGAAAGCTTCATATACGTTGTTCTACAAATAGCACACAATGGAACACTTAGAGAAATAGAGTCCTCGTATAATAAAAACTGAGACTTCTATATCCTAAGCACACACTATCAATCTTGGGAGATGAAATTTTTCAGTCTCCACTTGAGTTTATGAGGAGGAAAAACTTTCGAGGGCCTGGCCAGGCTCCAGAAGAGAGCAGAAATTATGTTTGGTCAGGACATTTCTTCAAAGATAGTATCTCAGTGTTTGAATGCTGCAGCATCGGTTTAGTAGGAATCAAATACCAGGCCTGTAAATCACTACAAAGTGCTTATCTCCTGCCAGATCCTGAGAGCTGAACTCCACGACTGAGCAGAGCTACATGTCAGGCCCGAACACCGCGGTGGGATCAGAATCTGGAAATAATAAATGCAGAGAACGGGTTGCTTTGATAAAAAGGCAAAAGAAGGTTACAGTGTTTAAACTGAGTATATCAGCAGTGAGGACAAGAGGTCACGGCGGTGCGAGACGTAAGGCTTGTTGTTTCTTAGAACAATGACTCAACTGGCGATACCACAGTGTCAGGTGAGTGTGCAGCAAGTGTTATTGTGGTACGCCACGCCGCATCACTGTCGTTTCAGCTGTATTCCACGGAGACATTTTGTACCTTTGCGTCATCGTGTTCTTAACACTTGACACCATCTTTAAAGCTCAGCAGTTAAAAGTGCTAATAGAGACATTTTAGTGCTGGGAAGTTTATAAAGGCCTGTCTTGCCAGATCATTTGGCAACAAAACTAACAAGAGTACAGTTACTTGAAAAGTGATGTCTCTGGCGATGTCTGGGTTCACCGGCTGGTCAGCTCACGAGGGGCTTTCCACGAGGAAGACAGAACTGGAGGATATCATTATAAACTATTTTAAAGACCTCAATCAGGATCTGTAGAAAATGCAACAGGGCTGCATTCGTTTACTGACAGAGAACAGGCTTTAATGGATGTGTGGTTAGCTTCATGTTCATGTTGTACTCAACAGTAACACGTCAGTTAGACTGATTTCCAGTTGGACATTTGAGATCCTTGAAAAGCTAGTTGTTACTCAGCATGTAAAGTTTGTACAAGTAAACAGAGTGGAAAGAGATTTTATACTTGTACCAAGTTTGGTTAGATCCCTGCTGCTGTAGTACTTAACAGCAACCTGTAATTTACAAACAATTCCAACTGGACATTTTGAAAAATAAAAAACTCTTTTGTACTCCTGTTTTACACAACAGGAAAAGCTTTTCCAAATCCAATGCAATTACATCTAGAAGCATATTCTTCAGTTTATTTTAGAGTCTAAAAGTGATTAACTGTTCAAATGATAAATACATACATCTGTTCAGATATATAAAATAACCAACACACCAGGACCGGCTTTAAACGAGACCCCTTGGCCCTTGAAGCGTCACTATCGTTTTCTTTCAGCCAAGAAGCGTGGTGAGACAGTCAGTGAAAGCGCACTATATAAACACCACTCAGTGACTAGAAAGTGATCCATCAATGTGCACTGCCATTGTAATGCACCTAAGACTGATTAAGTCAAAGGCAGCTAAATCATCTGAATTCCTGCTGTGCCTTGGCCCGGCTTGGACTCTAGATTAAGATGAAAAGGTCTTCGCATTCCTTGTCTGATAATTAATGACGTAACTGTAACGGATGATTGTGTGACCACTTAATAGAGATTTACTTTTCATCTCGTCTCATCCGAATAATTCTGGTCAGTGAATGTTCTATAGTGAGGAGATTTTTGCAGTATTTTTCTCAAAATTAATGCGAGTCTAAAAATCTTTGTAATAATAAAGTGCAGTCTCGCTTTCAGATTAGCAGGAAGTTGTAAATTGTCTTTAAATCTTGATTCAAATCGCAACCGAAATAAATTGTCTCGGAAACCTTGGTCATTTTGTTATCGCTAAAGAGAAATGGAAAAATGTAGGCACTGGCACCAGAAAGCCAGGAATGGAACCGATTTCAATCTGATGACCTGTAACCTCATTTTTCTTGCAATCTGACAGGTCATTAAAGGGTGCACTGTTGGTCGTTAATCTGGCAGTAAGGGATAAATACACATCCCAGTTTCAAATCTCAGAAGTTGATTTACGCGCAAAATTCCATACGCACCCATCTTAATATGGTGACTATGACAACACAACTTGGTATTTCTATGGGGGAAAAAAATCGATAAGTAAATGAGTAGCCTACACTGTAGGACGTATATTAAAATTTATAATGAAGGAGATCATCTCTTATTATTTGAGTAAGCACAAAGAAAAAAGTGTCACTCGGGCTATTACGATCAGCCAACTTTGATGAGCAGCGTACGAGCCAGTGGAGCAAGTACAAGCTTTAATGTCGGCTTTGTGAGTCACGCTGAAATCCTGATGGAAGGCACCTGCCCAATGGCACCAGACACTCTGGGATGAACTCTTAAAGAAAAGCGCCCCATAAAATCAACCCCGGACTCACAAGACCTTGAGTTTCATCCTCTAGCATACCGGAGGTTTACTCAGACGTGCATCTTTTCGAAGTATATGTTACGGAAAAGTGAGATGGCATGAGAAAAAGCAACAAGCAGAGGGAATTTGCACCATCCCCGTCAGTCAGACGATGAAGGAAGCACCATTTTTGTGCAGCTCCCGGAATTACGGAGATATTTTCAATTCACTTGTGAAGGACACGTTCCTATTAACTGCTAACTGAGAGAACTCTTGAAGACAATTATTCTGGAGCATAAACAAAAATGTGCTTTAAAAAAACCCACTAGAAAAAGAGAGAGATGGATAAGGTTCAGTAAAACAATTGAGATGTTCTCTTCATAAGTGAGAAGCAGTTAAGGGTAGCTGGGTGAGATTAATGGTGCGTGTCATTGAGGCCTTGTGTAGTGGCCTCAATATCTATCTCATTCCCTCTGACTAACTCACACATACACACCCATCACATCACTATTAAAAACAATGCTGATAAAAACAACAGCAAGTTTCGTTCATGAGTAATTGCTGACAAAGAGAGCACAAACAGCCACGGTCAGCTGCTTTCCAAACTTTGAGCAACTTCAGATAAAATTATTTTTTTTAAAAACACATTCATAAGAACTACACAATAAAATATATTTAATCTATAGATTAATCGATAGAAATCCTACTGTAATATTCAACCTACATTTAATTATAACTAATGTAACATTTGAATGATAAAGCACAGAGATAACGATATCTCTCCTTTTAACATACAGTATTTCACTCTTATGACTGGTTATAATTATATACAAGAGGAACAGCTATTTGGCTTAAAAAAAATAAAATAAAATAAAAAACCCTATCTTTTTCCTTGGTAATTGAACAGGCCACCTACTCTTCATTAGCTGACACTGATTCAGTACCCCACAGCGCATTACTTTAAAACACCAAGACCTCGACCATCTCTCTGACCCTGTAAAAGTTAGTAACTAAATACATTTGTTGCTTAATGGATCTCAACATGTCATCCCCGCTCCGTGATTTAGGGCAAGCCGAGAGTGGAGAGTGCGCCGGGGTGGAGGCCGGGCTCAGAGTGGAAATCAGGGGCACGGCAGTTTTACAAGATCCCCTGGAGTGCACAAGCGCTCTCCATCATCCAGCTGGGGCGTCCCCCTGTGCGAGACTTACGGCCCAACACGTCAACAGGGACATGGATAATGCGGGACAGCGCGCGGGTTAAGACGGGGCTTTGGGGTCCACTACTTTTCAGTAACAGCTGAAACGGTTCATCCTTTATGAAGCGCGCTGTGCCGCTCACAGATATATAGACGTACGGGGGAGTAACGTGTACTCATATGATCGCTCCTAACCTCCGCAGAATTAGAAACGTATGGCGCTCCCATGGTGGTCCTTGAGAAGCATAACTCAATCAAAAGCATTGTCCGTTCAGCATTGTTCACGGTTCTGGCTGGAAGAGGTGATATGATGAATCCTTGGTCAAAAGTGTGAGATAAAGAGAGGTAGAGAGAGAAAGAGAGAAAGTCAGAACTACGGGTTGGGGCTAATTTAGGGCCATATAAATGATGTGGACGGTGAACTTTAAACTGCGGTGACCTTTGACAGTACTGGGCAGGCAGAGATTATCTTCTCGTCTCTCAGTGAGAGGTAAGATGAGAAGGCTAAAGCGGAGGTGATTCACAACACAAGCGTGTCCTCCTCCATGTAGAAAGATGTAGGAGGAAACTTTTGACAAAGAAACAAAACAAAACATAAGGTAGTTAACAATTGCTTAGTATCTAAAGCAGTTGTTGTGGGCGTTCTATTAAAAACCTGCTGCGACCTTACGACTATTTGACATATTATGGTTAAGGATCACGCTACAAAACAAAACATTTCAAATGTTTATTAAAATTCTTAAACCTTACCTGACTCAGATATCGGAGTCATTTAAATATGATGACTTGACGTGAACTACGTGCAAACACATTCAGTATAATTAAGTACTTTTTAACAATAGTCAAATATTTTTATTCGCTGTCAAAGACAAGTCTCTCAACGTGAATCTAATCAGCGTCTCCTCTAGCCTAGCGTGTTAGTGAGTGTTATTCTAGTGTTAAATGAACGCTCAGGGTCCAGTGGAGCCCATAGGGCCAGGCTAATTTGCTGTGGCAGTCAGGACATAGTGATGGAATGTGAATGTCAGCAAGCTCTTTATTTACACTCTATATAAAACCGACTAGTAATTAACACCGGGGTCCCTCCCGCGCTCAAGTGTAATTGACTGTTTCAAAGGACCGCCACTTCATATTCCAGATTGTGTATTAAAATTACGCTTTTCATATTGCCTACTCCCTTTAAGGATAAGGGTCAGCACTGCTGGCACAGACCCTCAAAACACATCAGATTTCTTTATGAGGACATTAACATTTTGACATATTAATAATGAGTAAGTGTATTAAGCCAGACCTGAGAGGGACCTTGTGCCATCCTCAGGAGGTGCACATTTTCTTTCTGCAGTGTGGTTTTATTTCTTCTAAGGAGAATGATTTTGTTGGGGCCTTTAAACTGCTTTAATTTTAAAAAACGAACACTGATTTATCTAACAATAAAACAGAACAAAATTCAAGCATCAGCTTCAGTTCTATAGAATATATGAGAAAAAAAACAAACGCATGCACTAACACACGTACATTCTAAATCTTATCAAACTAAACACAAATATTACAATGATGACACTTATAGGTTTTCATTTACAGATTTTCATGTCGACTGAAAAGATCATTAACATCTGCTAATTGTTCTACAACATAAACTCGCTACTTGAGCAGAAGCGCCAACACATTTTGTCATCTGCATCGCCCTAACATGTGCCCATATGCTCTAAACAACCTCCTTATTACGAACATAAACTTAATGAGAGAATCATTTGCATTTGCTAATTTGGGTTAATGTGCATTAATTGATTCCTGTTACTCGAATGTTTTAATTAGCACAAGTTATAGTTGGTGGCAGTTTGTGTTTGGTAAATTAAATGTCCTGAGAGGAAAAGACAGGCCATCCAGGGGGTAATTAGTGTTAATTGGCTTTAAAACTGCAATTAACATGTTTTATGTGAAGCAGCTCACCTTGTTTATCAGTAGGGTAAAGCATGGAGCAAGGATCAAAATGCATTTGAGTTAGACATCGTTCTGGGTCATGCTTCATATAAGAAACATGTTTGACACGCAAAAAATAAATAAATAAATAAACAAAACCAACCGGCCACACATCCAAGGTCTAAAACATCTCAGATTTTAAAACAATAAAGATAACTCTTTTAATCAAAGCATTTGAAATGCTCAGCATCATCTACTTTACGTCTTTTCTGTGGTCTGAAACTGTCAGAAGAGAGCAACTGTTCGATCTTGGCGATCTGGGCCCTGATGTCAGATGTCTGATGGTCCTGTTTCTCAAGAGGCGTGGGTGTTCTTTCCTCACACACGGCCTGAGATACTTTTCCCAAGCTGTGCCGTCTGGGAGGGGGAGTAACGGTGCAGTTCTGTCTCAGCCCATTACCCACTGAGCACGCCGCTGGGCTGCCTGACTGAGCTGAACCAAATGAGATGGGAATTCTGCTCTCCTGTGTAACGAAACAAAAACAGAAATAAAAGTGTAATATCCTGACTTTAAATAATTCTCATCTGATAGTGAGTCTTTTTGGATAGTGAGTTTTTCAGTTTAGGGTAATATAATAAATGAAAATCATACATGATCACTTTTAAGCTGATGTACTGAGTTACTGTATGATGCTATAGATAATGAGGCAATACATAATTCTACTATCATTTCCTACGCTCTCAAAATGACCGGTGACATCAGCAATCACTAATAAAAATTTCAAAAGCCCACCCTTTGTAATACCAGAAATAAAAACAGCATTTATGTCACCCTCTCTAGACAGTATAGCACCTGGGTCTAATAAAATACGAGACAATAAGTACTGGAGGTAGTGAGAGGTAGTCAGGCTGCTTGTAATTCAGCAGCAAATTTATAGTACAAACAAATATAATATACGCTTGAATGACCTTCTAAGGTAAGATGACTAGGTAAAGCCTGCAGTAAAGGTTCAGGCCAAGTCAGAAACTTACAGTATAAAGCAGCTTATGAAAGTCATATATTTCAATCACGTATATCAAAATATCTTTCCTGTTCTTTTCCATTGTCTTAAATATATACCGTATATATTTTTAAATGGTGTGATCCTCAAAGAAGCTGGCTTAACTTTGAAGAACGGGATACAGATGAATTTTCTAAAACGTTAGTTAAAGACAGATTAGATTTCATCGGTTCCCCACATAGCCTCTCAGATTCCTTACAGACGTGTCACTGATTTATAATCTGTGATGTTTTCCTCTGGTTTCCAATCAACCTTTCATTGAGAAAAATACAAACTTAAATACTTTTGGGAATGAGAGTCATTTTAAACACACTTTGTGTACCATGTACGTCTCCTTGACCTTTTTGCTCAATCCATGTTTGTAAAAATTACCTTTTCAGCAGAGATTTCATAAAATGTCTCTTTTATCGCATTCCATTCGCTGTAGCGATCAAGTTTCTGGATGTCTGAAGCATTCGCTTTGTCAAAAGGTCCACCTGAGTGACAAGAAGTGCAGACTGTTCACAGAAGATTAATGCTATTTTAATGGCTCTATTTGTAACTAAACAACAAGATACCTCGGTTTCTTGGTGTGGACTTCGGAAAAACAGGGGTACGCCATGATCTAAAGAGGTCCTGGAAGCCCAAGGGCAGCACAGATTTTTCAGAAACGAGCCCTCTTGAGGGTGCTGAAGATTTGTTTGTTTGCGCCACCGTGCCAGTTTGTGATGTCAATTGTGCATGTGATGTTTCTGTCAATGACATGTCCAATCCAAAAGACGATCCATATCTTTCGCTTTCGTCACTATAACCTGGTTTTATGGCAATAATTTGATTTTCAGCATTATTTAGATGTTCATTTAATTTGTTATCAATGTAAACAGAATCTTTCTGGGGGATTGAGATCTGAGGATCTGGAAAAGCTTCCGCATTTTGCTCATGGTTCTGTGCAGATAAAGCGTAAGTACAGATATCGTCTGGTTTATTTCCATCAAGAGCTTCTGCTGTATTAGCTGTGATAAACACGGTGCATTGAGAAGATGATTCAACAGGACAGGAAATGGTGTTCAAATCCATTTCTGGTATACATTTCGCCTCTGTGACCCTGGTGTTGCTGTTTATATCTTCCAAGGTGTCCTGTTGATCAGGATTACCTTGCAGCTCAGTAAAATATTTGTCAGAAATTGAGGCAACACAAGACCCATCTGTCTCCTTAGGAATAATATGTTGCTGTGGACTTGAATTGCATAGACCTAATTGTCTGTACTTCATAAGACTCTTGTTAGGAGTTTGTGCTGGTTCTGTATCTTCTTCCACAACAATGACTGGTTCATTCACACACGGTTTACTATCTCTATTTGGTGAGGCCTTTTTAATCTCAGGTGCTACAGTCTGAGTCTCAGCTCCTTTCAAGTTCACGTCCTGAGATGTCTCAAATGCGTGTTTATCTGGTGTCTGGCACTCTCGTTTTTCATAGACACACAGCCTCTTCTCTGCTGGCGTAACCCTGGGTTCAGACATCACTGGGTCACTGGCCACACCATAAACAGACCTGGTTTGGGGTTCTGATAGCTTAGCGAGGCAGCTTTCTGTATAACTTTGTACTGCATTTGAAGGGTTACCATTATCTAACACGCTGAGCACTGGTGCGCTTTCACTGACACTCGATTCTTGTTTGACAGCTGAATTTATCTGCTGATTTGTCACATCAGTTCCACCGACTCTCTCACTTGTCTCCGACTGATCTGGAGCCAAAGCATCAAGGCCTTCTGAAGGTGGAAGCGCCAGCGTTGTTCGATCAGTCTGTGAACGAACATTAACCTCGTCGTTTTCTCTGCCTAGTGCCGCTTCTTGACACTCGGCAGTACTTTCATCTACATGAGGAAATTAAATTCATGCATCATTACGGATTGAAAAATAATAAGTACAGGTAAGCTTTCTTGATAAAGATATTCTGTCAACCCAGGAACCCAACTCCCCCTGCATCACATCATTCTGTGCAAAAATATTAGTTTTAACGGCGCCCGGCTTGGCTGGAGAACAGAAGCCTGCATTCCTCTCACCTGGAATGTCTTCATCTTCATTGCAATGCCTCATTTTCTCACAATTATTTTGAGAACTGGTTTGACGGGCTTCTCCATCCTTGTGCACATCCATATCCCGGTTTGGGCTGGTAGGAGACTTTGTTTGGATGTCAAATTCATCCTTTAGGCCGGTCTGAAATAAAACAGTATAGTGAGTCCATACATAATGAATGCATACTCCGTATGTAGCACGCTGTGAAACGATGCCCTGAAGAGATTTACAAAGCAATTTGCTAGTGATTCATTTCTTTTTTTTATTTAACAGTAGATGACAAATCATGGTTTTTTTGTTTTTTACATTTAGTGCTATATTTAAGGCTATGATGAGCTATAGGAGCTACAAACAGTCATTTCCTCACCAGCCTCTATTTACATTCAAAAGACACGAAAAGCACGCTGTCACATTAGCTGTAAGTGTCCTCAAGACTCTTAAGTTACTAGAGATTTGTTAAATAAACATCTTAAACATTATAACTTCATGTTTTTTTTCTTCTTCTTTTTTTAACAGCTAGGGGGTGCAACAAATGACCATGAAAAAACTCATGGTTTTGATCATATCATGGTTTTTGTTCTATAAATTACAATATGGTCATATAGTGCATTATATTAAGCATAATATGAGGCATGATTTATTTATTTGTTTGTTTATTCATATGTGGACACAAGCTAATAATAATAATGAGGCTATTTTATAGCCTCCTGTAGTTGAAAGTAATTTATAGCCTAAAGTTATTATTTGGTCTTTTTTTTTCTCCATCAAAGAAAACTTGTTTTCTTCACGGGGGAATTTTGTCAGTTTGATCTGGCAACCCTGGTGAGCACAAAGCAAAGATTTTAAGAGTGTGTGAGTGAGAAAAAAGCAATTTGTGACCCAACAAAAGTTTGAGCAAGGGAAAATATAAGTTGTGTGCATATTCACTATGGGGCCCCAAAAGAACACCATACAGAGGCGGGAAAATTTTAATTTCACGCTATAATGATTAAATTTGCAAGCTTGCTTGCCAAACTGAGTGGAGAGATCCATACGGATCAACTGAGGTCATGTACACAGTTATTAACATATTTTTTTTAAGTGTTTATTATTACAGAAACAAGAGTATTGTATTAATACTGTACTGATTCTGAATCATAACCAACTGACCAATCAATACACATCACAAATAAACAATTAATCTAGATATTTTAATTCTAAGAACTTTCGTGTTGAGTACAGTTAAATAAATGCGAGTCTCTGTTTTAATATCAACTAAATTAAAGCTTCATAAATTCTCTAAAGACAAAGTGTTTAATTAATAACATTCATACCTCTAAGCCCTCCATATGTCTTTCTTGATGCGTTATACAAGAGGACATTTGTTGGTATTTCACATGGAGATGATCGTATGCCTTTTTAACAGCTTTCAGTTCTTCCTGATCAGTCTGCGTCTTTGCAAGCAGACTCTGCATCTATTTGACAACACCACAAACACCACAACCACATTTCCTAAACAAAAATGATGATCCTTTCATAAAATCTAAAACATTGCTGTTTTGTGCAGAATCTAGGCTTTTCAGCTCAGTACATACACACAGTCGCAGAGCTGTTAGTAATTGTTCCATGCTTTTTTCCTTTTTCTTTTTTCCTTTATTTTAGTCAAGATTTGACCTTCTTTTTGATAGAACAATAAAGCATTTCGCAGAACTACCTCTTTTTCCGCAGCGATTTTGGAATGTTTGTAGTCATCGATCAAGTGCGCAAGTCTGTCCTCTTTTTCTTTACTCCTCTCTCGGACCATTTCATGTTCTCGTTTAAGGACCTGCAATGAAATTAATCACCCGGAAAATTTTTAATGCAATTGTAAATTTTTATGTGTTTATTCAACCTGGACCGAGGGTTCTAAACAGACTGGGACACTCATACAAATCAGCAGGGTTTTGTCACGTTAATACTGGTTTTAATCAATGAATAAATATGCGAATTAAACGGAGGCCTGGAGCCTATAAAACAGCAGGATCCATAAATGGACAATAAACATGCTTACCAGTATTGGGTTGCAAGTTGTTCTTCCTAAATGTGATTTATTTCTGATCTTATTTTGAAACAGAATAAATCTCATTCATTTCTGATCTCAGGTTATTTTGAACTGTTGCCATTATTTTAAGAAAATATTTCAGATTAAAGATGAAGACGGTTTCCATCTGCAGGATTCAGTTATTCTAGCTCTTGAATAATTTTTATTTTCTATCTGAGTAACCTTTTGTGTTAAACGCAACTCCTCCGAGTTCACAGTCAAAACCAGAATTTTTGGTCCCATCAATTAAATTAAATTAACTTCAATTCAGTTTTATTTATTAAAAAAGTGTGAGGAAACATGTATAAATCATTATTATCAGATTGTCCCTGATGAGCAAGCCGAGGGGGACTGTGGCAAGGAAAACCTCCCTGACTTAGTAATAGGAGGAAACCTTGAGAGGAACCTGACTAAACCGAGAACCTATACTCATTTAGGTGAAATTTGGGTGAATTCACAACATTTAGAGATCTACTATAGTACCAGATGCTCTCTTAACTCCTGGAACTGACATGATGTTTTAGGTGGATTTGGATGGATTTTTTTTGATCACTACTGTCTTTGTAATAACACACAAATGTTCTTTTTTTTTTTTTTACTCAACTGATGATGCTGGATGACAGACTAACCTGGTACTTCTCTGTGTGTTTGAGGAGCTGTTGCTCGGTTCGGATCACAGCCTGTGTTTGAGTCTGCAGCAAGCACTGGGCATGCTGAAGGGAGCTCATAAGCTCCTGACACAGAGACAGACATAGACAGACATAGACACACACACACACACACACACACAAAGACATATATACAGTACACACACACACACACAAAGCCCACTGAGTGAGATGTATTACCATCTTAAGGCCAGGATTACTATGAAATGTTACCACTGCAATTTTTTTTAGCAGAAGAAAATCTTAAACCT
Source organism: Clarias buthupogon (assembly GCA_030014345.1). Taxonomy (NCBI): domain Eukaryota; kingdom Metazoa; phylum Chordata; class Actinopteri; order Siluriformes; family Clariidae; genus Clarias; species Clarias buthupogon. The sequence goes on from JAQMYK010000002.1 coordinate 27,218,609, forward strand.
ATAAGAGGAAAAACATTCTCTGTGACTTGAACTTAAATTATGATTTTTATACTTTTCAAATATTGCACCTGGAAAAACAGTAGCCAAAAATTCAGTGCTAATAAACATACCTGCTTCTCGGCTCTTTCTACAGCAATTTCATTCCTGTACTTCTTATTCAGTTCGGTTTCCTACAAACACAGAGCCATCTACCGTAACTCTACAGTGACACACACTTACTTTACTCTTGCCATATTAAACTAAGTTTTTTTAAATGTACCATTATCAGCCTTTGTTTAAGTTCCTGCAGCTGTTGGTTTTTTAGCAGGTAATTAGCACTTTCGTCTCCAGAGCTGTAGATGGACACGACTTTGCTTTTTACCAGCTCATTGTTCAGCCTCTCCACATCCTAATTAAAAAATGGTTTTGTGTCAGACTCCACTGATCGCCTTATAGTTTTTAAATCTACATTTTTGTTTGTTTTAATTATTGTTTTTGAGAAAGCTATTTTATCTTATTTGATCTTTTATCTCCTTGCATCAAGTTACGAGGGGCGTTCATGTCAAACCTGGACTTGTGAAGAAATTTCTTGTGAAGGAATACATACAAGTGAATAACATTTACAGAAACTTCAAGCACAGTACGGTGATGAGGCACTTAGGCCATGTCCGCACATAGCTGGGTATTTTTTAAAAATGAGATTTTTCTCTGCGTTTTGGCCTTGCATTCAGGTGCAAACGCAGTTTTTGTTGCTGGACACTGAGCTTTTGTGAAGTTTTTCCAAAACTCAAAAACTGAGATTTTGCCTTGCTGTAACGTCACCTTGTGTGCTGATGTTGTCATCGTCTGTGTTCCAGTCTCTTTGATTTGACATCAGCTTTGTTTATTTTGCGCAACGGCAGACTTACGTAAACTAATGACTGTGTTAACACTGCTTACTGCACTTTTTACATGCATGCGAATACATGCGCAGTTACTCTCGTTAACGAATAGAGGTGCCTGAAGGTACTACGAAGCTCACTGCTGCTACATACAAAACTCAAAAGACACAGACCCCACAGACACGGTAATGACGTTTTGTCTAGGCTTCTGATTGGCCCCCTGATTAGGGATGCTCCTTACAGCACTTAACAGGGCGTTTCGCGCTTTCATGTAGACAAAGATATTTTTAACACGTAGGTCGTGTGGACAGGATTATTTAAAAAACTAAGTAGAAAAATCACAGTTTTTAAAAATACCTGGCTACATGTGGACATGGCCTTAGCCGCAGCCGAGGTGGCTCTGAGCCCACTGCAGTAAATCCCGTGAACATTCAGCGGTGGAGAACATACTTAAAAATCAGTGGATAACTTGTTGTCAACTTGCAGAAGAGACGCATCTGTCTATGGGAACTGTAATCACACACAATCATTCATTAACACCACTATCACATCACAGGTTCTGTTATTCTGCATAAGTCTTAGTTTGACGTGAACACCCCTAGTGCATAATTTAAGACCTGAAGGTTACTTTGGACAATGGCGGATCAAACTATTATTATCATTATTATTATTATTATTATTTTAGGCATACACTATGGTTTTAGACGTTTTTCTCAAATGGCCAAAATAAGAGAAATATATATAGCCTATAAGAATCTGTACTTGCAGATAAATCATTTATTTATGGAAATGTTAAGCCAATAACAAAGAATACATATTAAACATATTAAAGCATAACCTTTTTTAGGGCAGCAATTGTAGATTCTTGTTTTGTGTTGATGGAAACGAGTTTCCTGTTAATCCGCATCGCCTCTTCGACTTATAAAAAATAAAAAAAGAGGTTTATTCACATTATACCTTCATTAGCACACAGCAGCATTTTTCAACTGCACTAATGAGACACATACTGAAACAGACCATACAGTCTGTAGAAGAGAAATCTCCCATAAACTGGTTGCCTTTAAAACCATGACTGCTTTACATAAATACTGATACTGTTGTTTAGAAGAAGCAGATAATAATGTTTATGATACCATCCATTTAACATAAACACTATTTAAACAGGACTTGACTAAATACCAGACAGGAACGATTACCTTTAATATGCAAACTCTCAATATCACTAGAGCAGATGTTTATAAAATAATAAATTTCATCTAGGATGTGGTGCTGTGAATAAAATAACTATCAAGTAGACAGGAATTTTATCCTGGATTCATCCCCGCAAAACTGGCTGAGATCTCATGTTTCAAAATGACGGCCAATTAAACTGAGCTTTAATCTGGGATTCAACATAAACAGCTTAAAAACGTCACCCAAAAACTCAGTATGAAGACCAGGCTTTTTTTTTTTTATTCCTATATTGTAGAATGAATTACTGCACAATGAATATTCTCAATTGGCAGTCAGAAAGCTGAGAATACAGTACCTACACAAACACGCAATAGAAAACGCTCCAAAACTTACATATATCCCCTCCTGTTCAGCTAAAAAAAATCTGCCATTTTCATATAACTGAGGAATAATAGACACGGGTGTAAGTTGTTTTAGTAAAATAATCAAGGGCAGTTTGAAGGAGGGTGTTTTACTCCTCTTATACAACTTTACAAACTTTACACCGTTTCAATTATTATTTTTTAAATCTTTAATAAGATATTAAAGATTAACAGAAAGATATTATGAAAATTAGATATCAATTCTGTTCTACCAGCTATAAATGAATCTTAATAAAATAAGTTTCTGTTTAATTTCTTGTAACTAAATGCAATTAATAGGCTATTGAAGTGCCTTGGGAGATTTGTACTCTGTTGACCTACTAGGGATAGGAATCACCAAGGATCACCGATACGATAATATCAGGATACCTAGGTGCCGATTTGTAGTGTTATTGTGTAAGTGTCACAACGTTTTTCTAAGCAAACACAAATATTGTGCTCCAACTACATGGGATATTGAGTTGTGTGAATCATTTACGATTTACACAAAAGAATCATGATATTTAACTGAATCGATGTTTTAACATCTCTAGTGCAAAGGGAAAACGAACACACCTGCTCACACACTATGCCGATCAGCCTGTTACAGCACATGCCTTTAGACTGTGGGAGGAAATCTGAGTCCCTAAAAGAAGCCGACAAAGGACACAGACTCGACCTATGACTGACTCTAAAACCCCCAATCCTGCAGGTGTGAAGTGACAGTGCTTAGAACTAAGCCACCTTCATAAAGTGTAAATATTTCCTTACAGAAGGGGGGCTGAGCAATGATTTTAAATCCGTATACATTTTCCAGTTAAATAATTTAAGGATTAAATTAATCCCATGGTATTACTAGAGACTTATATAACCATATAAATATAAAAAAGAGAATACATATAGAAATATATAGATATGTAACAATATTATTAATATACAAACGTGCAGTTTGATATAATAACGATTTCAACAGCACTATGGTATAAGATGTTTTGGAGTGACATGAAGGCTGCATTTGAGTGTAATGGACTTCTTCTCTCTACCATCTGGCCTACCATTCTGCTCCAGAGTCTCATGGGCCTGTCTGACAACAGCACACTGCCTTGATATCGTTCTGAAACGCTTCTTCACGTCTTCCAGCTGATTCAGGTGGCTGTCCTTCGCCTGAGCTTGCAGCTGCACCTTCTGCTCCTGTAAAGACTTTGCACTCTTACTCCCCCTTTTGGTGAAATTGCTCTACATTCAAAAAAAAAAAAAACCCTCTAACAATAGCATCGCAGATCAAAACCGGGATCTTTCCTCTCTCTCTATTTTTTTTAAAGGCATTCATAAAGGATTTAAATCATTAAGCACCGCAGTGGGGTTGCTTTCTGGGGCAGAAGACCTTTGTTTAACATCTTGGCTGAGTTTATCTCCTCCCTGCCAGATAAGGTTTTCTTTTATACACATGCCTGAGGGACTTTTATGAAAACCCCCTCCACCCCACCCACTTTCTATCGTTACTTTCTGATTGTCTGTATCAAACAGATTTTCTCTCTGTCACTTGAAAGGTTAAGCAGAGCGAAGCTCTGATATAAAATATTTTAATGGTGGTATTTTCTCCGCTGCACTGGCAGCTCAAGTGTCACACACACTCCCTATCCGTTACTTGTGATGAGCCACTCTCTCCTCCCCACATCCTCCTCTTTAATTTCTCCCTCTCCCACTCGCCTCTGTCAACAATTTATATAATTGTAAACCCTTACCAGCTCGCTTAGTTTCTTCTCCAAACTGTACTTGAACAACTGGAAAACAGTAGTAAAAGAAAAAAGTTTGAGAGAGCGCATTTTGACCTCTAAGTGAACTTAACTATACATACAATATACTGTACACGGTTATTCCTTCTGTTGTCTCCCACTTACCGTTCACTTTATTAAAATCACACCATTACATTCCTCCTCCACCGTTTTTGCTGTTTTCCATTCTGCCAATTATGTGGCAACAGCACTGTGCATCAAATCATACTGATACAGATTGAGAGCTTTGATCATTAGGCATTATAATAAAGAAAAGCAAAGTGTGATTTCAGAAAACTCCTGGGAATTTCACACACAAGTCTCTAGAGTGTGTACAGAACGGTATAATAGGTATAATAAAAAAAAGAAGAAAAATTCTTTGTGCAGAGGCTCTGCTGGCTGAAATACTTTGTTAATGAGAATGATCAGAGGAGGATGACTAGACTGGTCTGCGCTGACAGGACATCTATGGTAACTCAGATAAGCACTCTTTACAAACTTGCAGAACTGAAAAGCAGCACATTAATCTGTGAAATGGATGGCTACAACAGCTTCATCAGGTTCAGCCAAGAACAGGGATCTGAAGCTATCACGAGAACAGACACGCCCAATCTGAACAGCAGGAGACTGGAAAAAAAGTTTTTTATTTTTTTTCTAATGGTGTAATGTTCTACACCAGCATAATCTCCAACTTAAGGAAAGTCTTTTGAAAAAACAGTGTTTATTGCTCCAGTACAGGTCTACAGATTTGCGGAATCAATACCACGGTGCATTAAAACTGTTCTGCAACAAAGGGGCGGCCCAACGCCCTTACTACATCATTATAAATTTCATTAAAACAATTGCGCAATACTACCAAACACAAAACAAGCATCATTATCTCTTTATCGGTGCTTGAACAGAGAGTGCACTGAACACTGAAGAGTGCATCTATCACCAATAGTGTGTAATTTCTCTGAAAACCTACCAAATGGACCCCCCACTCAAAAGGTAAGCCATGAAAAGCAGTCTTTCTTCACAGATGAGTTAAAAAAAGAAAAAAAAGTTTCAAGGGTGCAAAATAGAAAATCATGGCTGCTTCTGCACATATCTTGCAGGTACCTGCAGTGACTTCAGCTCCTCCTTCAGGCTGGTGATCTCTTTGTCCTTTAATTCAGCACTTAGTTGATGTTTGCCCTTGCAAATCCATTAGCACATCATTAGTCACATTTGCATATTACTACATACTATTACGTACTACACTAACACAAGCTTTAGATGGGGGGGCGCGAAGAAAACCTACCTTGTCCGCTTCTATTCCTTGAATCTGAGCCTGAAACTTAAAATTGTATTTACTCTTTATTACATCCTAATGTATATATATGTACTGTAAACCTTATATTAGCTGAAACCTTTAAATTGTTTAGAAAAAAAGGCTAAAAACAGACATGCTTTTTAACCGCATCAAGAGATTTGGATTGCTCTTTCGTCATCCTGTTGATCTGATTTTGTAGTAGCTCCTAAAAATATTATGAAACAGTTTAAAATATCAAAGAAAGCCTTAAAAAATGCAATTCAGACTCATGTATGAAATACACACCTTTTGCCACTCTAGTTCATGCTTCTCCAGGACGAGTGTACAGATCTGAGCCTCGTGACGTGTTTCAGCATCCTGCAACCGTTCACACATGGAGGTTCTCAATGTAAAAAAAAAAAAAACCTTTGTAACTGGAAATTGCTGATATTTACAATAAACTTTACGCTTTACACAATACTCTCTTTTAAAAAAAGAAACAAGATATACACAAATCACATTTTAATGGCTTGTGCGGCATGTTTGGGAAACCAGCGGTGCATTAAAGAGGAGATATTAGCACAAAGACTTCCTCATCCTCCTACAGGAAAGGTAGAAGTCAATGGCTTTCTACACGGTCACTTTTTATATGGATGTAGGAGTTTATTTATATGTTCCCATTAAAGTGTGTTACAGCCATAGTGCATACTTGAAAATACACACCAGGTAAAGCTAATAAATTCTCTGGAGATTTTGGCCAGGAAAAAAAGAGAGAGAGAGAGAGCATTAAATTTGTTCATCGAAGTAAATCTTAAAAGGAGAAGAGCGGATTTATAAGCTGAAAATATATGAAAGGGTTTATAAAACTTAATACTATAAACCAAACTAAAAAGAACTAACTGCACAGAATTCTTAGGACAAAAAAAGACTACTCATGGCAGATTATTATTCAAACAGATTAAATGATCCAAGTTGAATTTCCGCTCATATTTGTACAATAAAAAAAAAAAAGAAGTACTTAATTTACATTAAAAGATGCACGATGTTATACAGCCGAGTAAGACGAACCTGACAGGCGTCCTCTGCCTCAACCTTCAGCCCAATAAACCAGAGAACTACAAAGTGTTAGTTTAATGGCATGCCTGAGGAGCGGACTGATTTAATGCCTTTGTTCCCTAACAGCACGATAATAACAATAAAAAGGAGAGCGATCCGATGCTTAGTTTTGGTCCTACAACCTTTACGTGTACAGTGTCAGCGTTTAAGTGCTTGCTTGAGGGAAAACTGTTTTACAAGCATGAAGACATGAATGTGGCAGGTCCTGCTTGCATGACCCAATGCTGATATAAATGCACTCGTGTACAAATGGACGAAAAAAGTGCTGCTATTGTTTTCATTCAAAAACCCATAAGACCCCCACCCCCCTCCCAGACATATTATGCCATTCCGCTCTATCTATCTATTTAACTGAACAGAGCTGTTCTATAACTACGACTATAACTATAACTGAAGGGCATGGGCAGACTTGCAATCTTAAAATATGATGACATTTATTGCATGGAATCATCTTCCTATCTGTAGATATCATAAAACTCAGGAAAATAAATAAATAAATAAACTCTGTTTAAGATGTTGTGCATCTTGCTTTGTATGAGAAAGGAATTAAATAATGTACTATTTAATGCAAAAAATACAGAAGATGTGCCTAATCATTTAGAGAAGAAACCAGACCTTTATAGTTTCTGCGTACTGAGTCACTCTAAGACCTTTCCGAAAACTAATTTCATTAATAATGACTAAAAAGAAAGAACATGCTGTAAAAATCATATTCCATACCCTGTGAATATGCAATTCCTCCACTGCTTCAAGGAGACACGTCTTAAATTCGAGAAGCTGTACTGAAATTATTCTGCTGTCTGAATCAGGAACAATGTCTGATGACTTCAGTTCGTAGTTATGACATTCCAGGTCAATCTAATTTTTTTTTAAAAAGAACATATCTATGGCTTATTATATGAACTTATGTGAATGATGTATTATAGCTAATAATTTTCTCTACCCACCTCAGACTCAGAATGATCAGCGCTAAACTCCATTTGTTGCTGAACAGAGCACCTGCGAAATCACAAAAATTCAGGATAATTGTACAAAAAAATCAAATACAATAAAAATGTTCAATCATTTCAAACATCAGTGCATTCTGCATTGGGGCTCCGATTTGGATGAACCTCTGTAACCCATCAAGGTAAAAATGATGCCAGGCCGGGACCGTAATAGGGGTCATAGCTATAAAACTGAATGGACAGATTGTACTGTCATTGGGGTGGAATTATACAAGTTATTTAATCTGACCTGTGGTTAGTCCCCTGTATCCTCACCGTTCATGACTTCAGAAGTGGGAGGTCTTCACATTGCCTGATGCTTTAATAGAAGGAAGGTTTTTGTCCATTTAGCCTGTACCGTTATCAATCATGTGCAGGAATTAAATGATCCCGTTAGAATTTGCTACTATCACAAATGACCTGGGTGGGGGGGTGGGGGTGGATGTCTTTATTTGCTTCTTCACTGATTCACTTCAGCAGATATTAAACAATTTTATAAGCCATGAAAGTCAAAATTAAAAGCACACCATCCATAAAATCAGATAATTCCCTGCCTAAAGCATGATGGTTTGCATTACTTTCGGTGAACGGTTTCATAACTGGGTGCGTCGGCAAGATGTGGTCACAACTTGCTCGAACTGAGAGCGGGTAAAAATTGCTTATAAGTCTGCATGCCTGAATTACTTGAATATTTACAGTTAATGTCTTCAACTTTCAACATTATTCAGTGTGTGTCTAGCAAAACGTACTTACATCCTAGAAACCAATGAGAGGATCAAACTCACAACCTTCAGAATATGAGACTAATCATTACCTACTGAGCTAACGTACACAATAAAGGTCAAGGAGGGCCAATGTGAATCAATAGGAAAACCCTATAATGGAATCACGGCTAATTGTACAGTAACCTACCTGAATTACTTGTGTGTGTCTGAAGCAAGATAACTATACAGTAGGGCTGTGCAATTAATTGAATTTCGATTTCGATTCCGATTTCGGGTCTCAACGATCACAAAAATGGTGTAATCGA
>JAQMYK010000002.1:27343646-27354123 GCA_030014345.1 Clarias buthupogon
TGCGGAAGGAAACCGGGGTACCCGGTGGAAACCCACCAAGCACAGGTAGAACATGCAAACTCCATGCGCACAGAACCTAAGGTGGGAATCGAACCCGGACCCCGGAAGTGTAGTTCTCTCCATACAAGAAATTAGTGGAAGCCCCAAAAAATCTAACACAACAACTAACCATAAAAAGACCAGGTGATGTTTTTATGATATTAGTAGTGTTATTGTGTTTTTTTTTTAGATGAACTCTGATAAACCATTCAACTTTAACCTTTTTAATCTCACATTCTATTTTTTGGAATAGTGGGCTTATTTACAAGTGTTTTTGATAGTAACGTACTGTATTTTTACTGAGGTGGAATGGTGGTATATTGGTTAGTTCTGTGGACTTGCATCTCCAGATGTAAGGGTTCAGTCCTCTTGTATGGAATCAGTATGTTCTCCCGGTGCTTTCTGGGATTCCTTCGGGTATTCTGGTTTCCTCCCACAGTCCAAAGTAATGCAGCACAGGCTATTTGGATTTTCCAATGGTGTGCCCTGTGGTGGATTGGCACTTCATCCTGGGTGTACACTGCCTCGTCCCCCGAGTTCCCTGGAATAGGGTCCAGGCCCCCTGCATGCCTGTACAGGATAAGCAGTATCCGGGCTTGGGACAGGCACTGCATCCAGTGGCTGGGTTTGGGAATTGGGTGAGAACTGAAGCGTTCTGCCTGGCAGGCAAGAAACCTACCACTAAGCCACCAATTCCCAGAGAGTGAGTATTTTTACTTAATAAAACTTGCATCATATTTCCAGTAGGCCTGTACAAAGGTGAGGATGCAATCAGGACATCCTGTAGATCAGCTCCTGCTTGTCAAATGGGATTTTTTTTTTTGTGGCCTTGTGGACACCTTACGTAACACAGACCAACAGACCATTATTTCTTTATAGCCTAAATGCTGCATAGCAAATCTCATCGTGTTAGAGATGTGTCAACCCCTAAAAAGACAATGTCACAGAAACGGCACCTCTTACGTAACCGTAAAAATAGTATAAATCTTTGTTCATGATGATTAAGAGCGAGTCGGACTACTAAAGGCACAATGGCGCTGGTCATCATCAGGGATCATCAGCGACTCATCCTGTGTCTGTTCAGCCTACGCCTTATGCTTCAGCTTGTTCAACCTAATGCTGTGATTTTTATAACCTAAATTTAACTCGCCGTCTAACCTCACAGCTCAGCAGCTGTCAGCTCAACCCAAGATGACATCATGAAAATGCTGCATTCGATATATTTTTTAACAATAAATATTGCACATTGAGATATTTCTCTCTGCAGCGAAAAGAATGATGAGAGTTAAGTTGATGGACATCATCTGGATTTTGAATCTTCTCGGTAGAACAAGGACGTCTTCTTCAAGTAGAGATAGAACGGAGTGCTTCGGTCAGTCTGGAATTTTATTGGGATTTTCTGTAATTGATTGCAATGAAAAGCAAGAGCGCAATCCTTCAATTATGCTTTCGATTAAAGCATCTCGAGTGGCTTGTCTCTGATGAAGGGCAGGTGGACTGCAGTCAGTGCCCCACGAAGACGCAGTTAAAAGCAGATGGGGTCCTATGAATAGACATCCTGTTGGAATGGTGCAATGCCATGCCTAGCCTTTCGTGCACGGCCTTCTCGTGGATTTTTACTGGTTTTGGCCCATTACCCATCATCCCCCATCACCACCTGTGCCTATCCTGTTAAAGCTCCAGGCCTTACCATCTGACTGATCCTTATTTACATGAGCGATGGATTCCCGAATTCTTCTCGCTCACAGGGTCATTAGCAGGAATTTTTAAAAAAGAACTACTCAGTGTCCTTGATTTTTTTTTATATAGAGCAGGGTCTGAATGCACCTTGGAGTGTGGAAACAAGGCAGCCAATGGAATCACTCTGCTGTGTCTGGTGGTAGCTTTTGATTGGCTTAGATTGGTGCCTCATTTGAAAGCCATGCCTGCTCCAGGAACCATTAAAAGCTTTATAAATCTTCTCAGTGCTGGGGTCAGCATACTAAAATGTCCTCGCCACTGTAGCAACACAGCCTCTGGGACACTGGTAGTAATGTTCTCTTGAGCCGAGGCGTACGCGCGTGTGCTATTTTTCTCCACATCATATCATGACCCCTGCCTTTCTCTTGCTGTCCCTTTCTCAGGAAACCCCATATGCTCGAACTGTAAGAACAGGTGGCTGTCGGTTGGAGAAAAGGCTTTCAACATGACCTGCGATGACATACCGACACTTACTCGCACGCCCACACACTCGCTAGAGACTTTTAATGCTAGCGTCTCCCGGTAGCCACAGTGAATTATTAATTTTTTTTCTCGTTTCGTTTCAGGGAAGAGAAAAATCACGCCATTTGCTGATTTTGTCACCTCGGTGTTGGAGAGTCATTCGGAGATGATTAATGCAGTGATTAATAGGCCGTCGTTGCTTTTTATTTGATTCCTATCTTGAGGAGCATAACATTGACACAGTCCTGGGCTGTAGTGACTCTCTGACATTAATCACCATTTCTGTAGTTGGAGGTTCACTAGAATATTATCCTTTTTGTTCTGCCACAGTAAAGGTGACTTTTAAGGTACAGGATGACGTTAATATACCAGTATGTGTGTAAATGTGTGTGACACCGCAATACTTTGTGACCGCACGACTGTCGTCCATACGGCCTAAAAAAACAAACCTACATTCACATATTAGTGTTTTGTTTTTATTATTAATTTTTTTTTTCATCTCTGGCTATTATGACTCATGAGCTTTTCACAATGCTGAAGATTTATGCTGATCATATTTTAAACGGTTCCACATTTCCATATGAGAGTTAGGCATTATGCATGGGAACAGAAAACAAATTCTGAGCTGTTTATCTCAGTCCTTATTAAAATCCTCAGTACAAGAGTCAAGTATTACTTTATTGCATTTTTCAACATTATCATAATATACATTTACAGTGCATTAAATATTGTTTATGCATTTAATTTGCATTGTCAAAGTTACATTGCTTTTAGGCAAAATTAAACAATACAAAAGCATCTCATTCCCTACCACTGGGGTAGGGGTAGCTCTGTGGTTAAGATGTTGGATTACTGATCAGAAGTCAAACCCCTGCACCACCAAGTTGCCACTGTTGGGTCCTTAAGCAAGGCAATTGACCCTCAAAAAAGTGTGTTGTGGTATATGGCACCAATCATTATAATGAGACAATTTTTTTTTAACTTGCTCTGGATGAGGGTGTCTGATGTTAATTAAGTTGTTTTTGAAGGTTAGAATTACTTTGATGAAATGACCTTGGAACAACATTGACTACATGGTGATGGGGTAACATTAAGCGAATGCCCCTAAGACAGTGACTTCAAAACCAAAATAATACCAAAATAACAGCCTGAGCAGAACTTGAAATCCAGTTGCTGCAATGGGTGTGCTGCCTGCTTACCAGTGGCCCACAGGGAACATGTGGCAGCCTCAAAAGTATAGAGTACAGTATCAATGAGCGTCACAAACACCACATTACAGTAGAGTGTCCTGGAAACTAATAAAGAAAATCAGAAAACTAAAAGGTAACATTACAGTACAAGGAGATGCATGATATGAAATACATCCATTGTTTTTCTAGGAAGCTGTTGTCTCCGTCCCAATTTCCGATCAGAATTCTAAACCCTGCTAGAAACTCAAGGGATTATGGATGAGGTCAGACATAGCATGAATGGATGCTAAATGCTCCAAATTAAGGTTAAAATTTCGTCGTTTTGAGGTTGAATTTAAAACGTTGTCTTTGACACATTCATTCAACGTTCTATCAAAGTCATTTTATCAATGTCATTCTAACTTTTAAAAATAATCTTGTCCTGACTTTCAATAGCATCTCAACGTCATTATAACCAAATTACAACGGTCATCCGACATTAGGTTTCCTGCTGGGTTACAGCAACTAAAACTATGGTTTCTATTTGTTTGTATAGTTCATATGAGAACGGTTTTTCAAAATATATTTTTTAAGAAATGTTGCGACAGGAACGTTTAGTATTTAGGACTGGTTGACATGGAATAGGTGATGTCTGTATTTTGGAAGTGCTAACTTTCTAAAAAAAAAAAAAGAATAATTAAATTTAAAAAATATATATGTAACTGAACCCCGTCCCAAAATCATATTGACTATTGAGTCAATGTTTTATCTATTATCTTGTTTCTGTTTCTCCAGATGAAGGCAAGGTAGAAACATCGAATCGCTCTGCTACATCGCCAAGTCCCACTTGGTCTTCAAACGTTTCCTCGTCTCTGTTTCCGCTAAAAGAAGATGAAGATTCTGTCCTGCAGTCTCACTCTGCACCAGCAGAGGCAGTGTCAAGCACCAGAGAGCAGGCTGTCTTTTCCTCCGTGCTGACAGTGAGGGCCAACTCGGACTCGCTGGTGCAGTATCCCGCCTCTCCTCATGCGAACACTTACAATCTTACCAATCACAAAATCCAGGAGGATCCACCGGCTAAAGCTCCACAAGCCCCAACCAAGAGTGTGCTAAGCACCGTGTCAGGTACCGACCCTGCATCGTGGATGTGAGATAAATATGTGTGCTTCAGTGTGTGTGAGATTAACTGTGATCAAAATGCTTTTGTTTGCAGAAATTTTCCCGACTCGATGTTGTCGTCTGTGCTTTTGTCCTCGTCGTGTCCATCATCATGATCATGCTTGAAAGCCCTTGTATGGTGATCACCCTAGTCATTATCGTCATGGGTTCGATGTGATTTGCTTTGTCATGACTCATTCTTCTTTGTCATCTTGTGTGAATGTTCATGACACTCCTAGTTGTGCCTCAGACATTGACCTTTAAAGTCACAATCAGGGAGTTTTAAAACATGGATTCTTGTTGATAAATCAAATAAGAATGGTTTAATTTGTGCTGGAAATCAAAAATAAATTATTTAAAACCGTTCAACTCCACATTTACAAAATAGAAGCTAGATTCTTGTAGTTGGAGTCATCAGATATTTGAAAATCCCTGTTTGTGATTTGAATATCTCCCGCCAGATTATTATTTTCAAACCTGTCTTGCCTGCATGTTATTGTGGATTATGTTCATATAATAGCATGTCCTAAAGTCTTTTATTTTGAAAGTTAGCGATTATTTTGGGGGAGAGAGAGGGGGGGGGGGCTTATTGTTTTTGTTGTGGTGACCGGCACTAGCACTAAGGATTTCGAACCGAATAATGAAGAAGACACATTATCAGGATTGCATATAGTGTAACTTTGTGTTGTTAAAAAAAAATGAAAAAAAATCTTTGAAAGTCTGTATGAGCTCAAAATACTTTCTCCTTTCGCATGATAGAATCACAAAAAGTAAACTGCATGTGCTTTCAATGAATATCAAAAAATTTTTTGTTCTTCCAGAAGAGACTCCATCTACTAGCCCAGGCCTTCCCACAGCACCCGGTACCACTAACTTAACAGTAGAGGAGACAGAACCTTCTCGCACAGATCATGTGACCAGCCCATCCTCCACCTCCACCTCCACCGAGCTATCCAATGGTACTTCTCCAGGGACAGAAAACTTTGGAAAAACCTCAGTCAACCCTCCAAACCCTGATACTGTGACCAGTGACAGCCTCCAGCTCACCACGGTGACCACCACAACGACCACGCCCTTAACTGTGACTGACATGACTGTGACTCTGCCCAGTACGAATCCCTTGACGACTGAGGTTCTTACCACAAAAGCTCCAACCACGACCACTGCCGAAACCACAACCGTTGCGACGATACCTCCGACAACACCGACAACTACAACTACTACTACAACAACAACAACTACTACCACTACTACTACTACGACCACACCACCGACAACGACTGCTCTGCCAACTACAACAACTCAAAGCTCCACTGTAGCTACACCTAAAACCACAACTACTGAGCAGAGCACCACCACTGAGAGTTCACCTCCATCATGCAACATCACAGAGAGGCTGTTGGTCCGAACAGGTGAGTTTGCTCCTTCAATCTCATATCAGCAAAGCTACTGTATATTATATGGACAAAAGTATTTAGCCAAACCTGCAATGACATTGTATCCAAATACATATGGAGTTGGTCCCCCTTTTACAGCTACATGTATAACAGCTTCCACTCTCCTTAGAAGGTTGTCCACAAGATTTTGGAGTGTTTCTGTGGGAATTCGTGCCTATTCATTCTGTAGAGCATTTACAGTATGAGATCAGCCATCGATGTTGGTTGAGAAGGCCTGGCTCGCAATCTCCGTTCCAGTTCATTCCAAAGGTGCCCGATGGGGTTGAGGTCAGGGCTCTGTGTTAGGGCCAGTCAAGTTCTTCCACATCGAATCAAACCATGTCTTTATAGTCCTTGCTTTGGAGTCATGTTGGAGTAGAAAAGGGCCTTCCCTAAACTGATGGCACAAAGTTGGAAGCATAGCATTGTCCAAGATGTCTTGGTATGCTGAAGTATTAAGATTGCCCTTCACTGGGGATAAGGGACCTGATTGACACACCGGAATTTAATAATTAACAGGTTTGTCCAAGTACTTTTGTCTATGTAGTGTAGCTGGGTATTAGTGTATTTAGTCCGAATACAACCATGCCACTTTTATAGAGTAGGCTTTCCCATTTTCATAAAGCTTTTCACAAATTAAAGTTGAGTAACTACCATTTAACATAATGATCTCCACAGTCAGACTGTGACATGGGAATTGTCTTAATATTTTGAGTAGCGCGATCATAAGTCGATGTTATTACACATTATCATAATCAAGATAAACTGTATTTCATTTTAGATATATGCGAAGAAGACTATGTTTAATGACATTTTCCTTATTAATATTCCTCTAGAATCTGCACAACTAAATAACCGTTTTAAGGAAAACCCGTAATCGAAATATGACTTGGATTGATGTTGAATTTCAATAGGTCTCATTCATGCTCCTCTCCCTCTCTCTCCTTATCTGCCTTTCTGTATTTCTCTCTCAGTCTGTTTATATGCCGCACTTCTTTATCTCAATATTATTCCATACATTCTTTTCGCTCTCTCTTTCTCGATTACTCTTATTCCCCCTCAATATCTTTGTATTTCATTATTGCTAATTAGTGCATGCTTATTGATCTGTAACTCATTTGCATTATTTAATAGCGTATTGTTTTTCTGTTTACGAGTTTTTTTTTCTCCCATAAAATGGATGAATGAAACTTGAAGGGGCTTTGTCATGAAATTTTAGTGTTTTTAAGTCAGAAAAACAAGAAAAACGTACCTGGAGCAGTATTTGGCAGGACGAAGAATCCTAGCTTCTGTACAAGCAGCTCAAAGTCAATGAATTTGTCTGTCACATAATCTGTCACCATATTTGGCCAACAGCTGCATACTAACACTGTTTAGTAAGAGTAAGAGTGTTATGCTCATTTGTTTCAAGACATGATTAAAAAACCCATTTACCTTTGTATTTCATTAGCAATGGATTAACCCTTGAAGTTACATTACCACCGATTCTTTTTTATACCAGCTTGTCCAAAATGTCCTCTAAGGCCTTATGCAGTGGTAACGATTGCCCTGCTTCTGGACATTCCCTCTAGCTTCACTTGTACTGATCCGTCCCTTCAAATGCTTTCAGATATTTCACTTTGTCCTCTGTCCAAGGACTATTATTCTCCATTTCCATGCTGAGGTTAAACCAGACGTTCTTCCTGAAATCACAGTTAATTTAGCAACTAATTTAGCCTTTCAAGGGAACTGCTTTTACATCCTTAGAGGTAATAGCGCCCAAAGCAGAAAAAGACCCTCCACGACCAACTAAAGCATATCAACTTAAAGTTTTCCAAATTTATAATAATGTATCTCCATCGTCTCCCCATTCGTTTTCACCATGGATCTATGTCCTTACCACAAGATCGTGTGGACTTGTGGTTTGTGTCTTGAGCAGGAAGAGCATCAAGACTGAGACATATCTTTAGGAATCCTGATATCTTCCCGATCTGAATCTGATTTCAAACCACCTCTGGGTCTGATTTAATTCGGATTGGCAAAAAAAATCTAATTTTCCTGTTCAGACTGCATAAAAGCAAGGTAATTCCAAACTGGTTAGAAACTGGATACGCCAAAAATCAGATTTGAGATGGCAGTCTGAACAATGCCTAAACGAGCTCTTACTATAAATCATTAAGCAATATCAAACGAGAGGGAATGCTGTTGCGCTGGTTATCAGCACAGGGCTGAAAGTAGTTTTAAATTCTTAGTCTTAAATTCTTATTTTGCTCTTAATTCTGTACATTTAAAATAATGTACAGAATTTTTTATGGTCTCATTAGGTCGACATAAGCACTTGATAATACTACACAGTACTGTATGTAGGCATGGGGATAAAACATGGACAATCCTGTAAATCACAAAATTTATTCTTTATATTTCCACTTATTCTACTTTAGAATATCTGCTAAGTTAACTTTAGGGTTCTGGTGTTAAATCTCAAATAGCGTTAGAAAGAAAGTTAGTGCACTATGTAGAGTGTACAATCACTTGTCCAACACACCAAGTAGTGCCCTTGATTAGGTCTTAGGGAGGGATTTGCATTTATCCTTATGTTAGAAGGTAGTTAGCTTTGTAGTTCGCCTTAGGCATTAATAAAACAACACGCAGGCAATTCACTATGACTTACTAGCAATTATTAAGTAGACAGTGTTGTTTTAAGATTACATAACGTTATTAGATGTTTTTTGCTGTATGTACATCCGAGAAAAGTTGGAAAGTTGGGTTTTGCCAGGCAGCTGCTACAGTACTACAGGCTGTCCTGACCTACTTTCACCCATGCTGATGAACAACAGTAATTAACGATTGTTGAACACCTGGGACGGTGAGTGATACATATAGTTTAGTGTCCTAGTGATGTTATATTATGGGCCAGGGGTAGCTCAGTGGTTAAGGCATTGGACTGCTAAAACGCCTCCTGACCAATCAGATTTAAGAATTTAACAGCACTGTTGTATAATTTTACATTTTCAACCAGCAGATTATTGGAGCAACACATTGTACAACCCTGATAACAAAAAAAGACATCACAAGTAAGGTTGAGAAGCAACAGCTAGGTTGTGTTTGACACTCGAACGTGTCAACTAATCAATATTAATGAACATCAGACAGTCTGCTAATAAATATTAATGACTAATGTTGAGTCTCAGCTGCAGAAACAGCAGTTTAAATATACATAGGCTTAATGTTCAGGGTAAAAATTCAGATTATGTTCTGATGAACCAGAAAAAAACACATTTAACGCATAAAGTATATACCATACTTTTTTAGTTTTACTTGATTTTTCTAATTCGGTCATAGTACAGTACATTCCCAGCACATGTTACATTTTAGCACCTTTCTCTATTAACCAGAAACTATCCACTGGGGGAAAGGCTGTCACATGCTTCCTTTGAGACATGTGACTCCAGCTGAATCATTTACAAACTGCTGCCCACGCACTGTAGGGAGTGGCAGGGGGATGTATCACAATCAAAACGAAAGCACTTTCCAACCCCCCCAACACTAGTGTCAGTACGATTGATGTGGGAGAGCATAAATACCACCCCTTCCCCCTAAGAGCAGGGTAAATTTTCCCAGTCATGGCTGGGTATCATCGGATTTCAACTCGTGAATGCCGGATGACAGGACGAGCGCTTTTCTGTTGCAGTGGATGGGAGCCTTCATCTATAGTTTTTAACCTCTGAATCTTAATAACATTTGAGTCAAAAAAAGTCAAATGGCCATGCATATGCTGACTGTTTCAAGTTTCATAGGGAAAAACAAACATGTTTCTCATTCACAGATGATGCTCTAAAAATAAAATGGAAGTTTGTCCAGCTTCCAGTAGAACCAGTCTATTGAGGGTGTTATAAATGATTTCTTGGGTGCAAACATCACTAAGGAGACTCAGTATACATTTCTGTGCACACACACCAAACACCGTCATCTATCCCGCAGTATTCTTGCGCTGGTGTTTAAATATCTGCCAGATGTTGTTGATCTTTCAGCTACTCCAATTAGGGCTCACCACAGCAGATCATCCACTCTGCACATTAGATTTTGGCTCAGGTTTTACACTGAATGCCCTTTCTGAAGCAACTCTCCCATTGTTACGGAGTCTTTGGACTAGACCTGAGGGTGCTCTGCAACCCCAGTGGCTGAGTGTGAGGCATTGGCTGGGATGTGAGAATCCTACCAATGAACCACCAATGACCAAATGGCTGACAGATTCGACAAAGAAAAAAATACAGAGGACATAAAGTGAAGCATAGTGCTAACATGACCTTTACTACACCAAAATGCAAGGAAAGTGGGGACCAAGTAAAGCGTAAAAGTAAAGAAAATGTCTCACAAGCATTAATCTTTCGCAGGGATGGAAAACACACAGGGAAATTGTACTTTAGTGAAAGAACAGATAATTACTCAAAGTCGAATTTAGTTAAAACTACACAGTCTAGACAAAAAATGTTT
>JAQMYK010000002.1:28126537-28137053 GCA_030014345.1 Clarias buthupogon
GGGTCTGTGTTTAGGAGTTTGCATGTTCTCCTGGTGCTTGGTGGGCTTCTTCCAAAGACATGCAGATTAGGCTAATTGGCGTTCCCAAATTGCCAGTAGTGTGTAAATGAGCGTGTGAGTGTGTGTATGTGTGTGTGTGTGTGTGTGCCCTGCGATGGATTGGCACCCCATCCAGGGTGTACTCTACCTCGTGCCCTATCTCTCCACGGCCAGGATAAAGCGTGTGTAGACGGTCAGAGTAAGTTTAAATCTTTACTGTGGCTAATTAACCCTAAGAAATGAAATGGAAGAAGCACCCCCTAGTGATCATTTTGAGTACTGTTTTTCTCTGAATGCTCTCTGTCCTGGATTTTACACTTTACTGTCTCTCTCTCAAACACACACACACGCACACACACATCATCACTTAACTTTTATATTCATTAAGCATATTTTCTACATTTTTATTTGTCAGTATTAGAAATAACTATTAACTGGTTTTGGACGTTAAAAGATTTTTTTCTCTCTCATTAAAAGACCTTTCTCTACCTTTATTTATGTTATCATTTTTTTCCTAAACATGAAAAACCCATGTGCATTTTAATACAAGTAATGTTAATACAGAAAAAAGTAATGCCTGAATAAACAGTTTATGCTTATAAGTAATTAATGCATGAAAGGGTCAACAGTTGTGGTGCATTCATGTAGTAAGCTGTGTTTGTCTGAGGTATTACCTCAATGCTTGTCCCCATGCTCGTCCTCCGTCCTCCTCTACATTTAAATCTACAACATTTAAAGAGACACTATGAGCTTTAACGTTCACTTAAAGATCACGAGATCTTTCTTGGCACAAAGCAGCAGAACAAAATGTTAAATGATTTAAACTTGTTTTGTAAAATGTCATTCAGAGGAAAATCAAAGATATACTACTTTATAACTGTAATAGATTTGGGATTGTAACATTAATGCTGAGATCATCAGCCTGAAAAA
This sequence comes from Clarias buthupogon, assembly GCA_030014345.1. Classification (NCBI taxonomy): domain Eukaryota; kingdom Metazoa; phylum Chordata; class Actinopteri; order Siluriformes; family Clariidae; genus Clarias; species Clarias buthupogon. Next base: position 28,127,507 of record JAQMYK010000002.1, read on the forward strand.
ACAATGTAAATTGATTCAGTTTCTCGTCCAGAGAATGTCACTGAGCCAAAATTCAATTCAACTGAAATGAAAAAGTGTCACACAAAGGTTAGTTTCGAAATCAGATTGTTTTTGTTCAGACATTTGTTTTGTCCTGGAATGATTTCTCTAAATAAAATAGAGTTTGTAGATAAAGTTTGTAATTTAAATTTACAACAAACAGCATAAGATTTAAAAAATAAAGTAGTTTCCATTTGACTCACCATCATGATTAAACTTGATCAAGCAGCGCTTTTTAGATACTATGACGTTTTTTGTTATTATTTTTATTTATTTATTTATTTATTTATTTATTTATTTATCGCCACAATAGCAAACAAGTACAAAAGCAGCAAATTATTTTTTTTCCCAGAAAATGTCCACATTTTCAAAATATACCAATTGTAAATGTTTAAAGTCTTACATCTAAAAACGGAGTCTGTGGAACCTAGACAAAGGTCTGAGCATCTTTTCTTAGTTTTTCTTATTTGTTTTAAGCGGTGAAGAAAACTCAACCATTAAAAGTAGGTAAAGTACAGAAATCCTGTACTTGAGTAAAAGTAGAGATTAGGTAGGACAAACGTTACTCAAGTAAAAGTAGAGGTCCGGCCCCTTACTTGTGTACTTGAGTAAACGTCCAGTACAGAAGTATTTGGCTTTTTACTTAAGTATCAAAAGTATGGTGGCTCAGTGGTAGGTGTTTCGCCTGCCACCCTGCAGGCCCGGGTTCTCAAGTAAAGTATACATGAAATATGTTACTACCTTCAATATTAAAGTATTATCTATTCTCATGGTTATTACTCTTTCAAATGTTCATGAAATAAATCTATAATGTCCAGATGTGTGGATTTTTAAAAACTGTACACAAAGTATGAGAGCCCCTGCTGTATGGAAACTGTACAGCTGTAAAGAGATTCTAGGTTTCCATTTAGCAACATTTTGCCTTTATTGAATTTTTTTTTAATGCTTGAAATTTATGATTTTCTTTTGTTAGTCAGGCAGCTGAACTGTCTGCATTGTACACGTGAATGTAAAGATGTATACCACATAGCTTCAGGGCAAACCTTAAACTCCTGAAACATTAAAACACTAATTTTACACTGCAGAAAATACAGCAAGGCTGCTGTATAAAGCCAGAATGCACATAATGCTAGAAACCTGCCTTTGCTGTACAGCAATAAACAAACAAACAAAAAATAATAATTAAAAACACAATATGCTTTCCTGAGATCTTGCGATATAATTTTTGTATTTTTTTGTAAATAATTGCAAATCTGATGTAAACATTTAGTATCCTTTTAAAAATAAGGAAAAATTTGGGTCATTTTTTATTCACTATTAATAATATACAAATGTATCATTAATATTCTATTTAACGTTGTTGTTGACAGTATATTTGCAACATATAGCACAATGCATATAATTTCTCTTAGAAATGCCCTCAAAAAATATATCTATTTTTCATATAGCCAACGTTAGACAGTAATACAGTACCTGCATGTCACCACAAGATGGTGCTGTGGTGTAATAAAAAAGAAAAATATCTTCTACCAGCTGTTGCATACAGTATGTGCATAATATGATGTAAATATCATGAATCTATGTTTAAACTTGGGTTTGTGTTATGCAAATGTGAACTCAATAAATCTTTAGATAAATTGGCCATTATTAAATAATTTAACTTAACATTAATAACAATAATAATTTGTCGCTTAACATATGACTAAATTGCTGTTCTGTGCATTTGTTTTGCTTGTGGAATTTACAGAACTAATTTAAACAAATTACTGTACAAAACATTTTTGTTTGTAAACAATCAAACAAAAAAAAACAATCAACCGATCAATCAATCATCAAATCAATCAATCAATAAACAAATAGTATATAGTTGCATAAAAACTGATTAAAGGTTTGAAGGAAAATTATGAGTGGGTAAGTTTAGATCCATTTTGCATTATAAGCATTCAAAACAGAGCCAAAATAAACTTTTTTAAATTAGTAGTAGTAGTAGTAGTAGTAGTAGTAGGAGGAGGAGGAGGAGACAAAGGAGGAGAAATTTAATTGTTAGCCATGTTATATATTTTTTTAAAAGAAAATATTTTCTTTATTTTATATATGATGTATTTTTTTCACCTGTTTAGCTCAAAAATGTAACAATATAATTTAACTAAAAGTTAAAAAATACATTTAGTTTTATGTATGGTCATTGAGGAATCTGACGTGTGTGCAAAAAAAAAAAAGAGTAAACAAAAGAGACTGTGCAGTAATTATATAAGCTAGTAGTAAGTAGTGTTTAAGGATAACAAAAAAAAACATGTTTTATTAGTTTTTATGTAATAAAAAAAACATCAAAGTTTTTAATCGATTAATTTTTCACCACACTCAAACGCTTTATCACTGTATTTCAAACAGTAAGCCTTTTAGCAAAGTTTTAAGAGCATTTTGATGTTTGTTTGTTTATTGCTATTCAATTCAGTATAAGGATTTGTGCTTGAACAAGTTGCTCAGCTTTAGATTTTAGACTTTATACAGAACGTTAGAAGTCTGCAAAACATTACATATGCAATACAGAATCACAAACAAATTAATAACATACAATCACAGCAAATAGTATCAGATCATCATTAAATCAGTATAGCAGTAATGTACTCTGGGGAAGCCCTGGCACACTATGACGTCATACTTCTTTCTTTAAAAAAAAAAAAAGTGAGTGGCAGGATGATGAACGTGTGCTGACGTGTTTCCTATAAAGACTTGAACAGGTTGTGGTTGGAGTCGGTGAGTGAGCTTAGTGATGGGTGTGTGTGTGTGTGTGTGTGCGTGTGAGAGGGAGATGTTGTGTCACGTGACCTAGATGTGCGCGTGTAAGAGAGTGTGGTTTAAGGCAGAACTTCAGTGTTAGTGGCAAGGCGCAGGATGGCAGGACGCAGGACGCAGTGGAGATAAACACACACACACACACACTTTGGAATATTACTTGGGATTTTTCCAAACCAATGGATTTAGGACGATGGTGTGGAAGTGAGAGCTGAGAGTGTGGCTCGGGCATGGAGGAGGGTAAGATCTCGGTGTGGGTCTGCCGGGAGGAGAAGCTGGTGTCGGGGGTGACGCGGCGCACGAGCTGCGCGGATGTGGTGCGCGTGCTGCTGGAGGAGCGGAGCTCTCCGGCGGTCGCGCGCTCCGCGCACTCCTACTGCCTCGTGGAGAAGTGGCGCGGCTTCGAGCGCGTGCTGCCGAACCGGACGAAAATCCTGCGGCTGTGGACGGCGTGGGGCCGCGAGCAGGACAACGTGCGCTTCGTGCTGGTCCGGAGCGACGCGTCGTTACCGGGGAGCGGGCCGCGCAGCGCCGAGGCGCGCGTCGTCGCCAGCAAGGAGAAATGCGACCCGGTGCCGCCGGTGGCCGCCGCGCCATCAGAGGAGAAGCGGCGCCGCGTAGTCCGGAAGGCGTTCCGTAAGCTGGAAAAGATCAAGACCAGGACGAAAGAGGAGCCGTGCACGGAGGAGCACGCGGAGAGGATGGAGACCCTGGTGCACCTCGTGCTCTCTCAGGACCACACCATCCGCCAGCAGACGCAGCGCATCCGCGAGCTGGACGGCGAGATCGAGACGCACGAGGCCCGGGTGCACTCGGACCGCATGAGGCGACACGGGATCAACTACGTGCAGGACACTTACCTGGTGGACAGCGAGAGCGGGAGCGGGAGCGCGCCACCGGACCCGATGGACATGGACGCGGACGCGATGGCGCGGTGCGACCAAGTGATCCGGCTGCAGGAGCAGCTCACCGAGCATTACGCGCTCGTGGAGAGACTCACCGGGCAAATCCAGGAGGAGCTCGATATGAGGTGGATGACGCGGCGCCGAGAAGGAGACGCCAAGGAGGAGGAGGAGGAGGAGGAAGAGGAGGAGGAAGAGGAGGAAGAAGAGAGCGCAGCGCCGGAGAAAGACGCGCGTCTGCACGAGGAGAGGATCCGGACGCAGCTGGACACGAGCTCGTACATCGGACTGCGTTTGAACAGCGACCTGGAGGCGGTGCAGAGCGAGCTGGAGGCGAGTCTGGCACTGCGGGAGGCCAGAGAACACGAGCTGAGGGATTTACTGGACAGAGTGGACTCGTGCGATGAAGACGCAGGAGACGGAGACGCTGTGTTCACGGACGACGCGCAGCCTCCACTTCCAGTATCATCACAACCACCACCACCGCCTCCTCCTCCTTCTGTGGATCACAGTGACTGCTGGGTGGAGAGGGCGCGGGGACTTTCGAAATCTAACCCGAGTGGCAACGATGATGACTCGGACACTGGACTGAGCTCTATGCACAGCCAGGACTCGGATAACGCAGCAGTGTGTGAGTCACTGGTTTGAGCGCTCAGGCTGTGGAGAAGGACAAGAGTCCAGGGGCAGGAGGCCCAGTGAGAAGTGAGGTAGAAGGGGTCTCAGATTCCGGATTAAACAGTACTGATGGATAGGAGTGTGTCGTCAAAGAGTCGGTTCTTTTTTTTTTAATTTTTTTTTTAAAGAAAATTAAACAAATCAGTGCCCAAAACCTAAACAAAAAACAAAAAACAGTTAGGGTAATAAACATGTTCAGAAGGTGAGGGAATCTCTCGTGCATGGGCGTGTAGGAGTTGCTTTGGAGTTAGATCTTCTTAATAACCAACACTGATATCTGCTTCTGACTCAAGGGCTTAGATGAACTCTACAAAGTCGAAGACGTTACCTGTCATGAAACATGAAATTCACCTGCAGTTTTATGCAAAGAAGCAAAGCAAGGTAGTTGTTAAACACGTACTCCGAGCTTGAGTTAGACCGGGTAACATTATCCCTAACCCTAACCCTAGGATTGTTATTCCAAAATGTACAGCACAGTAGATCAAAAAATTTACAAAAGTCCATGTTTATTCTAAAAGAACCTAGTTTTAGTAGTTAAAATAGTTATTATATTTCAGGTGACTTTATTCATAGGTTAACTGTGATGATGTTAATGACGGTAGGTTGTTGTTTTTGCTTCCATAAAAATCAATCAATCAGTCAATCAATTAAACACAGACCTCAAATTGACAGGTATCGATCTAAACTACTTAAAGTTTGAGACAATTTCATAGAGGTTGAACATGCACATTCATAATGGCATCATGAAAACATCAAAGTTACATCAAAGAAATTACATCAAAGAAATCATCAAAGTCATCAGCAGAGTATATTAATAATAATAATAATAATGATGATGATTTTGCCAGGCTATAAAGGTAAGGATTGAGAGAATTACACACGATTAGCTTCAATTTATATAGTGCTTTTAACAATGGGCATTGTTGCAAAGCAGCTTTCCAGAATCAAAAGAAAATGAGGGAAATCAGTATGAAATGTGTCAGAAAATATGAATATGAATGCACATGCCAGAGTATGTTACTATTAAGCACAGGAAATCTGTGTAGCTAGAAACTGAACAATATAAGATTTAAAAAGTTGAAAGAATTAAACTGGATTGCTAAATTATGAAATACGCATATACACTAAATATTATATACACTAACACCGCTTCTATAGACAGTTATATTAAAAGTAAAATTTTAAATCTAGAGGCTGAAATTCTAGCATATACTACAATGTAGTGCTTTCTAATACTATTGTATTATTTATACTAGCGTTTAACTGAAATACTATCCAACAGACTGCTAACTATATACTGTAATAAACATTAGCTTCGGGAGCATCAGACAAGTCAGAAGGATGTAGTTCGATTCACTTAAACGGATTTGTTTGAAAGAACCGATTCAGTTTTCTTACCCATCACTACTGATCAGTTGGTGCTCAGGGGAGAAATGTAACCATGGCTGATTCCCTATTCCCTATATACTGTAGGTGCACCACACAGGGGAAATGAGACACTTTTTTCAGGACTACACGGTTCCCAGACGAGTTCCCGTTTCACCGTATTAACACACTAAAGTAACCATGAAACAACAAACCAGTGCTTAGATTGAAGCTCTTGAAGATGTCGACACGGATGTAGCTTTTTTCACGCCAAACCACCTCTGATTTAATCAGTTGTAGCCAAACAGGATGATAAACACTGTCATGTAAACATGTAAAGTAACAAGCATGTAAAGTGATCTTGCTTTGCTTTCAGGGGGTGTTGGGAATACAACAGTGATGTTAGTGTAGCTTTGCATCTGGGAGGTACAGAAAAGTTTCCTGGAACGAATATAAAACCTGGTTCCACTGAGGACTAAACAGTAGGGATTTGATTTACCGGGGATCGGCTGATACGGTGTTATCACGATACCTCGGTTCTGATTCCATCTGGATTGCGATTCTACATCTATCACGATTTTATAATTATCCCAATTCAATATCATTTTTTAAGATGCAACACAGGATGCAGTGCTGAATGCTAAAGTGTGAACAGGTTAGAGCACGCCACCTGTAGGATTATAGAAGAATTGGCAACCATCTTAAATGCAAACTTAAAATGAAAATTACAATCATTTTTAGTAAATTGAAAAATAATTTTAAAAAAACAAATTAGGAGTCAATGTGCCGATACATTAATGGAAAAGAATCAATCACGGAATCAATTTAATCACGATAAATCACTAAATACATTTTTTTCTCCCATTTCTACTAAACAGCCCACCTATGAGTTCCTGTTTTACTTTATTGTAGGATCTTGTGAAAATAACAAGCACTTTTTGGATCGAAGCTTTTCCATATGACCTGGTTAATGTTTTTTTTTTATTTTTTTTATCAAAAGCAGTGCAGAAACGTTGCTGTTTACGCCCAACCCACCCTGTGATCTAATCGCTTACTGTACATCACTCGTTGCTCTTCAAACATCCTGGAAACTCTGACCCAGGACACTGGTTCCTCTGGTGTCAAGCTCACGAATGTTTAATGGAAAATGTTCCCAGTTCCTGAAACGCTCCTGCAGGAAAACGGATGGTTTGTACACACTATAACTATCTGATGACACGAGAGAATCCCATGTGAAATGTGTACCGTGTATATGTGTGTGTACTGTTAAACTGCTAACACAGCTCACCTCCCAGTGAAACCACAGTTACTCTTGTGCTACCTGCCAAATAGCTAATTAACTAACTAGAGTAAGATCATGTCCAGTGTCCTTTGAGCTTAGTTCTAATAGGCTGATGTGTAACTCACTGTTTCCTGTGTGTGTGTATGATCTACAGAGAGAGAGAGAGAGACATGGTGAAGACTCTTGTAATGTCTGAGTCAATGAATTAGGCTTATTTATTGTAGAAAAAAAACACACACACAAAACGACTGCACAGGACGTCTGTGTGAGATGTCTATTTGTCACGTTGTGGAATTAAAAATGACATTCAGAGCGAAACCCAGAGTCGTGTTTTCTGTGTTGTGTCTATAGTGTCTGTTAGATACCCTTGTTTTAATCCATGCCTACGAAAGCAGCGAGACAGGAAGTGATGCGTAATGAATCAACACTGCGAAAGAGCACCTTTGTGCACCTTTTCCCGAACGCACAGAATATGAGCTCGGTTGTAGACGCTCAGGAATGCGACGCAGCACGACGTCTTTAATCCTCTTAATGCCTTCTTATTTTGCCGTCACGCCTTCTGACAAACAAATTAAAATCAGCATTAGAGTCGCACGGCAGCTCGCCAAGTCACAACATCAAGTCGTAAGCGTTATTCCACCTGTACGCGGTGGCCACCTGCACGTTCGCACAGTTATCTAATCAGACGATCACGTGGGAACAGCACCGTGTGAAAAACAAAAAAAAGTCATGCAGAGACAAGGGCGAGAGCTTCAGGTAAACTTGAAGGTGGATGGGGTGCAACAGCAGAAGGTCACGTCAGGTTCCTCTCCTGTGGATCTGGTGCTACTCTGGGGTACAGATGTAGTTTGGGTGAGTCTGCATTCATGATAGCACCAGATTCCTGAGGAACCTGATGTGATCTTCTGCTGTTGTAGCTCCTCCACCTTATAGTTTGATGTCTTGTGCAATGCTGAGATGCTTTTCTGCTCATCACGGTTGCAAAGAGTGATTATATTACACAATATATACTGTATACATTCTCGTAGCTCAAACCAATCTGACCTTTTAATATTCATTTAATATCCCTTATCAAAAACTACTGTCACTCACTTACTCAGTATGTTTTTTTTTTGCTGTTTTTTTTTGCACCATTTTGTGTTGTTGGTGAAAATTCCAGGACATCAGCAGTTTCTGAAGTACGTACTCAAACCATCCAACCTTGCATAAACAACTGTAAAGTCACAGAGATCACATTTTTCCCATCATTCAGTCCATTTCGATGTGAACGTTAACGGAAGCCCTGTACTGTATGTATCCGCATGATCCGATGCACCGTGCCGCTGCCACGTGATTTGACGATTAGATAAAAAAAAATAATAATAATTAAAAAAAAAGTGTTCCTAATAAAGTGGCCAGTAATGGCTATAAAGTATATTAGTGCATATGCATAAAAATTGATATCCAGTTCTCCAACACCTCATTTAGTCCGATATTATTAGTTGAAAATCCAAATCAATAAAAAAAAATAAAAAATCTAAAGCAGACTGATGACAATATTAATCTATAAGTGTGAAGACATCTTGCATGTTTTCTAAGAATGTGATCTGATCCTGTATCAACATACCGTTATTGTTGTTGTATTTAAAGTGACGTTTATATGAAGGCTACAGTATGTTTAGCTTATTACATGTTTTAGTCTTGAAATCATTATAAAGCTTCAGAATTTGGTATCGGAAAACTTTATGTACTATAGGGCCGTTCAAGTCAAACCGGGACTTGTGATGAAATTTCTGGTGAATAAAGGCGAAAAAAAAAAGTGATCAACATTTACAGAAGACTTTAAAGACAGCACGGTGATGAGACTTTTAGCAGCATGAACATGTTTAGGCTATTAAAGGAGTTCCTGGGAGGCCAGCGTTTCAGATGTGAATCAGGCAAGTCTGGCGTACTGAGAAAACGTCCGACCTTGATGGTATTAAAGCAAAAATGGGATGAGTGTATTAATGTAGCAGAGGGTTATATAGAGAAATAAAGGGAGGTTTTATTCTCATAACTGTGTTCTGTTATTCTGCACAATTAAAAGTTCCGGTTTGACTTGAACACCTCTTATAATTATGCTAGCTAGCCTTATATACCCCAAATACCCCCCAGATGAATTATTCCACACTGGCCTTCATATGAATTTTGCATATTTAACCCCAAATCCTCACAAATCTTCAAACTCAGGACACACGATTGAAAGCAGCTATTAATCTGATCAAGGCTTTGCTGTTATTTTATAGTGTTTGTGTTTCCCATCAGTATGTCATCATTTAGACGTTGCTCATACACGCATCACTTCCTCTGATGAAGCACCGACTCTGACTCAGCGAGCTCGTCCAAAACGAACGTATTATCTGTCCTTAGTGGCGTTTCATCATTCAGCATTGTGTAGCCACTTTAAGGGCTTTGTGAGCGATGCGACTTTGATCTTAACCACCAAAAACGTGTACTTTCGAGCGGATTA
>JAQMYK010000002.1:28323652-28333935 GCA_030014345.1 Clarias buthupogon
TCAATTTCATATGCCTGTGAAGGCAAGCGAGCGAATACTTTTGGCATTATAGTGTGTGTGTGTGTGTGTGTGTGTGTATATATATATATATATTAGGCTTCCAGGTTAATAGTCACTAGGTATTATATGTATCATTAAGGTTTCATGCAGACAATGGGCATGGCCTAGATCTTCTTTGCTTTTCTTTCTTTTATCTAGAATCCTTCTGTTATGGCCCAAGCAGCACACTGGAGCGTTTTTACTCTAATAGTCATTAGGGAGCAGACTTTTAGTTTAATGTAATTTTTTTAACCACATTCTTACCGTCATAAACTGCTTTTCTATGTCAGTTCTTGACAGAACTAGAGTGCCATTACATATGTACAAAAACAAACAAACAATATTGTTATCCATAGCAGAAATAACGACATAGAATCATACAGTATAAGATTTCAAATCTTAAGTTACAGAAAGATGTCGCACATCAGAATATACAGCTCTGCGGGAAAAGAAAATAAGAGACCACTGCAGATGGATGATCACAAACCATCTAGTAAAGCTGAGCTGTTTGCTTTTTTGCAAAAAGAATGGTATAAAGTTATCCAACAGCGATGTGAAAAACTGGTGAAAGCTGTAATTATAAATCTGGGTTATTTCATTAAATACTGATTTCGTAATGTTATTTAGCCAAAGCATGAACACTATTTGTTTACAAATCATTTGCATTTTGTAAAATTTTAAATATTAAATCTCTTCAAATATTGCATGATCTTGGGTTATTTTGATGTGTTGTGATGTCATTTCCTTTAAATATACACTCTAAATAACAATAGTTATATTTTACATTTAGGAGAAATATTGTCAGCAGTTCACAAAAAATGAAGCAAAACTGTTCATCTCACCAAAACATGTACCTGTAAGAAAAAACAAAACAAAACATGAACTGATTCTTTTGCAGTGGTCTCTTTTTTTTTTTTTTTTTCCCCCCCAGAGCTGTAGAACATTGTTTTTTCATTTGTTTTTTCCGTCACTGAAATTAATTCAACTATTCTCAGCATCCTGTAGGAATGCAAATTATTGTGTAATATACTGTATATATTTTTTTTAAAGTTTGATTTCAATCATTTTAAGTGTGACAAAATGCAAAAAAGAAAAAAAAAGAGAATTTGAAGGAAACATTTATCGTCCATGTATGTACAGTATGTATTTGAAATAATTTCCCCACCTGTCTACTTTTCAAGACTCCGATGGATCTCTCCACCATCGAGAGAAAGCTAAATGACGGAGAATACGTCGCCAAGGATGACTTCATAGCCGACGTGAAGCTCATGTTTGAGAACTGCCTGGAGTACAACGGAGAGGAGAGCGGTAAATACGTTCTGTTATTTGAAAAAGAAAAAAAAAAAAATATATATATATATATTTATTGTGAGTGCTTGTAGAGTGTGTTTGGGTGGGTGTGTGTGTGTGTGTGTGAGCAAAGTGTGTAAGTATTTTTGTGAGCAAAGAGAGGGCGAAAGAGTGTGTACGTGTGTGCCTGGCCCCTGACAGTGATTAATGGCGAGTGATTGAGCTGTTCTCCAGTGCGCCGAGTCCTGCAGTGCCACACAGACATTCCATCCCTGCGGCCCCTCTCTCTCTCTCTCTCTCTGTCTCTCTCCGGAGCCATCCATCTGTCAGAATGCGCTCCCCCCCACCTGGAGGGGTTGCAGGGTCAAAGGTCAACTGTGGCTCAATGACCTGGTCAGCGGGCCAGCACGGAGAAGGAAGCCGAGACCTCCAGTTGTGTGTGCGTGCCCATTTCTTTGTATGCGTTGTTTGTGTTGACGTGGCTAAACTGTTTGTGTTATTCTGCAGAATACACGATAATGGCCGAGTCCCTGGAGCGCTGTTTCAGCAGAGCGCTGCAGAAACATTTCCCCTCCGAGGACGGAGACACAGACGAGGAGTTTCATCTAAACAAGGACGACCGCGAGCGCAAGGACAAGAAAAAGACCAAGAACAGTCGGCAGGCAGGGCCCGAGAGCCTGATCAGGGCCACGGAGCAAGCGCAGAAACGCAAAACAACCAGCGGGGGCAGCCTGCCCCAGGAGAACGGCACCAGATCTGCCCATGGACCACCTGGTTTTCAGTTCGGCAACGGGCCCACACATCCTCACAACATGAACACGGCACATCCTCGCTCTGGGAACGAGCCACCGTACGGCATGTACCATCCGTCACAACAGGCAAGGCTGCACTTTGTGACACGAAAAGACTGTGATTTCACAATATGCATCGTTTTGTTTGTCGGTTCCTGGTGCACTTTCTTCATCTGGGTGGTTCCTTTGACAGGTTCTTCATGTGGTTCTTTTAAAATGAATCAGATATGCAGCAGCTTTTTTTTTTGGTGGTTTTACGCTAAACTGAGCCATGAGGTCCAAACCAAGCCAGGGCAAAGAGAGGTAGCTTTGTCTGTTCTGGACTGACAAAAAAAAAAAAAGAAAGAAAAGAAAAGAAAATGGATACTGCACAGATTTATTTATGTATCTTTTTATTTATTTATGTATATACTATGGCCTCACACCTTCAGGGTCAATGGTTTGTGTCACATCTCCAGGTCTGTGTGCATGTTCTTGTGCTTGGTAGATTTCCTCCAGGTACTCCAAAGACATACAGGTCAGGCTAATTGTCATTTCCAAATTGCACGTAGTGTGAGAGTCTGTGGTCTGCGAAGTACTAGCACCCCATCCATGGTCTAACCTGCCCAGTGCCGCGAGTCCCCTGGGGATAGGCTCCAGGCCTGCCGGCTACAGGATAAGTGGTATAAAGAATGATTGAGAACTTTTTGTGGTTGGCATGGATGTTCCTGTACCTTCTCGCAGATGTCAGGAGGGTGATGAGTCCATAGGATGGTTCAGAGGGTCATCTATGACCCCATACCTACACAGTCCCTGACCTCAACTCTGCTGAACATTCACTAATGTTCTTATGGCTATATGGGCAAAAATCCCCTACCAGCATGTTTTAAAATTTAGTGAAAAAAACTTCCCAAGACATTAGAAGTTATAACAATAATTAGAGGACTAAATCTACAGTGGGATGCCTTCTGGGTGTGATGGTCAAGTGTCATCAAAGATTTTGCCATTTAATGTAGGTATGAACAGGTTTCATAATTTTTTATTTTTTTTTACTCTAACCTAGGACACTTTTATCACACGTTTATTACACCTTTTACTGCAGGAAGTACAGAATTTTCTGTAGCGGTTTACATGTCCATAGCTGTGAAGTGTGTATTCAAAATAAGCAAAACAAAAAGTGTACAGACCTTATATGGCAAGCAATTATTTGTTATTGATTGCATCAGAAGTTTAACAGAAGTGCCTTTCTCTTTAAATAACAGCTCCAGCGACACCCAGGTCCACCAGGACCCAGAATGTACGGACAAGGTATGATGATTGACCCCCGGTATCCATACCCAGGACAGCGGCCTGTCATGGGCAGGGGTCCAGGAGAGCATGGCCCGCAGCACATGCCTCGTTACCCTATGCAGGTATGACATCTTTATTACCTGAGAACGAACACATTTGATAATGTAATGAGTGAGCGAGCATGTAATCATTGAAGGCATTATAATAGTGTGTTCAATCACCAGCACAATGGAAATTTGTGTTGCAGTTAATAAATATAAGCTCCAAATGAATGTATTGTTTCAGGTTATTTGTTGCAGCTGTATATGATTAAAATCATTTAATGAATTCCATGAGAACTTCAACCCAATGTGCAGTGGATTTGCTCGAGTGAACCTGTAAAGCTTTTGTCATGTACAGATATTGCAAGGAATTGATCATATGGCAACAGTAAAATCTAAAAAAAAAAAAAAAAAAACATGCTAAGACAGGTTAAGAGGTAAATTAAGCTGGGAGATGGGAATAATCTCTGTGACCTTAACCATGGTATGATAGTTGGTTTTCTTCAGGGAATTTCAGTTTTATGCAAAATGTCATGAAAAGTTCTGCGGGTGGAGACGCCTAGTTAATAAGAGATTTCCCGAGGAAAATTGCCAAACTGATTTGAGCCACCAGGAAGGATATAGTAACTCAATCTCTCTTTACAAGTGCCATGAGCAGAAAAGTATGCTCAAAGGAAAGCATCAAACTTTGAGTGGATGGACTGAGTGGTAGATGCTTCTCCACTTTATCTTTTAAAAAGAGTGATTATTAGAGTTACTATAGACTTCCCGTCAGCTCAGACCCGTCTGGTCATTCATTAACAAGGTGTTTCATCCTGCTGATCCTCTTCACACAGGCTGCTCTTTTGGTTTTTGCCATCTGTGTAAACTTTAGCTCAGTTGTGCATTAATTCTTTGAGGTTTCTGGAATAATCAAAACAGCCCCGCACCAACACCTATGGCATTTATCAAAGTCACAGAGATCACACCTTTTTCACCACATTCTGATGTTTGATTAAATTTTTTTTGTCCTCTATCTGCACACATGCTGTGCTACCACATGATTGGCTTATTGAATAACCATAAAAACATTTAGTATAAACATTTTGTGTAGTCATTGTGTTGCATGCTCAATGAATGGCTGCAAATTTGTATTGATAGAGAAGGTACATTTAAGTCTTAAAACTGAATATTATATTTATACCTTACTGTGTGTTAATCCTGGGTGTAATAGATTTTTCTTTTTCCAGGGTCCACCAACCAATGGTCCACATTTTGGTCAAAGATACCCAATGGGGGGAGATTCTCGCCACCTTCAGCCTCAACACCAGCAGCATTCCTATGTTGGCCCCACTCATGGCCCATCACTGGGTCCAAGACCAGTTGCCCTACAGTCTGGAGGACTGTGTACCACTCCAGCTGATGGAGACATGTATCGACCTCACCATTACCCTGACAGGCAACCCATGCATCCCATGGGAAATGGCTATCCCAGACCCCTGCACAACTCTTTTACTCCATATGGCCCTCCACCTGGTAGTTATGGTCCATGGCCAGGCTCAAACCAGCAGCAGCCTGGGCGACCAATGATGCAGGAGCAGGCTATGGGTGCTCAGCACCCTTACGGTCATGGTATGATGCGTCCTCCTCACAATGCTGGATATCCCCATTCGGATGGTCAATACAGGATGTCGTCAGTTAGCTCCCAGGGACCCATGGCCCACAGACCTCCCATGACCCCTCAAGAGCCGAGGCCACATGTGGGATCAATGATGGACAGCCCGGAGATGATTGCCCTGCAGCAGCTGTCGGCATCATCCTCTCGTCTCAGCGTCGGAGGTTACCAGCCACCTCTAGCGAAGACTGCAAATACCACTGTGGCTCCTGAAAGCCAGAACTCAAGGTCTGTGGGAGATGACCAAGGTGCTGGGGTTAAAAAAGGTAGGCATTTTTTGTAAAAGATTAACATATCGATTTCAACAGTTTTATGTCAAGAGTTTTTTTTTTTGTTAAAAAATGATTTGTGTGATCCCTTTTTATATTTATTCAAACAGGTTTAGAGGTGGAACTGGCAAATAAACAACAGACTGGAGAGTCCAATTGCTCACCTTGTCCTGGTCCACCTAAGGGCCCTGAACAGCTCAGTGATACCCAGCAGACCCCAGTGTGGGGTGGGTCACCACAAAAGACATCATCAGAGTTTGCACCGACTTTATCCACCCCAAATAAAGACAGATCACAGCTGGAAGTAAAAAACGCTGAAGAAAGCAATCTATCCATACCCCAAAACAGTCCTGTTGCTCGAAAGGAACTCCAGTCTGAAACCCAGGCACAAAAACATCTGGATTCCCCTACACATCCTTCTGATAATGGCAATGTGAAGATCACTCATAAAATCTCAGATGTATCTGAACGAATGTCTTCCAACATTCTTCCAGAGGTCTCTCCAAATGGCCCCCAAAATATGCTTCAACAAGTGTTACAGAGTCCTCCTCAGCAGGTGCTTCCACTTGTACCTCCGCAGTATCCTCACAATGGGCCACCACACATGTCTTCCAATGCTCCTCACCAGCAGGTGACCCAAACCGGATCCCTCCGAGGACAACAACCAGGGCCTGTCCATGGCATGCCCCAGTCTGTTCCTCAGGGATCACAACCTGGTGCTCAACACCCTGCCACATTTACCTCACTGCCCCCCAGCCACCCTGTTTCCCACCCACTTGCTCAGCCTTCCCCTGCTGAACGTGGTGACCAGAGACCCAGTGAGCCTACCCGTGAGCCTGGTTGTACCGATCCCGATTTGAAGAATGCCCCCACCAATGCCAATGGTCCCTATAAGCAGCAGCCTTTTAGTCCAGATTCACAAACCCTTTTAAACAGGCCAGAACAGGCACCAGCACACAGTCAGACACCACCAAATCACCCTCACAGTGCAGAAAGTAACAATATGCCTCAGTATGGCATCGGCAATCCACATTACAGCAAATACATGGGCAGACCAGTGCCTGCATCTGCTCATCTGCCCTACCCAAGCCAAGCACCACAGTCTCAGTCTATGAGCCCTCATCAGAATCCTGCCCATTACTCTCCATATCAGCATGGTGGCATGCATCAGTACCACATGGGCCCACAGCATCCTCAGGCTCATTCCAGCATGCATGCTTCATACCAGCAGCAACAGCAATACTATCCCCAGCACCAGCAAAACAACAGGCCTGGTTTCCCAGCAAGAGAATGGCCAGGACCTCAGTACCAGCCTCATCCCCCTATGATGCCCAACAATTACCTGCCTCCTGCAGGTGCTGGCATCAGTAGCAGGCAGAAGGAGAACACCATGTCTCCTCTTGGCTCAGACGGTTCTGGTGGAAATGTTATGTCTCCGAATCTTTTCTCTGATGCATCCCAGGGCAGCTCCACTGAGAATCGGGAGGGTGCCACCCCAGCAAAACAGGCACGGACTGAGGACAACTCGGATCTTCCTGAAAGTCCAAAAGAGATACTGGATCTAGACAGTCACAATGCTGCAGCCCATCGCCGCGCCTCTGCTCAGCCTCAACACAATTACCCCTACGATCCACGGGCCATGCATCCCAGCATGCAGCAGGGCGGAGCTCCCCAAACTCACGGTGTGCCAAGTGGTCCGTACTCCAGACCTCAGCACCCGAGTGGACATTTCGTTCCTCACAATTCTCACCCGCACTTGATGGAGGCGCTGCAGCGGCCCCAGCAACTGCCCTACGCCCCGGGACAGACTATGTATAGGCACCCACATACTGCAGGTCACTTTCAAGGCATGATGTTGCCTCAGAGGAGCATGGTACCTGAACACTTATTTCATCCACGGTGAGTTATTTATTTATTTTTATTTAATGAATTTAATAGAATAGAGAAAAGGGGAGTAGTGGGTCAGGTGGCTAAGGCTGTAGGTTTGTCGATTTGGGGATCTGAAGAACCAATTTCGAGCCCTGCCATGGTACCCAGCCACTGCATTCTAGCGACAAAACTGATGAAATTGCGACATTATCTGTTGTTTTGAGTCTGTCAGGACTAGCAATGAAAAACGAATAATAACTAATTCTGCAGATTCTTACTCTCACTTGAATATTCTTTAGTTTACTATATATTTTACTGTTTTTATAAAACTTAGTAATAATAAAAAACATATTGAACTATTGCACTGTATATTTTACCATGACCATACCATGTCTTGTGTGATAGGCAGCACATGATGAGTGCAGGAGCTCCCAGTGGTCCTAGCAGTAAGCAGGGAGTGTGAAAGGTAGGATTTGGCATCCTTACACTGTTTATTATTATTATAATTATTAAATTTTAATAGCAGGCTATGCTGAGTTTTTAAGTTATGTATCTGTGATTTGTGAAAATGTAAAAATTCACTTCTTACTGGAGATGTTTATGCACTTCATACCTGTTTAGTGCCAAAGGCTGGAAGTGCTTACCATATTGTGCATGTGGAAATGCTCTTGCTTTTACTGTTACATTTAATCAATACGAACTAGCTTAAAATACAAATGTTTAACATTTACCTGCATCAGATGCCTCCAAAGTCTTGAGTGTGTGTTGAGCTGTTGCAAGCACTGGGCGGGTGGCTTCAAATGAGCATATTTCAAGACTTATTGTAAGCATGTATAATGAGTGGGTGTGACGATGTGGGGTAATTCGCTCGCAAAAGGCCGATTGGAGACTTTTTAATGCGCACAACTTTTTGATAATGTAACTCCATAAAAATGCACCACTCAGAAGCTTGAGCACTCGGCACAGAATCGGTTATGTCCAAGGCTGATCAATCATGGCCGACCGAACTGAAAACCTGGCAATTGCAGTCACTGGCTGATTGAGCAGTGCATCTCTATTATAAATCTATTATAAAAATAGATTTTGGAGTCAGTGTGGTGATACAGTCGGCGCAGCACAAATTTCAATTCATACCTGAATTGATTATATATGCAATCAATTCAATATATTCAATATATATGAATGTATATTTAATAAAATCATTTTATATAATATGGTTTTATGATGTATATTGATTTTATATAGTGAGGGAAGTGATGATAGGAACTTACCCTGTTTTCTGGCTTTCCCACAACATCAACAGGAACTATACCTGGATTAAAAGTACAGTTAAATCTTGGAAGCGTGAAATTTAACTTTATAAAGAATCCTGACAGAGCACTGTTTCCGTTAGTGTGTGTGTGTGTGTGTGAAGGTGAGAGAAGAGATGTAGGGAGGAGTCTACTTTCACAAAAGACAAAGTGCGTGCGTACTACTCGTTTATTAAGTTTAAATCAGTTTTAAAATTTTGCTCGTCTTGCAAAAGACCAAATTACTCGAAATCCAAGATTCCACTGTATGCCTTTAATTAATTAATAAAAAAAAAACTGTGCAATAATGTCAGATGATAATCAAACCATTATGATCTCTTATCATAGGTAATAATATGCTTCACATAAACATTTAATGTACCTTCATCAACAGCCCTTTGACTTCCAATATAAATGAAGTTTAAACTTGTCTTTTTTTCTAATCATTATTTAAACACTATGATGCTACGGTGAGAGAAATGCTTGGTTATGTAAAAAACGTTGCAACTAAAGTACATTATTTCACTTTGTGTATTTCTTTTGTGTAGGTGAAGGACAAATCAGATGGAGAAGGCCGAGCAGAGACCTGCACCATTTCCTCTACTGAAAAATTCGTTTTCCGATGCTGGCCAACAGATGTGTTTCAGCGTAGATGTGCTATAGTGTGTGTGGCCTTCCACTCTGTTCGACATGGTCAGGACTGCAGCTTGCCCTCTCTGTATTTATGTAAATTTATGCTCCCTAAGAGCGTCTGAGAGCTTCTGCACTTTGCTGGCGAGTACCGCCCATGTGACCCGACAGGAAGTACAACTCACTCTGCATGCACAGCCGAAAGGAAAGACATCAGCAGGGTTGTGGATTAACTCTGCTGTTCTTTCCAAAGTTAAAACTCAGGTGTTTTATTTAAAAAAGAAAAAAAAAAAGAAAAAAAAAATAGGTACTCCACATGGACACACTGGAAACGGTTGCCTTTTGCATCAGCATGCATTGAATGTTTGAATGAATGAACGCTAATTATAGATCGCATGGTGAGCGGATCAGCTGACCTTCCTCTCCATGTTGAACTCAGTCAGACTTTTCACTTAGTCCTGCAATATGTTGCCTCGCGTTCACACTAGCAAGCGACACAGAAACGGTCCATCGATGATCAGCTTGTTTAATTTCTACATACGTGACACGGAGCCATTATTTCTTGGTAATGATGGTACAGATTCGTTTTTTTTTTATATATATACTTAAATCGTAACGTGACTTTAAATGATTTCTCAGAGCAGTCATGCTTTCACATTCTTCTACATTTCCAAACCTAAGTATGCAAACTATGTGCAATTTGTTTGATGCACAAAAAAAACCCAGTTTAACCATTTTTTCATACGTATATCTCAACGTATACAAAGACATCACAAACAAAAGACAGAAGACATTTTGGTTTCAGAGATCGTTGGTTTCACCTCGTGAGCAGATATCGCTAGTACATCCCACTCGCGTTGATAATCTGCAAGCGAAGCATATAACGTAAATCAAACTCTGAATACAACAAGGAAAAAAAAACGCCTGCTAGTGTGAACGTACGGTGGTTACGCATCCTTCAATGCTGCCTTGGTTCGTAGAATGTGTTTGGACTCGGAGCGCTCGGTCGCTTTTATGCACTAGAGATAGTCTTTATTACTGGAATTAGTGGCCTTGGATTAGACGTGTGCTGTGTGTGTGTGTGTGTGTGTGTGTGTGTGTGTGTGTGTGTGTGTGTGTGTGTGTGTGTGTGTGTGTGTGTG
>JAQMYK010000002.1:28868692-28879435 GCA_030014345.1 Clarias buthupogon
TCTAAAGAAGTCTTTTTAAACCCTAGTATCTATACTTCTACTCAAGTAATGAATGTGAATACTTTTGACACCACTGAGCATAAGTGAAATCAAAATGTTGAAAACCTCAAAATTGTATTTCTTTGTATTAATAAGTTAGAGGGTTCTGCTGTATAGAAGGACAAGGCAGGCATGTACGTGGGCTTCAACCTGAAATAATAATAATATCACTGATTACATTAAAGATCAGATGATCTTAGCTTTTAAACCTTTCAACAATTTCTACAAACTCTTAGCTACTGTAGCTCGTCTTATTTTTCGGAGCGCGTGCGCGCGACAGAAGCGGCTCGAGGAGGACGGGAAGGGGGGGTGAACCGCGCGAGCGCAACATTTGATAGGTTGCTGTGTCACGGCGCTCGGGCGCGTGCATAAGAGGACTGCCGCACTCGGGCACGCGCAAGTCTGTGACACAGACGCCATTTTATTTTTGAAAAATCAAATAGAAACTGGGGGAGGCTAAAAAAAAAAACCAACCTCTTTATTTTTATTAAAAAAAGAAAATCCTTTCGAGATCTATTTTTTCCTTTGTTGGAGACGAGAAATATCGGAGAAAATGATCACCAACCCGTAGATTTGTATGATTTCGAGGTAACTTGTTCTTTTGAGCTGTCTTGTCAAACATTTCCAGTGCCTTGCGTTAATGTTAGCTCATGGCAGCAGCACTTTGCTAATGCTAACTAGCTAGTGAGCGTGTAGCTTAGCTTCCTGTATCGCGTAGCGAGAGTATACAAGCAAAAAACACCCTTTAAAACTTACTAAAAAACAAAGAACCGTTTATTGCAAGTAATTTTATTTTTTGGGTTTTGTTGGTGTTTAGTTTCTCTTGCTAGTCAGTGAGGTAACATTAGGCCCGAACGGTAGCTTGACTAGCTAGCTCTCTACTTGTATATATGTTTTTTAAAAATAGCTTAAACGTTTCCTTTTTAGCTGCACAGCTAAATGTCATATCGCACTATATGCCCCAAATGACATTTTTAATATTAGACAGAGCTAAAGTTGACTAGTCTAATATTCTGATGATATTCAGCTCAGCCACCTGGCCTAGCCTGCTCGCTAACTTGGCTAAAGCTGCTTGTTAGCTATGTAAGCCGAGTTAGCTAGCAAGCTAGGTCTGAACAATAGACATCACTTATGCTAGTTTGATCATTTATTTTTCTTAATTTGTCCACCTACTACACTGACCATAGTCTTAATGACACTTTGGTGCATGTTTTATCATCTATTTGTCAACACTTTCAGCACATGAGTATAAAGTGTTTGTCAGTGTGTGCTGTTCCAGGTCTGTGTTGTGTCCAGATACAACTACTACTACTATCCCTTACTTGTTTAAAACTTACTGATTAACACATGTTTAGTTTGTTCTATTTGCCATAAATTTAAAGCAATCTCCAGTAATTTGTTCATCAATACTCGGTTAGTGTTACTATGCTCTTTCTGGTATTTTTGCCATTCCAGATGTAAAATACAAGCCCTATTTAGATTGCATTAGTTTGTGTTACTTTTGCCTTTGTAGTCATAAAACTTTAATCCAGACAGCACACAATGGCTGTAACAATTTGAAAATGCAGTAAAGCATAAATACGAAGCATATGGTTGCATTTACATTAAAATGCATGTTGCTTAATTCCTTTTAGTTTTTTGGTCAGATTAGATTCGCACGTCATGATGGTTCACGTTCATAATGACAACAGACACTGCACATCAATGCGTCTTTCCTTGTGAAAACGCATCATTTGTGTTAACACTCAGGTTTTTAAAGTGAAAAAAAAAACACGCTTGTGATTTTGCTCTGCAAGATGGCGAGCAGTTAGTCGGGTGTAAATTTTATTTATTTTGAGGTCCAGAAGAAGGGGGTAAAAAGCCTTGCTTTAGCTGTTTTAACAGCTGTTGATGACACTGCTATGAAATCCCTGGACTACTGGCGCTGATTGATGTCAGCATGCACAGTGGCAAAAGTTGCATGAATTTCGATCTACCCTTCTCATTCAAGTCGCGGGACCACATATCCGATCTAGGACCGTATATGAAAGTGACTCGGGATCGAACAGCCCTAAAAAACGGAAAAAAAACTAAATCTGATCTTAGGGTAAAAAAAAATGAGATTCAAACTATTAATGTGAGTGTAGCCTATGTCACCTTGTGATACGGGATGGGCGGGTTTAACTGCTTCCTCTTGGTGTATTTAGATTTGTATCTTGTGTGTGAAATCAACAGCTGTTCCCCGGATATTAAACGCGTCCCTGAATTGCCACAAAAAAGTGCATGCTTTTAACATAATTTGTGGTTATGAATTGTTTTCAATTCGAACTCTGAACAGACACGAGTCGGCAATTGCTTCAATTACAACCTGTAATTGTGATGTACAAGGACCTGACCGCTCCTCGCTTAATATGGCACTGCATTTTTAATTAAATGAACACAGTTTTGGACAGATTTCTAGTACAATGAGCTCAGATTAATGGGCTTAGCATACTTATGATGTCCAATGTGTTTCCCCTTTGTCGCTTTAGCACAGAGTTCATGCTATAAAGCTGTTGAGAAGAAGACCTGAACATGTCGCCTGTTCTCGCATTTGATAATTGAACCTTGCAATCAGACACAAAGCTACCATGGTGTGTTCGTTTGAGGAGGATGCTGGTGTTTTGGGCTCAGGTGGTGTGATGGCTACCGCGATGACATCGGCATACATACGTAACGTAGAGCTGTGAATTAAGGGGAAAAAGTCCATGAAGGGGACTTTTGAGACCGGGGTGAGCCGACTACAGCGTTCAGTGTCAAAACATTTAATCCGTCTAAAATTGTCCAAGACAACGACTGCATAAAACTCAAATCTCATGGAAAGGCTAAAAATACGGTAGTGGGGCAGGGCAGAAATAAGTACACTAACTACATCAAGGTCACTTTGAAGAGTGTTGGTGTTTCTTGTAGGCTCGTTTTTCAGGCGGCGCTGATTTGATGACGCGAGGCAGAGTGTAGCAAGTTTCTTTATTCACAGGTTAATCTTTTGAGGCTTGTTTAATCGGACACAGTGAATACAAGTTATTAAGGGAATTTGGCAGAGATTTTACTGGGATCATACCTCGAATATGCACATACAGTAGACTGAAATCACACAGGATTAGCAGTCTGTGCTGAGTCAGCTTTGCTGCTTTGTTCGAGCTCTGCAAAGTGACAGCAGTGCCAATGTTTTTTCTTAAGCCGGTTGATGTTTCAGATTTTGTAAGTGGTGCCTCTTGTGTCGCCATTCGCGTTCATCTAGCTTTTTTGTAATTTGAGAGCTTGCTAAGACATTTTGAAAAGTTTTTTTTTTTTCCCCCCTTGTTTTTTTTTTTTTTTTTTTTTAAGAACTAATGCATATTTAAGATTCTTAGCTGTAAGATTTTTTTAAAAGAACATTTCTAACAGTTTGTAAAAAAATTAGATAATTTTTTTTTAATTTTTTTAACAAGATTAATATAATGCTAATCTCGCATCTCCTTAGAAAAAAGAAAAGTATGGTCTTGGTCATACCTATGGTGACTAAATGTGTAATTATGGCGATTGTTTTATAAGAATAAAAGAAAAATACAGCTTTTTTTTAATATTTATTTATTTTTTTAAAACAAACCATACTTTTTACTTCACAACTTTTTTTTTTTTCCGTTCTTTCCAGTGTATTACTATTTTTTTTTATTTATGAAATAAAATTTTCTTGGTGTAGATTTACGATGCTTAGCTGTAAGAATTTTTAAAAGCAGCATTTCCAACAATTTATTTAAAAAATGGAGCAAATTTAGATTATGTACTTTTGTGTGGTTTGTCTTCACTTCTCTTTTTTTTAAAAATTTTTTTTTTTTTTTTTTTTAGATTAATGTTGCTTCCTGTTGCAGACTTCAAGTTTTCATTTTCTATAGGTATTGTGCAATCCCTAAACTTGCATTGATCTAGAATTTTAACAAAAGTCATATCAGCAGGCAAAATTAACTATAATTAAAAGGGTTAATATAATGCTGATCTTGCATTTCCATATGAAGAAAGAAAAGTATCACCTCGGTCATAACCGTACTATAGGACTAAATGTGACAGGAATAAAGTTCAACACATTCTCCATTGGTTGGATTTATTTCAGCCGTTATTATTATATGTAAAAACGCACATAGATAAGCTCTAATGTCTTAACCCAATATGAAGCGATGTACAAAGCCGTGCGATCGGCTTCTGCTTGGATTCCACGTCTGTTGCTTATTACCCGTGTTGTCGACGTAATTAAATCGCTGCTAATCATGCATCCCTCCTCTTTAATAGGACGCCTATACAGTGCCTTTTGTCATCGCCTTACTCCCTCAGATTATGATGACCAACCACCAATAGGTATCTGGCATTGTAAGGCATTCGGCACTGACTGAAGGATTAATGTCTCCTACCAGCGTGGAGACCCAAACAAACACTGCAGTGCATTCTGGGGCTGTATAGTGGACTATGCAGTTTCGCACATGCGTTTAAGGATGCGTTTAATGAATCTTTACTTGGCTGTAGGTTTTGTAGCTTCATTAGGTTTACATCGTGCTCTGTATTTCATTCAGATGTATAATTTTTTTTTATTTCTATGAAGTTTGACTACTTTTTTTTCCTTTTTTTTCTGGTATTCATATTTGTCTTCTTTCTTCCCTCTTCAAATGCGTCCAGATGTCAAAACCGGACTTGTATTGAGGCACAGCACGACGGACCACGACCCACAGAGACGGACCTTGCCGGAACACACGGACACTTTGGCGCCTGTGGGGGGGGAGGGGAGCAGAAGTAACCTACCACCGAAGTGACTAAAGGGGAATAATGGTGATTTTGCGCCGGGCTCGGCCGCCTGCTTCCGCCCCGACCAGCAATGAATCTTGACTCGCTCTCGCTGGCTTTGTCTCAAATCAGCTACCTGGTGGACAATTT
Organism: Clarias buthupogon; assembly: GCA_030014345.1. NCBI lineage: Eukaryota > Metazoa > Chordata > Actinopteri > Siluriformes > Clariidae > Clarias > Clarias buthupogon. The sequence continues at coordinate 28,873,652 of JAQMYK010000002.1, forward strand.
AACCAAGAAAAACTACAGAGCCAGCCAGCAAGAGATACAGCATGTGAGTTTTATAATGCAAACTTGCCTGAGTTCACCCCTGTATATATGAAGTGAACCTAAAAGTTATGTTAAATACTATCCAGCGTGCAGTAAATGACGTTTTAACCCATCCTGGTTAAAAACAAGTAATTTCCGTAAACACAGAGTACCAGAGAATGTAGAAGGCTTCGGGCTCGTTCTCGGTTCACTTTGTACCTTGAGGATGGAGTACGATTGAGAACAACAAACTTTTTTTTTTTTTTTTTTTTTTCTGCGCCTGCTGTAAAGTTAAATTGCAAACAAATTACAGATTGCCTGGACAGCGGCTACATGTGAAAGAGTTCTCGCATACTTTGATACGCTGCTTAACCTGTGATGGTTAACACCCAGACGAAAGAAAAAAGTCTGTCCTGAATGTTTTTCCACAAAGCTTTGTTTTCAGCGACCCAAAAACTGTATGTAGGTTTTTATAAGGTTTCGTCGATTCATTGAGAGAAGTGTTTACCATTAGTGCTGTGATTCGATTAAAACTTTAAATCTAGTTAATCACAGTCCTAGTCCAGGATTAAAAACTTTTAAAATGCTCCAGATTTACTAGTATTATAAACGTTCAATGTCGGAATAAAGAAACATTATGTAGTTTTATAATATCTCAAACATTAACATTTTAGCTAATGTTAAACTAAAATCTTTCGAATGGGACCAGCGCTGCATGCCCACAGATAGTGGGGTTTGAACCCCGATCCTCAGATTCGAAAAATCAACAACCTAGAGTCTTGTCTCAGGCTGCCTGAGCTATCACTCTAACGTCTTGGATTTCTATTCTTGTGTAAAAACAGTAGGGTGACAGCTTGGGTCCACAACTTTGGGTTTTATCCAAACTTCCATCAAGAAGCTGTTTATAATGAAACTTGCTGTTCAACACACCAGGTGGCGTTTTCTCAGTCATCTTTATTATCCATACTGTTATTATAACGTACTGTTATCTCACACGCCGGGTAACTGTGCTGCGATTATGGGAAGCCATTAGGGTCCAACTTGGTCAAATGATTTAATTAGTTTAAAAAAAGATCAAGATTAATCACATGCGTTAATGAGTTAATATTGACGGTGCTAGTTACTTTAGAAATGACATGATTTTCATGTGAGCGAAATTATTAAAATCACATGCTGAGAGGGGGACGGGTAGCTCAGTGATTAGGGCACTTTACTGCTGATCGGAAGGTCCCAGGTTCAAACCCCACCACCAAGTTGCCGCTGTTGAAGTCCCTTCACCCGTAACTGCTCAGATGTATAATGAGATAAAAATGTAGGTCACTCCCGATAAGGCCGTAAATGTGTTTATCCGTGAACTTTTCTTTGTTAATGCTGTGATGAACACAGGATGAGGTATGTTCTCGTTCTCACTGTCCTTTAGATCGTGAATCGTCACGGCCCTGAGGCAGACAGACATCTGTTACGCTGTCTCTTTTCCCACGTGGATTTCAGTGGCGATGGTAAAAGCAGTGGCAAAGATTTCCACCAGGTAACTTTTTATGGTCAATTGTTTATGAATTTATTTTTGAAATGTTCCTTATGCATTTTTTTTTCTACCTTGGGCGTTATAAGGTCAATTTTCCGTTAATTAACGTTTCAGTTTGAGGAACACTTTATTTGAAACTAGGGGAAAAAATATTCTGCTGAAACCTGGCCATGGGCTGATCGATTTGTGTAACTTCATTTTAAACATTCGAGGTCGTTTTGCTCCATGTGTTCCACAATGTAGGGTAAAATCCTCAACAGGTTGCTAAAGAACCCTGATCTGGGATTGAACAAACAAACAAGCCTCCTAAATGTTTTAAATAAAACCAAATGCAGTAATGAAAACTAAACTGCAACAAAAACCGTTTGACTTCAGGAGGCTTAAAAAGTAGACGTTCTTCAGCTTTCCACAGTAAAACAAGAACAGGGCAAACAAGAACCCCGGGACATTTTCTACTCCCCGCATTTGGGTCATTTTGTTCTGCATAGATCTGGCAGAATCATGTGGCTGTTGTACCACTGCCTTTTTTTTTGTTTGTAATTAATTAATTCATTTTTCTTTATCTTGTGTGAGTCACTCATGTAATGGATTAGATGAGCTGAGGAACTTCTTCCCAAATCCCTTCTCATAATGTGTGACTTATGAGGACTCTTGCCTTGGATCAGAAGACCTTTTCACACACACATACATGCACGCATATGAATCAAATATTGTGCATTATGCAACTTGTCTTTTGTCCTGGGTTGTTTTGCCTGTTATGTGAGGAAATGGTGGCAGTTGAAATAACTTGAGGAGCAAACATGCTATGGCACAAAATGTGTGGACCATTACCCTTTTTAAAATTTAATTTATTTTTTATTATTTTTTTAAGTTTCCTGAGGGTAGTTTTAGTTATTGAGGGTATCGTGCATCGGTGGGCAAAGTATACAAATCCTGTCCTTGAGGTACCTTGTGTAAAAAAAAAAAAAAATAATAAAAAAAAAAAGTCGTCCTCTTACATTTGTACTTGAGTAAAGGTCCAAAAGTCCTTGCACTTAAATTTACTTAAGTATCAAAAGTGAGCTTGCGATAGCTCAATAAATTTTAATTCATAGTAAAATTGTCATCCACGCCTCTTCTCTTTGTGCCATCTCCACTTCTGATTTCAAATACCTGGTACATGATAGTTTCATTGAGAGGTGAATCACACATCACGATGCACAAATGTAGTGAAGTAGAAAGTACAGATATTTGTCGTAGAATGTTGTGAAGTAAAAGTGAAACTCAAGTAAACAAAAGATGCATTAAAACTCTACTTAAATACAAAACCAAGTACAATTTTTGTTCATCTTTTGCCTCTGACATTTTGTGGTGTGGCTGGTTAAATTTTTTATTATTCTCCCTTCTCTTCTCCTTATAATTGCAATTCAAATGTGATTTTATTCCCCCCTCATGTTTTTGTACATATTTTCAGTGTAGATTAACTCATCAATCATACTTGATTAGGCTGGAAACCAAAAAAATGTCACTAGTATGCAAACTTTGCCTTGAATCTCATGCACTTATTTATGTTTTTTGTCTCTAGACACAATTTTTGATCCAAGAGTGTGTGTCCCTTATCACAAAGCCAAATTTTATTTCAACTCTCTGCTACGCCATTGACAATCCTCTGCACTATCAGAAGGTACGTGTCTTTTGTTTCTAAGACACAGCTGTTTCTCCAAACATGTTAATATGCACTGTTCATGGATATTTATTATTATTTTTTTTTTGTGATTTATTTTTTGTGATTTTCTCAGAGTTTGAAGCCATCGCCTCATTTGTTTCCTCAACTGAGTAAAGTTCTTAAACTAAGCAAAGTTCAGGAGGTAAGATGAGCATTTATAGACAGACATCCAGTCTCGTTTCATAGCCGTTTTCTGATCTCTAGCGTGTTTTGATAACATGTTCTGTGTCGAACCAGGTGATCTTTGCCCTCGCTCTTCTGAACTCCAGTAACGCAGACCTCCGTGGGTTTGGTAGGTGTCCTGCCATTTCCTATCGTCAAAGTAGTTAAACAACATGCAATGCTTAGAAAAATTCAAACACAGAACAAATGTGAAAGTACTTTCTTTTTCCGCACCATAGCGGCTCAGTTCGTGAAGCAGAAGCTGCCGGACCTCCTGCGCTCATACGTGGACGCCGACCTCGGAGGGAGCCAGGAAGGTGGCTTCCAGGACATTGCCATAGAGGCTCTGCACCTGCTGCTCTCTCACCTCCTGTTTGGGCAGAAAGGCTCTAGCGGAGTCGGGCAAGAACAGATCGACGCATTTCTCAAAACACTGTGCAGAGGTGAGCAGCCTTCCTGGTTTTAGAGAGGTTTAATCCTAAACCTTAAGCGTACAGTATCGTGAGTGTGTGTGTTACTTAACACGTGCTCCTATTGTGTTTCAGATTTCCCGCAGGAGCGGTGCCCTGTGGTGCTTGCACCACTGCTGTACCCTGAGAAACGGGACATTCTCATGGACAGGATCTTACCAGACTCTGGGGAGTTAGCAAAGACCATGATGGGGAGTTCCCTTGCGGATCTTATGCAAGAACTCGGCTATGGCTTTTGTGCAAGGTGCGTTTTACCCCACTTGTTTTTTAATTATTTTATTTATTTATTTTTTTCACTCTGCGTGAAGGTATAAAGTTTTTTGCTTGTGTGTTCAGTGTTGACGATTGCAGGAGCTTGATCATGCAATGTGCACCATGTGAGGTGACCGCCAGCCAGGTGGCCAGAGTGCTGGGCATGATGGCTCGCACTCACTCAGGCCTTACTGACGGAATTGCACTGCAGGTACATTTTTATTTATTTTAATTTTTTTAATATAAACAAAGACCTCTCTCCGAAGTGCACAACACAACCGATCACATTTTGGTCGTCTTACTAATCGGGGTTTTTCTCTCTGCAGACCGTCTCGGCTCCAGGAAGCGGCATCTGGAGTGACGGGAAAGACAAAAGCGACAGCTCTCAACCACACACCTGGAATGTAGACGTTCTGATCGAAGTAGTGAAAGAGTTTGTAAGTCCAATTTATTGGTGTTTTATAAAAGACGACTTAAAAATGTACTGTTGTGATAAAATCCACTTCATCACCATTATCATTATTTGTATTTATTTATTTATTAATTATTTTTTTCAAGAACCCCAATCTGAATTTCAAAGAGGTCACCTACGAGCTGGACCATGCAGGCTTCATGATCCGGGACAGTAAAGGGCTGCACATCGTGGTGCATGGTATTCAGAAAGGTCTGGGTCAGATGGAGGTCTTCCCTGTGGATCTCATCTACCGACCTTGGAAGCATGCAGAGGGACAGGTTCGTCAGTTTTCTAACATTTTTGTTCCTCGCGAGTGTCGGGTGTAGCTAAAGGACACGTTTTGTGTTTTAGACAAGTCGGTCTGTGAGGTTCACTTGGTTCACTTCTCTTGTTGATTCTCAACAGGTTAAGATGAGCCAGTTTTTCCCCACAGGTCTGAAAAATACTTGAGGTGGTTACCCTCAGAGCCGGGTGACATTTTATTTATAAAAGAATTATTTGAGTCAAGAGTCAAGATTGTGCATTTTTATTTTTTTGCACCTAGGCAATATGATAAACTGAATTTTATTTAATTTTAAGCAACTATACAGACAAAGATGAATGAAGAAACGGCAGAGATTCATAAGATAATTAATTATAATTTTTTTAAAATGGTTGTTTTTGACTGTTTCTGTAATCAATAAATAACAATAAGACACATTTTTAATTAGACTTTTTTGCGTTGTCGTTCCCATTTTCCAGAAGCAGTACAATTTACATGTTCTTAAAACTAAACTTTAGTTGTACATGATGCGTCAGAAGTCCCAAATACACCAGTGTGTTCCCTCCCTGTAAACACCCTCCTCCCCCGGCAGGACTTGTGTATTTTTAAATCGGAGATCTCAAGACGTTGCGTTTAACACTTTTCTGTGCTGCTTCTTGGGTATTCTGTCATAGTGCAGCTTGACTTTACTGATGTGAATGTTCATGAGGTAACCGATACCTGAGTTCAGGTTGCTGATTTTAGCAAGAGTGGCAGCGATCAACTTCCCGAGAACCACAATGCATCTGTTCTTTAGTGGAAACCAGGGGTCATCCTGCTGATGCTGGTGCTGGTGTGAAAGTTGATACTTTGGAAGGTCGTTTAAGCGTTTTGCCTCAATCATTCGGTAGAGCTGAAGCAGGCGCCAGTGGCCACAGAGCCACTATCAGGTGTTTT
>JAQMYK010000002.1:28985616-28997325 GCA_030014345.1 Clarias buthupogon
CAGGTTTTCAAATATGGGTAGGGGTTTCTGGGCCTCTGGATTCTTATGAAGAGGAAACAGAGGCAGACATAAAACCCAAAAAGAATTAAGGAACCCAAGACAATGACTATCATGCTGCTTCTCTGCACACTGCACTCTTTTGCACTGCACATCCACACTGCACATCCAGCATTCTTTTTCTTCCTTAAATCAGCTTGTCAATTCTGTGAATCTTTTACATGGAGGTTTATGGTGTTGTTTTACATTCTGTGTAACATGAAGTCTGTAAGTTATTTATTACTGAGTTTTTAAAAATTTATTTCAATATTCTTTACATTAATAGTTCTGCTTAAGAAACCCATACTAGCTGACTAACTTTACTGAACTGTTACAAACTTAACAACAGGAAGATTTCAGCAAACAGTGTGCATATCCTTGGACCCGACTTTATGCTCTGTTTGAAAGTATTATATTTTTAAGCATAATTTATTCTCTAGTTTAAACATAGGATTTTATTGAAAGTTTCAGGTTTCAACAATCTACATTAAGAGGAAGAAAACATTGGCCGGACATTTGTCTGTACCAGAATTTAGCTGAAATCACCAAAATAAACATGCCAGTGTAGCAAAGTAGGTGCCAACATGTGAAAGACATGGAACATTCTGTTTACCAGACCTTTGTATAGAGAAGATAATAACTGGTTTAAAAGGTTTATACATGCTGATCCAACTGGAACAATGGTCTATGTACATTCAGGGAGATCTTTGATACTACCTATGACCTACCTACAAGGCTGTCCTTATTTCCCTCTGTAGTTTAAAAAGTACAATCCCAGATCTCAAAATCAATGATATAGGTTCAGGCATGCTTGCTCACCTATCACTGCTGTAAAGTCAAAATAAAACAAATTAACCTGCACTTTACCTAAAGAATCGCAACAGAGCAGTATTTCTGTGTAGAGCAGAGAGAGAGAGTGTGTGTGTGTGTGTCTGTGAAGGCGAAAGTAGAAGAGTCTGAGTGTGTGTGTGTGTGTGTGTATGTGCCACGGTGTGCAGTGATGCGCGCCCACAGACACAAAGAGCATGCTGAGCCTCGAGCAGAGAGAAAATGGATCTTTAACCTCTCTAATAAGACTTGCTTTTGCTTTATTCATCACTTTTGCTTTGTTTGTATATATATAAACAATAAGTGAAGTATTCAGGTGTTTTGTTCTTTTTAAAGAAACCTTGGAAAAAACTTCAGACGAGGTTCGTGTACCAGGACTGTGAACCTGCAAAGACTAAACAAGAATGTTGTGCAAGGTTTTTACATTTATGCTGAGCTTTATATGACAGCACAGAGAAAAGCACAGTGACACATGCCTGATTGTTTATGCACTGCTAATTTGATCTTGGTCATCTCAAGATCTCGGCCATATCAAAAAGACCTGTAATATAAATGTGCAGAAACATCAAGAAGAGTGTGGCAGCAAGTTCCAAGTTACTGTATATGAGAGATCCTGCAGTTATGAGAATTCCTTACACATGAATTCCTGTTTTCAGTGTATATTTCTAAACAAGAATTGTATTGACATATTTCTCTATGGTGGATGTTCACGTCTCTGTTTTATTTCATGCTTTAACTGTACAGTATATGAGTGAAGACATCTATAGTGTGAATGGTTCACAAGTGACTTGTGAATTGAATAAGAGCTATGGCAGATGAAATTGCTAAAGTTAAGCCTAACAGTATAATCAGCAGTGTTGGTTTCCATCTTTCCGTGCGTTGGTCCTCGCATAGTCAAACCGCATAGGTGAGATAGGGGTACAACAGCAGGAATAACAGAGTAGGGGTGGGTTATCAGGGGCGGGGCTTGTAGAGTGATTATCTCACACACACGCACTAACGGATTGCGAATGACTGATGTCTGGCTCATGGATTACACAAATTGTCTAATAACTAAATAACAGAGTACTTGAATGGGGGACCTAACGCGTTAGATTACTCGTTACATCAAAAAAAGTAATCCAAGTACTGTACTTTACACACAACACTGATAATCAGTGAGGTGGATTTGGCAAGTGAAAATGCAACAGAGCTGCTGCAAGCTGGAGAGGAGTTGTCTAAGAAGTAAAACCAAAGGCACCAACAACAAGTGGAAAGATTGAAAAGGATTTTGGTTTTTCTGTTCCATATTTGCCGATATAGAGAGATTCAGATAAGTCTGAAATGGACAGAACATTCAAAGATTGCTAAAGCAGCTTTGAATGATCTTGTAAGAAATGAGCGTAACACATGAGAAGCATTTATGAGGACTGTTTATGCTTAAAGAGCATGTTTAAGAATACAGTGGGTAGGTTGGGGGAGAAAAAAAAAGTCTAAAGACACTGGTTCTGAGAGGCTCAAAGCTCTCCCAAGAGCCCCTCCTTACTCGCCCAAACCTACTGTAGTGTCTTTGCTTACTCTGAGGTGTGTCCAGATCATCTAGAGACAAAGCTGGTGAACTGAGATGATCCGGGAGATAAATTGCACAAGAGTGCCACCTGTTCCCGGGAAAATAATCACCCTGTACAGAAATGGATGAGAAAAGGCAGCACCTGTAAGTGCAACAAGAGTGCAGCTGAGATCTTTAAATCCAAGGGTCAGAGGTGGAATGATGCTGCATAAACTTCAATTTCTGCTACCAAAAATACTGGAGTAAAATGTGGAGTAAAACATTAAAACATTCCAAAAAATACAGAATGAAAACATTGTATGAAATTCTCCTTACTGAGCATATATTATGGAGAAGAATGTGGTTTTAGGCCTACAGTATGAGACAGCTTTATGTTTGCTTTGAACTTGGGTCTGAAGCCCAGGCTAGATGTTTTGAGAAAAGACTTTTTGGTATGTTGAGGACTGAACCTTGTGTATTAATGTTCTATAGGATACTTAAGAATCCATTTGAATAAAACTTTAGTAAAAATTTCCAAAGTGAGTTAGATACAAATGGACCACGCAGATACGAATGGACCACAGTTCTACAGACATTTGAAGATGCAAACAAATTACGGAAGTAGCTCACATGTATTGTTCAGAAAATAGACACTGCAGTGCACCAGATACCAATATTTACAATTATATACAATATTTTCATTGTGTAAAAGAATGAAGAAAAAGTCCAAGGTCCGGTATATTGTATGTGTGTGCAGGTTCAATTAATCAGTCCTGGAGCACGATGATAAAACATATCTGTCCTATAAAGCTGTCCTGATGGTGAATAATCCTAATTTTGGAAAATCCTCAACTAAACAGAGTTCACAGTCCAATACAGTGAAAAACAGCTGTGAGACAAAATAGCATCTGTTCAAGCGCGCAGTATAAACACCATGTAGCTCTCTCCTTTCCTCTCTCCCAAGTTAAATTTAAACAAGGTCAGGTGACCCCGGTGCATCACCAGGATTCCCCATGCGACTTAAAGGCGCAAGACTGGACTGCTACATTTTACATTTTGAAATTAAGTACTCATTAGGCATGTTTAAAAAGGCTTACATGCAGTTATGGTTGAAAATGTGGGGAAATGGGATAGACACACCACTCAGATTTAGCCAAGTGGATTGATATGCTTTACATTGTATATTCATGTCAAAGGTGTCATTTTGTTGGACAGATCCAACTTACGAACTTGCTCTCGGAATTGAACTTGTTCGTAAGTCAGGGACTACCTGTATGTCAATTCGCTTTTGATAGGAATTCCAGAAGAAAAAAGGGATTCTATAAAACAATAATAAAATAATAACAAAAATCTAAAACAAAAATAATAGTACACAAAATATTCTTTATTTCGAATTATATTTATTATATTAATTTGAAAAACAAAGCAATAAAGCAAAAGAGAAGATTTGTTTTTTTCTCTCACAGCCCTATTTGCAGATCAAAGGACCCCACAAAGTGGGGAAAACCAAAGTACTGTAGTTATTTTAAACTCTTCATCCATTTATGCATCTATACAGCATATAATTTTCTTGTATTTATGGTCCATGATGTTTACACAAATCTAGGACTGAGACATAAACAATGTTTTCATAGATTTACAGTTACATTTTAGGCTTTGTAATTTATATGTACAAAAATAAAGATATTGTGAGGAACCTGAGAAACTTAATCATTTCATTAAAACAAGAGATACATTTACCTTTAGCAGTTTAAGCAGGATATATATGGTTCAAATAGCTGAGATTTAACTTAATTAAACTTCTGTTGATCTTATTTGTCTATTTATCTTCTCACAAAATCACAGAACATATTTGTTCAACATTAATCACAGAATAGTGTTCACATGCCAACAAAGACAGGCTAATTTCTTAACAAGGTATGAAGGAATTTTCAGTATGTACGGTAGCTGTACACTGGTTCTATATTTCCTTAGCTGATTGTCTCAGCCTGACTGCCATCCTGTATGGTTTGGGTGTAGCTGTGAGCCCAAACACAGGTGTGAAATCTGGTTCTCCTGCATCTTCAGGCCAAACAAATTGAAAACGGTGCAAGAGAGTAACCAAGAAGAGAAAGAGCTCCATGCGAGCCAGACCTTCTCCAAGACACATACGAGGTCCTGCACACATGGACAAATAAATCTGTTTAGACTTTCTTTTTGTCAGCTTCAAATAAATTAATTTCTGTTTTTTGTTTGCAGTGTCCTTTTACTCCTGTTTTCTCACCAGCAGAAAAGTGTAAGAAGGCCTCGGGTTTCTCAAACTGCCCCTGATCATTTAGGAAGTTTGATGGGTTAAAATCATGAGAAAACTTCCACTGGCCTTCTTCACTCAGTACTGACGACAGGTTGGGAATGACCATAGTTCCCTGGAGCATAGAGCAATAAAAAAGATTAATATGAATAATGAAACAGTGAAACAAATTAAGCAATTAAAATTCTTACCTTTGGTATGGTGTAGTTCATCAGTTCAGTATCTCTTGTGGCCGAGTGGAACACACTCAGAGGGACGGTGTTAGCAACACGCTGACACTCATGAATCATAGCCTGGGTGTATGGCATGTTGTGTCTGTCCTCAAACGACACCTGAGATTTTCCATCCATAACCACATCAATCTCCTTTTGGCATCTCTCTAGAAACAAAGCATGCAGGACTCCATTAATAAACGTGACAATTTGACCTTGCAACAAATGTGATTTTTAACATTGATTTAATAAGCAGACTTAGAAAACAATATAAAGAACAATTGTAAAGCTCAGACTCTGGATGTCTGGATGAACCATGAGGTAGAGAATCGCTGTAAGCAGTGTGTTGGATGTGGTATCAGTGCCAGCTATATGCAGATTCAAAATATACACCACAAGTTGTTTTTCACTGAAAGTGGATTCATTGCATCTCTATTAAAAACAACACAGAAAATAACACATTTTAGCAAGATTTTTCATCAAGCAAAACAGAAATGACTTTATCAGGCAAAAATTAACCTTATCAAGCTCATCTAGATAGCAGTCAACAAGGTCTTTTGGTTTTCCTGGCACTCTTGTTGTCTTGTGCTTGTTGATCATGTCTACTGTCAAGATTTTAAGTGTGTTGTAATTATCAAAAGATTTCCTAAAGGGAAGGGGCCAGGACCTCACCAAAGGGAGAGCATCATAGATCTAGAAGAAAACACCAGATTTTACTTGTACTACGTGCATAACTTTTTTCTTCCTTCCTTATCTAGAACAACTAAAGCAAATAATTGAAAAAAAAGTAAAATTAAATTAAATTAAATTAAATTAAAAAATTTCCAGCATAAACATAGACAGGAGCTGTTTAAAATTTGTAAGTACCCCTGGTAACTAGTTGAAAACTAACTCAAATGACTGCTTGGCTGAATACAGATGTATGAACATAATCCAAATATATAAATATCAAAGTCATTGTTTAAAAGTGTAAAATTTAACATCAAAACCATTTTATTCCTGAATTTTAAAAAAATTACATTGAGTCCAACATTACATTATTAAAAGAAAATTGCTTATTTCTTTTAGTTGCAATAACTATAACTTACTCACTCATTGTCAATACCACTTAATTCTGTATTCAGGGTCATGGGGGCCTGAAGCCTATCCCAGAGCATGAGGCAGGGTACACCTTAGACAGGGTGCCAATCCATCACATGGCACACACAATCATTCACACACTACGTGCAATCTTGGAATAGCCAATGAGCCCAATCTGCATATGTTTGGACTGCGGCAGGAAACCGGAGTACCCAGATGAAACCCCCCCAAGCTCGGGGAGAACATGCAAACTCCATGCACACAGAGGCAGGAAGTAAACCTGACTGGGAATCGAACTCGGACCCTGGAAGTGCAAGGCGACAGTGCTACCAGCTGTATAATTCCTTTCATAGTTCCTTCTTCATGTCATGATTTTTTCCCTATAACCAGGGACACTTCTGACGTGCTTGTTAGCCATCTAAATCTACAACTCTATCAGATTTCTGTGAAGATCCTTTGTGAGATTGCCATTAAAAACCTATAACATTAAAAGTTTTATACAAAACAAATGGAATAAAACTAAACTTACCATTGCCCAAGCTCCACCATAGAGTTTTGTATTTTCAGCAATCAGTCGAACATACAACTTAAGGGTTTCATCGCCGTAGTCATACCGAGTGCCAAATAAAAGCAGGGAGATAATATTTGATGCTGCATCGTGGAACAATGTCTGAGGATACAAGGAACTTCCTACAAATAAATATGTTAGGTAGGTACGTTGGTTTTATTACTTGTTTTTTTACAACTTAGAAGATGCAATTTAGATGGGCAGATAAATAATTAACAGGCACATGATTAATAAAGAAATCTTTTCATACCTGCATATTTCTCCAATTTTGCAAAAAGGTGTTCAATTTCCTCCAGAATCCTGTTCTCCATAGACTGTTTTCCCAAGCCAAAGTTCCTTAAGGTCATGAGAGCAAAGCGCCGATGCTCCTTCCATTGAAGACCATAATCAGTCATTATGACTCCTGTTTCATTTTACTCATATCAGTAACACACATTAAAGTTGTTCTAATTGATCTAGGTTGTGTTTTTTTTCCATTGATCTCACCTTTTCCTTCAGTTACATCTTTAGGCAGGTTGTCTGGGCGTCCTGAAAAGTCTGCTGATTTGGTCACCAGAGCTTCTCTTATAGCTTTTAAACCATTAAGAACCACAGCGGGTTTTGTCCCAATGTACACACTGTAAACGTTTCCATATTGCTCAGCCAACTGCACATACAATATACAACAAATGTTATTCATGATTAGAATGAAATACAAACATTGCACAAGTGCCATTAGATAAAATGTCTGTCAAAGGCCTGCTGTACACTATAACTGTAACTAGCAGCTGGTAAAAGAAAATATGATGCAGTGGCTATGCAAATGGCTAACCTTCAAAAAAGTGAGCCCCAAAAGGTGTTCTATAAATATAGGTTACCGCACTAAATGGCCCAAAAGTCATGATTCATTGCCAATTATAAGATGCTTGTTTTTTTTTTATTTATAAGAATGTTTTTTTGAAGGATGTTTGCCTGGTTTCTGCATACATCTTAATCAAACTGAATGGCTTTTGTACTTTAGTTGCATTTTGTTGATGCACCAAAGAGCCAAAGATATTCTCAAACTATTTCAAAAATTACAAAGATATTTGTAACATCTCTACCACCTCAGTCCAGGAGGAAAAGATCTGGGTCACCGGATTACTGAGCCGTCACTTTGTCTCCCCCTAGTGTGTCTACGTAATTGTTCCCCAATGTCAGTATTATCACTAAATCAAAGTCACCCTTGTGTGTCTCTATATATACCAGCCGAACCCGTAGCCCTTTGTCTGTTCACAGTTATGCACCTTCACGTTTGTTTTTGTGTATGCTCTTCTCCCCCTCAGGATTGAACATATTCTGCACGACAGGGCTATTCAAGGACACGAGAAAGACCTCAGGGTAGGTCACTAAAAGGACTGAAGGACACAAAGTCTTCTGAGTTCGGCAAGAAGCTTCATTTGTTTTATATATCATTGAGTATATAGCCCGTCTGCAGACCCAGCCGGGGGAGTTGATAGCCTGGAGTGAATTGTGACATTTCACGTGCTCTTTGTTTCCAGTTTAAGTTTTTTCAGTTATTTAATAAATCGGCATTGTGTTTCCCTGCATCTGCGTCTGCCTTTTCAATGATTGACATGACAGATGAACAGACCCTCCAAGACGCAGCAGGAACACCACTGCCGGAGGATGAAACTCCCACGCTGGACTACATTGTCAGACAGCAATCACAGATTGATGGCTTGGCCCGATCTGTGAATGACATTCAATTAAATTCAATTTTATATGAATTGACATTGAATGACATGGCGGTCAGCATGGAACGACTCATGTACAAGTGGACCCACACCTCCTCTCCTTGGCCACGCTCCGCACACTCACCGCCATGCACTGCCCCCCCGGAAAGGTATGGGGGGAATCCGGAAGGATGCAAGCGATTCCTCCTGGCCTGTGAGCTATACCTGGCTGACTATCCGGAGATCGCGGACAAAAAAAAAAATCAGCTTCATCACACAGCAGCTCACAGGTCCAGCGATGGACTGGGCTGCAGCAGTGTGGAGCGCCGGCGGGACCGTGACAGCAAATTACGGCCAGTTCCTCGATGTCTTTCGCGTGGTGTTCGATCACCCAGACCACGGGAAATCGGGGGAGCAACAACTGCTGAGGCTGAAGCAAGGTTCCCAGTCAGTCACGGATTATGCGGTTAAATCTCGCATCCTAGCCGCGGAGAGTGGCTGGTGTGACAAGAGCTTGTTGGCCAGGTTCAGAGACGGCCTCCAACCAGAGCTGTAATTAGAGCTATCGTGTCATGATACGGGGCTGTCCCTGGACGAGTGCATCAACCTGGCCATCAAGCTGGACCAGCACCTCCGCGGCCAACGAAGGCACCTCCCCACGCGAGGCGCCACGGGAAAGTCTGATCACAGCCGCCACGATAGCCTCAGCAAACCCCCCAGCAATCCGCGCGAAAGCAACCATCCAGAACCCATGGAGGTTGGCACGTTCCGCCTCTCGGCCCAGGAGAGTCAGCGAAGGATTTCATCAGGGTTATGTTTGTACTGTGGGGGGGAGCGCACCGAGTCAGCAACTGTCCTTTGTTAAACGAGCATTTCAAGCATTTCAAGCAAGAAACAAGCATTTCAAGATGTGTTTAGTGTTAGGGCTGCAGCACGACTTCCCCCCCACCGTCCGTGGGACTGCGCGATTGAGCTCATGCCGGGGAAAACACCGCCTTGCTCGCGCATTTATCCATTGTCCGTGGTGGAAACCCGGGCCATGGAGGAATACGTGAGTGAGGCTCTCCAGCAGGGGCTCATCAGTAGGTCCACGTCTCCAGCTTCGGCAGGATTTTTTTTTATTGAAAAAAAGGCGGGGGTCCCTGTATTGATTACACTGCACAACACAGTTTTTGATCCCTAAACACTGTTGGTTGTTTCTTTTTGGCTTTTTTGATTACGGCTGTTGATTTTTGGCTGTTGATCACGAAAATCAGCTCCAAATTTGCTCATCATGTACCGTTTTCCCGAAAATCACGTTTAAATTTTTTTTTTCTTTTTTGGCTATTTTCTGTTTAATAAAATGTATTTTCAGTAACAGACCTATATCTACAATGTCTTGTGCAGTCTGGACATGTCCAGGCATGAAATCAGGTACGCTGGGTTGTGACCATGACCCGAAAGAGTGGCGTCTCTTTATTGATTCGTCAATATTAAGCCTCAAAGCTGTTCTGCTACACAATGGCAACAGTCTCCCGTCCATACCTGTTGCTTACGCAGCACACATGAAGGAAACCTATGAGAACATGGAAATGTTGCTGAAGCACATCCAGTACCGCAAATACAACTGGAATATCTGCGGGGACCTAAAAGTTGTTGCTTTGTTACTTGGGCTGCAACTCGGCTATACGAAGTATTGTTGTTTCATCTGTGAATGGGACAGTCGTGCCAAAGAATCACATTACAGTAGAAAGAGCTGGCCACTCCGAAAAAAGTTAGTGCCAGGACAGAAAAACGTTGCACATGAACCACTTGTCGAGCCTACAAAGATTTTGTTGCCTCCTCTTCACATAAAATTGGGACTTATGAAGAATTTCGTGAAAGGAATGGACAAAGAAGGTGAAGGTTTTCGTTACTTAAGACAGATGTTCCCAAGAATCAGTGATGGAAAGATCAAAGAGGGCATTTTTGTTGGCCCTCAGATCAGACATGTAATGACTGACCAACGGTTTGAAGATCTGTTAGTTGAACGAGAAAAAATTGCGTGGAAAGCCTTCAAAGACGTTGTTGACAATTTCCTTGGCAATTACAGAGCTCCAAATTACATTCATCTGGTAGATAAACTTCTCGAAGCATACCGAACCATGAAGTGCAACATGTCACTCAAGATTCATTTTCTACACTCACACTTGGACTTCTTCCCTCCAAATCTTGGTGCTGTCAGTGATGAACACGGCGAAAGGTTCCACCAGGAAATTGCCGTAATGGAAAAACGATATAAGGGCAACTTGAATGCGTCAATGCTTGCTGACTACTGTTGGACATTGCAACGTGAAGCACCGGACAATGAATACAAGCGACAATCAAGCGCAAAACACACTTAATTAATTATACAGTTGAACTGCATAGCACTTTGGAAATATAATTATAATTAATTAATTACACAATTATGAAAGTTATTCACGGTAAACAATTAGCAATAACAACTAACAGCTGTCTATTTCTCAAAGTTTTAACAAGATGCAACGATTTCTAGACGTTTAAGGCTATAAACCGGGGAAAATACATTATAATTTATTAATTACAATGTATTCACTGTACAAACGTTCGTTTAAGCGTTTCTCAAAAACGGTACGTGCTAGAAAAATTCTGAAGTCAGATTCGAATTCAGCATCAAAAACTCTATTAGGAACACCACTTCTTAATCAGGGATCAGAAAAAAAGTTCAAATTTGTTGCCCAGTGTAATCAATGTTAGTCAATTCATCACAGCATATCATGCAAACATATTTACAAACTCCGTTAAACCAGTGAAGAATGTATCTTAGCCAATCCATTTATTTATGGTGGAATAACAAGAGTACACCACACTAGAACACCGTAGTACGTGTTGAAAATCCACAGTAATTCACTCTGGAAATATGCAGATAAGATTGAAGTCACTTGGGCTTTAAGACAGACAACCACAGATCGAAAATATTCTTGTGTTGTGGACAGCCTTTGTTTCTTTGAAAATAGCTCCTCCTATAAAGCGAGTGGTCAAAGCATTAATCAAAGGCTAAGATGCAGTGTAAATCTCAAGTTTAGTCTTTTTTGTCATTATTCCCTGAACAATACTGCATTAGTTATTGTGCGTACAGTAATTTGGAGACTTAAAGGGGACCTATTATGTACTTTTTAATCATTTTAGGCGTTCAGATAAGTGTTTGGTGTGTGTGTGTGTGTGTGTGTGTCTTTATACAATTGTTTTTGTTTTTTCGCTTGGGGTTTAAACAAGTTATTCAGTTCTTCCTCCTTATGTGACCTCATATAGGAAGATACCCTGACCTGACTGGAGGCTCAGGGCCACAGAGCTCTGCTGTTCTCTGGCATGGGATGCTGAAGGCGTCCAAAAAATGCATTAATCTCCTTTGAACAGTTCATATTGAGATGTTTCTGCTACTTCTGCTCTGTAAAGACTTCATAACGCCTCTAATCTGAGGTGCTGTTAATTGG
>JAQMYK010000002.1:29565390-29581592 GCA_030014345.1 Clarias buthupogon
GGCCGATTGCACTTCATCCTGCAGAAGAAGGAGCGACGCGCTCCCGAGCAGAGTCTGGAGGGACCGGGGGTGATGTCTGTCCTTACAGGCAAACCAGCTGTGGACGAGAGAGAGAGAAAAGTGAGAGTGATACATGGACAGAGTTGGAAGAAGGAGAAAGATGGTTAGATCCAGAGAGAAATATGGAGATACAAAAATGAAAGACAGACAAACAGATAGAAGACAGAGAATGAATGAGGGAGCATATGAGTAAAAGACGGAAAAGGAAGAGACAAAAAGGAATGAGAGAGAAAGAGGGAGACAGTTAGAAGGGGGAGGAGGAAAAGGGAGCAAGAGAGACAAGAGACAGAAAAGGAGAGAGAGAAGTAAACAGAGGAAGAAAGAGAGAGAGAGACAGGGAGGGGAGAGAAAGAGAGACAAAGAGGAAGATAAAAAGAAACAGAAGGAGACAAAAAAGGAGAGAGAGAGAGAGAGAAAAACAGAAAAAAGACAAGTGAATGAGAGAGACAGAAAGACAGAAACGGGGACACAGGGAAAGGAGAGACAAAGGGAGGAGAGAGAGAGAGAGAGAGAGAGAGAGAGAGAAACAGCCAGAGAAAAAGAAAGATGGAGAGAAAGACAGAATGGAGAAAGAGAGATCAATCGCAGCTGGAGGAGTGTTTTGACGTTGTGACGTGACCGCGTGTGAAATCGTACTTTTGGCATCGATGAGTCTCTCCCTCGGGGCCGCGTCGGAGGACGAGAGCTGCTCCTTCACTTTGGCGATGTCCTTCGGGTGAAGGTAGTCGAACAGGCTCTGACCGATCAGGTCGTTCTGCAGAAAAGAAACCGTGAGAGTCACTCGGCCGTGTGTAAACGGGAGGAATAAACCCTGTGGAGAACCGAACGCTACCTGGCTGTAGTTGAGAATTTTATACACCGACTCGGAGACGAAGAGAATTTTGCCGCGATCGCATCCCACGACGAACAGGAAACCGTCGGCCGCCTGCCGAGGAGAACCACACATAACTCAACAAGATGTTCAACACGGGATTGCATTGCAGGAAAGTTAACAAAAAATTTTTATAAAAATCTTACTTTCAGTATCAGATGCTTGAGTTCGTCGTCGGATAAAAACGCGGGCTTGTAGTTGGCCTCGGTGTACGGGTTTGTCGCACCTGAGAGGGGAAGGAGATGCCCGAGGTTAACGCCAATCAGGACGCAGTGTGTGTGTGGGTGTGTGTGTTAGGGTTTAAAGTAATTTACCGCGTAACGTCTTCATGTGTTGTACAGCCATGCGCAGGACCGTGAGCTTGTCCAGTTTGCGTGACATCGCGTTACACGTCGGCACTAACGAGGCCAGTTCGTCTATAAAACTGTTCATCTTGTCTCTGCGCCGCTTTTCGATCTGGCTGTGAGCTTCCCTGGAAAACACAAAGCGCCGCTTTAAAACAAGCTGCTGCCATTGATTCATTTTTTTAAAACAACATTAAGTAATATTAAACAGAAATTGCAGCACCATTTGCACTTTTTTTTATTCCTACCTGGCGTTTTTTATCCGGCCCGGCTGGTCTTCTCTGAAATCAGAGCAACGTTGTCACGTCAATTAATTTGTATTATACATTTTTTATTATTTAAAAAAAATTAAATAAAAAAGACACAGATACATGTGGAAACAAAAAGAGTGAGGAGGACACAAAGATGAAAAGAGAAGGAGATGGAGAGACAGTGAGAGAAAGAAGGAATGTATGACAGAGAGAAAGTGTCTGTCAGAGAGAGAGAGAGAGAAGAGATGGAATATGTGTGAATGAGAACGAGAGACAGACATGTGGAGGGGAAAAACAGAGAGAGAAAGAGAGAAAGAAAGAAACGGAAAAATAGCAAAAGCAGGAGGTGGAGAGAGTGAGGGACACAGATAACGCGTGTATGATTGCCCGACAGATAGATGGAGAGAAGACTAATATGTGAGGAGACATGGTGAATGGTGAGAGACCGGAACAGACAGACGGATAGAAAGAGATGAAGAGAGAGTGACGGAAACCAAGTGAATGTGTGACAGATGTGAGCGGGTGAGGATTAGAGAAATACTAATTAGAGAAATTTTTCTCAAAGATGAGAAAGAGAGGAGAGGAAGAAGGACGGTGTGAGAGAGAGAGAGAGAGAGAGACAGAATTAATAAGGAAACGTCCCCCACACCTTCCGAGCTGTTTCTCCTTATCCGTGTCCATGCCGTCACTGGGGGGTTAAACAGCACAGAGATACAATCAGCCTTACTGAAGGTAACAATCGAGCCTTAGACGTACAGGTTATTAAAAAAAACAATAATAAAAACATATGACTTATACGTACTCAAATGAAAATCCATCGATTCTGTAAAGACAAAAGATTGAAAAGAAAGTTCCGGGTTAATAAATGTAATAATGTTAACTACGTTAACGACAGTGCTATCCGCCCTCTTCTACATACATGATGCCGTTGGTATGTCCCCTCACCCGTGCAAAGGTGTATATAATTTTATTTTTTTATTACATTGTCTGTAATTACAATTTGATACCATTTTGTAAAGTCCGCTAGCTCAAACGTTAGCTAGGAGATGATATTTAGAAACACACTACGCTTAAATCGTGTCCTGCGAATTTGTCTGCGATACGTGCAGAGGTTTCATGTTTAACGTTCGAATCCACACAGGAAACGTGGCCGACAGAGAGAGTTTGTCTCCTAAGTAATGCAAAGGAAAAAATCTGTGAGTGTGTGTGCATGTGTGTGTGCTCACTGGTACTCGGTGGCACTGCCCTTCCTCTTGCGCGTGTAGTCCATGCCCGGCGTGCCTACAGAACTACTGATCAGCTCTGTGGAGCCCGGGGACATGAAGTCGTTTATCGTGGAGGAGATGTCCATTCTTTGGTCCGCCATTAGATAATCTGAGACACAGAGAGAGAGAGAAGACCAAATCACTTTAGTTCCACATCAGCAGCAATTTATGGGGCCAAGCACTTTCTGGCCCCACCCCTTAGCAAACAAACAAGATCATCAGCTTTGGTTGCCATGGAGTTAAACTAAACTCGAAGGTAAAATTTTCACAATATTTGACCTTAGATTTGTTTTTGTTTGTTTCACCTCATTACTGTGGTAATAGTTGACTATAAATCGAGACAATCACGTCAGAGATACGCTCTTGGCTCTACACACTCACCTCATGAACACCCACGCTGGTTCCCCAACAGCTCTGGCAGCAGCGTCCTGAATCAGAAAGAAAAATATGAAACTTTAAAACTGGGACGATTTTGTTTTAAATGTTTTAAATGTTTAAAATGTATTTATCTCGGCGAACACCGAACAACTGGACAGACGCTCTCATTAAGGTGCCAATATTTATTCATCACCTCACGAATAATTTAAATATACAAAAATTACAGACAATACATGTATAAAGATGATGAAGTGAATTCAACTTGAAGCGCCTTGAACGGATATGTTAGCTAGTCAGCTAGCTACAAGGCTGTACACGAGTGTAGCTCCATTTACGGGACAAAAAAAATAAACATTCAGTAGTCAATACATCCGTGTTCTTACTCATAAGGGGGTTAAATATACTATATTTGGTGATAAACTGAAAGTTATGAGAGAATTATCAGTAGTGATATCTCTCGATATCTCTCGATACGCCGTGTTTCGATGGCGGTACTGGAAAAGGAAAAGTCGCGATATCACCTTTCATCAGATCTAGCAACTAGCTTTTAAATTATTTTTTAATTAAAATGAAAATCTCCCTACACTGTAAGTGTTTAGAACAAATCTCAGACTAGGAAACTGCAGTTTAAGTCTAGATTGTAACAAAACAGAGCAATGACCTGAACTATCCACACCGCTTACGCATTGGCGCCATCTGCTGGTGCAAATTATAAAAACACGAACACAACCTGATATATTAACGTACAATTAAATATAAATTTCAGACACTGTGGCAGCAAAATTTCCCCAAAGTCAGGTTTGCTGCGTTCTCCTTAACACGTGTTCCACCTACATGTGTTTAAACTTTAGACACAAATAAAGACGCATTCTTTCCACTCTATAGGCCTGCTTCTGTTTTAAAAATCAAGAAAACGAATCGGATCCAGAGACAGAACAGAGCTGGTGAGGTTTCGTTTAAAGCACGGACAAGGTGGGAAAAAAAAACTATATGGCTGAGTAATATAGATCACGATAAAATCGTAAAATGCTTTTCTGAGTATCGTGATAACTTTTTAGAACTGATTTATTTTTTATAACAAAAAGCTGCTTCAACAATTTTAGATTTTTTGAGTATCCCCGAATTAACGAATGATTTTATGAAGTTTTTGAAAACAAAGTTAGAAAACCGTTTCGTATTGCTCCCGAGTTTGTATAAATTCATGATGTCTAAGGAGACTCGCTAAGGTGAAACTTCAAACCGCAGATTCAGTACGTTCCTAATCTCACTAATCCCTCAGAGCTACACGCCAAACTCATGAAGCTCTTTACAGCACATAAGTGTACACACACAGACACACACACACACACACACTCTCTCTCTCTCTCTCTCCCTGCTGCACTTTTAACACGGGCAAGGCCTCAGGAACATTGTGTCCCCTCAACCCAGTACTGCATGCACACACACACACACACACACACACACACACACACACACATCTGTATCCAAAAAACAGCTGTGATTTCTAGGTCCTTTAATAACCCTCCAGTGCTCCGAGGTCACAGCGACACACACACACACACACACACACACACACCACGATACAGTGCTTTACTACTTTATACTCACCCGGGACGTCACACCTCCTGCTCTAAACCTCTAATGACGACCACAGATACTCAAGTTTCCCAGCACGGAGAACTCTGTTCCACTAAACATCTACAAACGACCATCTAATGCAAAAGTTTGTACACCCAAAAGTTTTACATAATGATTTTTCTACCGTATATGAAATGTGTCATGAAATTTTATTTCATATCACGTGTCCTTTTTGCAGAATAAATAATTACAACCAACAAACATTTTTAAAAATTGTATTGAAACGTTTGTTGCTTGCTTTAATTATTTTACAACAGTGAAATGAAGAAATAAATGTGCAAAAAAGTATTTAAAAATACTTGCAGTATTGCAGTTAGTGACAAAACAACAAAAGAAATTAATTTAAACACTTAATTTGATAGTATTTTCTAAAAATAGTATGTGAAATTAGTTTTAATGTTGTTAATAATTTCTTTATTTATTCTTGAACTAGAGACGGGGAAAAAACGAATGGTCAGGCAGCACAGTTTCCTGTGTAAGTACGAGCAAATTATTTAGAATTGTAACAATACAAATTAAATCAGCATCTAATATTTGTATCAGGTGACCCCTGGTGATTTACAGCCCTAGTGCTAACTAACATAACTAATGTGATGTAGCTTAACCAACTAGCTAGCCAAGGTTAGCTAAAGTTAGTCAATTAACAATAAAACTAAATGGCCAAATTATACATTTCTGACTTTTTTCCTAATTTATTGCCTCGTCTACATCAGAGTCCGAGTCGAACAGTGAAAGTTCAGGTGAATCCATCAGGTAATGCAGTTATCAGGTAATGCTAACAAAGCACAGCTAACTAAGTTTAAATCAGCGTGGCTACAGGAGTTCACCTGGTTATGTCACGAAAAGGAAAAATTTGGGCTTCTAAATATTTATGTTTAGTGTAGAAAATTTTATTTTCTGGTCACAGCATTAAGCGCATGTAGTACTACGTACAGTATGTGTATAATGTAGACATTCCTTAATTTCTCAAGTAAAGAACTAAAATCTACTTGTGACTTTCTTTGTTGAATTAAAAAGAAAAATCGATAGAAAAGTCCATATTTTTCATTTGAACTCCTTCAGTAAATAAAGAGAAATTCTGCTGACTGGATGACGGAGCGCGCTGGCGTCTGAGATTATAACCACGAACATGGCGTTCTAGTCACGATGCGATTACTATAAACAAAATGAAAAAAAAAAAAAAAAGATTAAGTGCAGTTTTCTTACGGTTGTGCGTCAATTGTTAATAGGTTTACTTTAGAGGAAGGGAAAAAACAAAACAAAAAAAACAGCAGCATTTTACTATCAGAAGGAAGAAAAATCCTACAATAAATAAGTCACCTAGTGTGTGTGTGTGTGTGTGTGTGTTAGGATTTCTTATAATAATTAAGAGAAATAGAACAGAAACAAAACTAATATTTGCTTCTTTTTTTTATTTTTTATATGGTTTATTCATCCGGAGTAAACTTTGTTATTTAATTTTTAGTCTGATTACTGAGCACAATTTTCAGTTTATTATTTTTATATAGTTTGTAAATTATAATATTTTTTTCCCATTTAAAACAAAGCAGAAGTATCTCTGAACATGAGCTCTCTCTCATACTGATTAACTCGACCTATTAACCCAATTACTCAGCACTGCTTATATAATAACTTTTTATTTTCGTTCCTTAAACATTCAAACAAGTGTACGAGTGATCCGTTTTTAAAATGTTAGAAAACAATAATATGCATTTTTTATGTTCAAGAAGACATATAAATGTCAAGATTTCTTTAAAAAAAAAAAAAAAAACAAAGAGACAAAAACATCCTAGCACTAAAAACTAATTTGGAATAATACAAACAAAACAAATGCTACATTTTGTACAAATGTAGAACACTTATAAAAAGGAAAATACTTTTGGTCAAAAACATTTTTGCTTTTAAAAAAAACAAACAAAGAAAAAAAAAAAAAGACCCTTTTGTCAAGAAGAAATTTTAAAAGCATTCCAAGCATCTGTTCTTCCATCACATCCAACAAACGCTCTATTCAATTAAGTTCTGAAGAATTTGGAGGCGGAGTCAACACCTCAAACTCAAGTTCCTCAAACAATTCCTGAACAACCTGTGCAGTGTGTCAGGGTGCGTTATCCCGCTGAAATACGCCACGTTATGTAAAAAGAGGCCGTGATCCATCAGACCAGCACACCTTCCTCCATTGCTCCTCCAATTCTGATGGGCACCCGCACAAATCAGTGATCTTTGGAGCACTTTGGGTCTCCTGACCCCTACAGAACCAGGAACATCTCACAAGACTCACAGCTCTGCACTTGCTCTGATCCAGTCATCTAACCATCACTTACACTCGCCCATTTTTTTCTGCTTTCAACACATCAACTTCACTAAGACAAAACGTTCACTTGTTGCCACCCACTTACTGTATATAAAAATCTTGACACCCCATGTCTCTCATTTCTTTATATTTTGCTTCCAAAGCCCGAGTCTTAATAGAATAGTTCTCCAGGCGTCCTGAAGGACGTTTTTGTCCCTGTACCTGAGCAATCTCAGATTCATTCAAGATCATGTGACTTAAGGCTTGAACAAGGTTTGGAAGAACTTGACCGGCCCTAACACAGAGCCCTGACCTCAACCCCATTGAGCATCTTTGGGATAAACTGGTCGATTTGGGCCTTCTCGTCCAACAACAATCAGTGCCTGACCTCAAAAATGCTCTACAGAATGAACGGGCACAAATTCTCACAGAAACATTTTTTAAATCTTGTGGACAGCCTTCATTCCAAGAAGAGTGGAAGCTGTTATAGTGGGACCAACTCCAAGCTGAGGTATATATGGAAACAAAGTCATTGAAGGTTTGGCCAAATACTTTTGCCCATATAGTGTAGATATAGATGGTGGTGATGCAACCTACAGAACTGAAAAAGATGCTGTGTGCTACTGAAAGGAAAACATGTCGAGAAGAAACAAAGAATGTGTGGAAGTGTCGATTAAAAGAGTTCAGACGTAGAGTCTGAAAGACACAGAATAAGACAAGACAAGATCATGAAAGAAGGCAGTGCATTAGACATTTTTAAGCAAGTCTGGTGGTGTTGGAAATCGGCTGTAAAGAGGCTGGTAAGATGAGGGAGAAGGAGACCTACAGTTTGCCGTAATTTAACCAACCTACCTGATTCCAACCGCCATTAAACAACAAAAAGGAAGAAGAACAGGTGCAGAATGTTTGATACAGTCCCCAACATACAAACGAGTTCCGCTCCAAGAGCCTGTTCGTAAGTCAAATTTGTTCGTAAGTCCAACAAACATCATCTCAGTACTAGGATGCTAACACGATATAAAACTAACGCGCGTGTTCCATGATCTCGTCCTTGCTCTTTAGAATCGTCCCGATGGTAGAACGATTCACGTTAAAAGAACAAACGTTGTCTGCAATCATTTCACCTCGTTCCATTCACTCAATTTTTTTCCCCATGCACATTTGCCTCCATCGTTATCGTTTGGTGCTTCTTAGCAGTACCAGCTTTTACACTCGCTTCCGGCCATCCTGGGACACACGCTGCACGCACGTGACGACATATAACTTGAATGCATGTTCTCGTCTTCCAATGTTCGTATGTAGGGAACTTACCGAACTCCCGATGCTGAATTTTGGACCAGACGAGAGGGGAAACGAGGTCGCTGCTGACGTTGTTATGTAAAACCAAGCAACATTTTTGCAGACTTTTCAGGCATTTAATGAGGGAGGGGGGTTTAAGACTTGTGCCACGGTACTGTGCGTGATGTTATAATCTTTGTAAAATTTATAATTTTGGTTTGAACCCAGAACAAGCGCAGAAGATCCACCGGCTTCACTTCAGCTCCTCCATCCTCATGAGGTTGTCCTGCTGTTGTACATTTATACTTCACCATCAGACATAGAAACAGACTATCTTTCTCTAAGCCAAAAATAAATCAGTAAGAAAGCTGTGTGTGTGTGTGTGTGTGTGTGTGTGCTTAGGTAATGCTTGCCAGACAAATGTCACTATCACTCCTCCTCCTGCTGCTCAAAAACACACATCTGCACCACTCTCAGACAAATATACACACCATTACCAAACATAACACTCAGAGCCCAGACTCGGGGTACTCACCCAGCTCCCCCCAGCCGTGAAACAGCATCACACTCGGGCTGTGCTAAGCGCCGCTCCGGCTAGTCCTGTGGCTCAGAACGCGCTGTGACATAAACACTGTCCCTGCTCTACTTTTCTGCTTCCGTCGGGCCACTGACCTACATTTTTCACCCAATCGCGTCTCCGGAAGCCCGCGTGCACCGCCGCGCACCAATCGCAGCCGGCTTTCGAAGCGCGAGCGTCTGATTGACGCGCTTTTCGACCAATCGGAGCACAGGGCTGGGTCTGACAGTTAAAACGACATGGCTGATGGTTCCAGCAAACAGTAGCAGCAGTTAAAGAAGAAGAAGAAAAGAGATGTTTGAGAGATATAACATTTTTTTATTAGATTATGATATATAAAGATATAGATGTAGATATGAAAGTGTAACTGTTATGAAATGTCATGAAAGGGATAGTCAAAGGAATATGAGCCTTAAGCAAACACACAAACTGAAAGGAAAAGGAAATGAAATATTCATCTTATTTGTATTGTGCACTAACTGAAGGACAAAAGAAAAGTAGCTGAAGTATGAAGGAGTTTGTAGACATAGTTAAAAGGTTAAAGCTTAAAATAGTCTGATGAGCTTTAATGTAATCAGAGATATTATTATTATTATTTCACACCGAAGCCCACGTACATGTCTGTCTGTCTGTCTGTACGGTAGAACTCTCTGTCTGACTGATTAATACAAGGAAATCTTTACGCCTTGTTTACGCTTAGTTGTACTTCTGTCGTCGTAAGCCGAATACACTCCCTGTTCGGTAATCAGAGAGCGAATCACAGATAAGAAAAAGAAGAGTTTGAAGTTTTCTCTTAAAATACAATTCACTTATACCACTCCAGCGCTGTTATTTCAGCGGAAGTGAAAATATGAACTAATCTCAGTTAAAATATTCAGTTAATTTTTTTCTAATTAATATCTATTGATGCAGGTGTTTGTTTACATTGAGCATTAGTATTTTAGCGCATTAGTAGATTATTAAATGATTAAATCCGGCACATAACTGTTCATAACATCGCCTTTACTCAAACTTTTTTATTTCCCTGCAAAACATTCATTCAATTCTGTCCAGCGGTCTATTTAAGACGTGTCCACAGTTTGACGCAAGCACATGGGCAGTTTTGGAGATGCCAATTATGGAGACCTGCCCTACATGTCTTTGGACTGTGGGAGGAAACCAGAGTACACAGAGGAAACCCACCAAGCACAGGGACAACATGCACAATCCACACACGCACTGACACGAGACAGGAGTTGAACGCCGAGTCTTGTCCCTGATGAGCAAGCCGAAGGCGACAGTCCTCAGGGGGAAATCTCAATAGGAAGACACCTTCAGAGGAACCAGACTCAACAGGGAACCCATCCTCATTTACATCACATTGTAGCATGATGCAGCCGCATGCAAAATGGAGTCACTTTTAATAATAATAGTGCATTCTGAAGTTTTATATTCATTTTACACCACAGCCATTTGAAATTTACTTGATTGATGAATGACACATGATTTAATGTCGTGGATGTCTATGAAACTATCTTGCTTCTTGATGTATAGCAGCGATAAACTGTCGTTTCTTCATCAGACTCTCTTGTTTGTTATGGAAACTAAACAAATTAAAATGGAAACTCCTCGGTCTTGAAAACTTTCCTGATGTCCTGCAGGCTCCATGAAAAAAAATCAATTAATGTCTCTTTAAACACTATCTAATAATGTATATGTTCACACTTTGGCTTTAACACTCACATCTTATCACATCCTCCAGACACCGTTTCCATATTTAACCCATTACAGTCAGCTCCTCATATTCACACGTAGAGTTGAAATCCTATTGGAAAAATCCCCCTTTATCTATTTTACCATGTTAAACTGTTCACCCAGAAACCCTGAGGGGGTGTAAACTTTTGCTCTGAGTGTATATATTTCACTGGAATGTTTAATCTTTGATCGATGTGATAAGCCCTGATTTGTTGTTTGGGGTCATCAGATGATTGCACCCTGTGTGCACTTCCTGTAATGTAATGCAATAATACAAGAGGTCTGCAAGTCATGAATGTCTCACCGTATAGTTCTATGCACAATAACACATAACTTGTACATAAAGTACAGTATAATGCCACATTGACTGTTATGTAACGTTTGCATATTTACGTGTTCTCCTGTCTGTCTTCATAGGGGTGAATTTTTTCTTGTGATTTTCTATGGAAGTTGGGAATGAAGAAAAAGTCCTAGAAATAAGAACACCACGGAGGTAATAAACATGTAATTATTTACCAACTTGTTCTTTACGATTAATAAGTTGTTGCTATTTTCTTATTAGTGTTTCTTTTCCGCTTCTTTTGTTTAGTGCCATAGTGTATAATGTCTTAAACAAAGATTGTCTTTAACAAAGACTTTAACTTCACGATTCGATCCTGAGTTCCTGTGTGTGTAACATTTCACACATTCTCTCACACATGTTCATGTGGGTATCTGGTTTTCCTCCCACATCTTCCAAAAATATAACAGTAGGTGGACTAGATATAATAAACTGCCTCAGGTGTAAATTTAACCGAAATGTATTATATTTATACAGTTATAGATATACAGTAGATATATACAAGAGGTGATTGTAGCAAGGAAAAGCTCAGTTAGGCGATGTAAGGAAGAAACCAGACTCAAAAGGGAACTTGTCCTCTTCTGGGTGACACCGGAAAGCATGATTATATATAATTAGCTTCTATAAATGTATAGTATAGGGTCCAGCAGTGCTCAGTGCTGAATGAGCTGGCTGTTTCTGGCTGGCACCTCACACCAGGGAGTTCCTGGGATAAACTCCACTAACTTGCATTTGTCATTCATTTCAAATGATTAAAAATATATACCTGAGAATAAGAATACCCATATACATTAGAAAATTTAAAATAAAAAGTGAGGTTTGTGTCTGTCCATTTCATTGGACAAAAAAAAAAGACAAACTTAAAAAAATAAACATATAATATAATATAATATAATATAATATAATATAATATAATATAATATAATATAATATAATATAATTATTGTGGCATAGTGGTTACCACTGTGACCTCGCACCTCCAGGGGCGAGGTTTCAATTCCCACCTTGGGGTCTGTGTATGTGGAGTTTTCGGGCCTCCACCCCCGTGCTTGATAGGTTTCCCCCAGGTATTCCGGTTTCCACCCACAGTCCAAAGACATGTAGATTAAGGCAACTAGTGTTCCCAAATTGCCTGCAGTGTCTGTGTTGCCTGTGATGGATTGGCATTGTGTCCATGTACCCCGCCTCATGGCCTAAATCTCTTGGGATAGGCACCACAAACATATATATATAAAATATAAAATAATAAATAAATAAATATATATATATGTATAATATATATATAAACCTTAATTTTTTTTTTTACAAGAATAGCAATTAATTACAACATTTTAAGAATAAAAGTATAAAATGCCAATAAAAACATAATAATAAAAATATCTATAGAAGATATACAGTATAAACTAACATGAATAACTGAGAAATAACTCAACAAACAAAATAACTCAACAAACAACTAAAAGAATAGATAAAATAAACAAACTAAATGGAACTCTGGCAGGAGTATTATCGTCGCCGGGTGTTTGCGTCATACGTCAGCCGCTTGCGTCATCATCCCGCGCCGCTTGTCATCTGACTAGGGAAGATGCTAGCGGTTTCTTTCCCAAACATTTACGGAACTTGATGGGTTTTAGGGTTAAATCAGAGTTTTATGTGATTTCTTCAGTAGCAGACGTGTTTATGGATTCAAAATGCCTCCAGTGAGGTTTATTATACTGAAATAAATAACGATAATAATGAAATATAGCGAGCTAATGCTAGGTAGTTAGCGTGTTTGTGTTTTGTAAAAACAGTAAATAACATCTTTACATATTTACGGTAAGTTCGAGTTTTATTCGTTCTGTCATGTCAGGTTATTTTACTTGAAATAATTTATCTATAATAGTAACTAGAAAGTGAAGTTAAAGTTAAAGCCTGCAGCCTGAAGTTGTTTACCTTAAAGCAGGAATAATGAAGTCTTTATGAAGTGCATGAACCAGTCGATGGCCAGAGTTAATGAATCAGTTCAGAGTTTCTCTTATTTATTAAACACAGGAACCAGCAGTAGACGATGGGAGCGGAACAGAGCGGCGATGCTGAGCACAAGCATTCGGACCACAGCAGCGCCTCAGGTACGAGTCCACATGAACCCTCATGGGTCACACCTACTTAATGATCGACTTGTCCTGTAAATGTTGTGTGTTCCTCATAGTCGCGCCCTCGCCAGCGAAGCACCGTGCGAAAATGGACGACATCGTGGTCGTCGCTCAAGGAACGCAGTCTTTACGGAACATCCACAACGACCCCGACGTCATCAAGCTGCAGGAGATCCCCACCTTCCAGCCCCTGCTAAAGGGTAAGACTGTGTCTCACCCTTCATCTCTATTTCCTCCTTTCCGTCTCTCATTCTCTCTTACCACCTCTCGCTTTCTCCCTCTCAGTCTCTTTTCTTCTCCCTCTCTGCTTCTTCCTCTTTCACCCTTTCACCCCCCTCTCTCTCTCTCTTTAAATAAATACAGGTCGTCCCTGACTTAAGATTCAGTGTGTTCGTAAGTCAGATTTGTTCTCATCTTTATTTAAAAATTCTGCTTGTCTTGCAAAACACTCGCAAACTAAATTACTCGCAATCCAAGATTTTATTGATATGTGAAATGTAACAGTGTCGTCTCTGCGCCTTTAAATCGCGAGGGGAATCCTGGACATCATTTTGTCTCAGAGCTGTTTGTCACTGTATTTGACTGTGAACTCTGTTCTGTTGAGGATTTTCCGAAATTAGGATTATTATCCATCAGGACAGCTTTATAGGACAAACAGTTTTTATCATCGTTCTTCCTGGACTGATTAATTGAAATCGGTGAGGCCGACTCATTTCCCTCCCCCCATACACACAAACACATTATACAAGACTTTAGACCTTTTATACATTCACTTACACACTGAAAATATTGTATATAATTGTAAATATAGGTATCTGGTGCACTGCAGTGTCTACTTTTTATACAATACACGTGATTTGTTCGCATCTACGAATGTTCATAGAACCGCGGTCCGTTCGTATCTGCGGAAATCCGTAACTCGAATGTTCGTAAGTCGGTGACTACCTGCACAACAGTCATTTAGTTCTGCAGTTCACTCTCGCGCTCTCTCTCTCTCTCTGAATGCTGGGACTGGCTGTAGGTGTCCTGAGTGGACAGACGTCCCCCAGCACAGGGTCTGTGGAGAAGCTGGACTCGGTGCAAGTGCTGCAGCTGTGTGTGCGCTACCAGGAGCACCTGCACCAGTGCGCAGAGGCCGTGGCCTTCGACCAGAACGCTCTCGTCAAGAGGATCAAAGAGGTGCGTCACGAAACCGAGAAACTGTTTCACAGAAACTGAGAGAAACCGGTGGAGTCCTCATTCATAAACAGCTCCTTCACCAGTCTGGGTCTCTGTCTCTCCTTCATATTCACTCTTCCCACCTGTTCAACGTTTCCCTGTTTGTCTCTCTCTCTCACTTGCTCTCACTTTCTGTCTCTCAGCTTCTCTCTACTTGTCTCTCTCACTCTGTCTGGGTCTCCATCTCTTTCATTTGGCCACATTCACCCTCTGTCTGTCTTTCTCTCCCTATCTTTACACTTCTCTGTCTCTCACTTTATTATTATTCTGTCTCTCTCTTTTGTCTGTTTGCCTTTCTCTCTCTCTCTCCCTCTCTCTCTCTCAATCTCAATCAATCTCTCCCTCTGTCTCCTCTTCTTCCTGTCTGTGTTCCCCCTCCATCTCTCTCTCTCTGCTGCTATAGAAACGATAACATAACAGAACGAATGCATTAAGACAAACCTGTGAGGTGAGAGGCGAAGCTGCTGTCTGGGGGGGAAAGAAAGAAGTTGTGAGAATGTAACATTTTAATGTTAGAGGGAATTTTAATGTGTGTGTGTGTGTGTGTGTGTGTGTGTGTTTGTTGCAGATGGACCTGTCGGTGGAGGCGCTCTTCAGCATCATGCAGGACCGGCAGAAGCGCTACGCTAAATACGCCGAGCAGATCCAGAAGGTGAACGAGATGTCGATGATCCTGCGGCGGATCCAGATGGGCATCGACCAGACCGTGCCTCTGATGGAGCGACTCAACAACCTGCTGCCCGAGAGCGAGCGCCTCGAGCCGTTCAGCATGACTTCTGAGTAGAGAGCGGGGTGTGTGTTTGTGTGTGTGTGTAGTGTCAGAGACTGAACGTGCGCAGCTCAGTGTTATTAAATTCCCCTGTAAATACAAACCTCATGAACTTTACAGATATTTAGCGGTGCGGCTTCAGAGCGTCTCTAAAAGGCACGTCGTAATATTTTGCACTCACTGATCTGATGGATCTGATGTTACTCAGCCACAGCTGTCATGTTTTTTTTGGTACTTTCACACGTCAGCGCTCGCTTCTCTGCAGCTCGTGATGTCTAAAGCGTGAACCGTGTTACTGATTGCGATTCAGATTCTTATTAAAGGAAGTGGAAATAAAAATGCACAGTTTGATGATTGTGTTTAAATCTCTTCTGCATGTCAGTGTCTGTTCATACGGTTGAAAGTTATTCACACAAATACACCATAAAGACACGCTGTCCTGCTCACACACTGACTTTGCCTTCCTTTAAACCGATAGCTGTAAGATTAGATACTGAGAATAGGAATAATATTCATGTGGGCTGATTATAATAATATAATAATTATAATATTGTAGAAATTATTCTTCTTTTTCTCACTTCCATTAATTTACAGCAGTTTCCTGATATCTGTTTTGTTCCAGCTCTAAACAAACTTGGCAAATTATTTTCAAACTCCTTCCATGCAGGAGGCTGTGCTGCCTGCCAAAGTGTGAATCGTTTACAGCACCACCTGTGGGATTACAGGGGAACTGCAATATTTTACCACATTAAATAGAAACAATATAACTTAAAAAATAAATGTAAAAAAATGGTTTTAGTGTCAGTGTGTCAATACATTGCCACACTGTCGATACATTGCCACAAAACATTTATCACAATATTAAACAATTGTTTCCTCCATCTTTAATGAGAACCGTCTCTGAGCACTTTTTCTCCTAACAATGCACTTTTCCCCCTGATTACACTACTTGTCCACGTTTGCCCCTGACTGAACCACTTTACCCCCTCACTGACTCACTGAATCACTTTACCCCCTCACTGACTTACTGAACCACTTTACCCCCTTACTGAAC
>JAQMYK010000002.1:29792314-29803055 GCA_030014345.1 Clarias buthupogon
TGCCCTCATTATACTGTATATTTTACAGATATTAATAGTTTTTTCTACGGTTTATAAATAAACTTTTTAAATTAAATTTTTTTTATTTTTTTTATTTATTTTTTTATTTTACAACACATAGGCCATCCATTGGCCCTTCAAAGCGACAGAGTTGGCCTGCACCTTTAGCAGCAAAACAGCCCCAAAGCAGGATGTTCACAATCAAGCTTCATGCTTCATGTTCTTATGGTCATCAGCATTTTCCTTCCTCTAAAGAGCTCAATTTTGGTCTCATCTGACCACAGCACTTTCTCCCACTCCTTCTCTACTCATTGGAACACTTCAGATGGCCCTGTACACGTGTACTGTACATCGGTCTTGCCGATGGTGGTGAGGTTTGAATGGAAGAGACAGATAGATAGCTAAGGTAAATTGTGCTGTAATGCAATTAAATGAAAATGGCATAACAGAAGCACTTCATTAGAATTGAAAACATTCCAGTGAATTATGACGCTGTATTGTCTTAAAAACCAGTTTAGTCACATTTAAAGAAAAGTTTTGAAGAAAATAAATGTGTAAAAATACTGTCTGAAGGTCTTCCTGTGTAAACAAGCTGTGGAAATATGGGACTCTCTGTACCTGCTTTGTTTTTCAAATATGCGTACTAGGTTTTACAATTGTTACAAATTTATTTTGCCTGATACTGGGTAGGATGTGTGCGCTCTCCAATTAAAAAAAGTAGAGCATCTCCTAATTGGATCTTTATTTGTATACACCAGAATACCTTATCTGTTCAGGTATTCTCGTTTTCTCAACATTCCCACTGATACAGAAACCCTGAAATGTAGCATGTACCTTGCACTACTCATACATACTCATAAATACTACTATACAGACACTGTAAATAGAATTGCACTACCCATAATTGCTGCTCACTACAGTACATAAACTTAAACACTCAGGACTGCATTTTCATAACTGTTGCACATGTTGTATAGTATATTGTATAAAATTAACTACCTCATTCGACTCTCAGTATCAATAATCTATAATCATTGCCCTCATTGCACATAACCCTTCTCGGCGTATTATATACATATGCATATTATTTATCATGCTATATATATATCTTCCTTCATTGCACATATATGGAAAATTTTTACATTTTACATATGCAAATTATTTATCATGGTATACAATATCTTTCGCATTACACCATATATAATCATTTGCTCATTCGCACTCCTTGTATTTAGCCCTCTCACTGTATACTGTTCGTATATGTAAATTATTCTGCACTTCTGGTTAGATACTAACTGTATTTCGTTGCCTTGTACTGTACCTACATGTGCAGTGACAATAATCTAATCTTAAATTAAATCTGATCTAATCTAATCTAATCTAATCTACGAGAAAGGACAGAGCCGGTTGTATTTTCTGAGAATGCTCAGGTCTTTTAATGTCTGCAACATCATTCTTTGGATGTTTTATGAAACCGTTGTGGCGAGTGTTATTCTATGGTCTGTTGGGGCTGTAACATGAAAGTGTCAGACAGAAATAGACTGGGCAAAGCAATTACTTTGTCCATGCACAGCCGGATCGGTGCTAGGAATGGAGCACCGATCAATTTCTGATTTACCCGGACAATTTATGCAATACCTTTTCCTTTTTCCCTCACATGTGCAATATCTGCATATTGAATTATGTTTAGTGTGCAACTAGGGATTTACTGTTTTACTGATTTTCCCCCCCTCTCCTCCTTGTCTAATTTATTACTCTTTTCCTTTCCCCCTGGAACACAACTATAAGCAACTGTAACCAAGAATAAGCAATTTCTCGCTGGGATAAATAAAGAATCTTGAATCTTGAAATTGAAATGTCAGATGTGCTGCTGCTCCATTTTATTCTTTTGATGCATCACATCTTTGTGCGTACTTCCACACTTGCACTGACCTAAGGATAATATACAACGATCAGCTTAACATTAAAACCACTGAGAGGTAGAGTGAATAACATTATCACGATACTGTGGTACATGTGAACTGTGCAAGCGAACGGTCAGGTCTCAAAGTTGATGTGTTGGAAGCAGGAAAAATGTGCAAGCATAAGAATGTGAGTGACAATGACAGTGATGATGCTAGATCAGGGGCATAGATTTAGGGTGGACGGAGGGGATGTGTCCCCACCAATATCCTCCGACCATTGAAATGTCCCCACCAATAATTTAAATAATATATATATTTTTTTTTACAAATGAAAAAAAATAATAATAATTGTGCTGTCAACATTAACCTAGACACGCAGAAAGGGATAAATCACGTTCTCTCCTTGAGTCCTCCCGCCCCCAAAACACATATGAACATTTTGATTGGCTGTGCCTTTTCCTGCTATCATGTGAGAGGCTATGCTAGTGGTATTATTATTTTTTTTTTTACCACTTTGACACACATTCATTATAGCAGGGCAGGCTATAGTCTATGATCAATACCCATGATGAACACCAGCTGCATGTTTTCTTAAGCGTAAAAATTTTCTTGAGCAACATGATTACATCCAAGGGTGGAAACATTTGCACCAAGGACTTGGACCATATATATATATATTATACTTATACTGTATATACACAACTAACATTTTTTTTCTTTATCACCCTCATTAGGCAGAGACAGAGATAAAAATCTCTTGGTACTACAGATGTATTATTTGCCATTATTCATTAGAGGAGCTATTGGAACACCAGCACCCACACAATCACTACCATCTTCACCAGCACCACCATCACCAGCACAACCATCCTGACCATCACCGCAATCACCACCACCATCACCACTACCACCCTGACCATCACAATAATCACCACGACCATCACCACCATCACCACAATCATCACCCATCACCACTGCCCTGACCAACACCACAATCACCACCATCACCACCACCATCACCATACCACCCTGACCAACACCACAATCACCACCACCACCATTACTTCCACCCTGACCAACACCACAATCACCACCACCACCATTACTTCCACCCTGACCAACACCACAATCACCACCATCACCACCACCATTACTACCACCCTGACCAACACCACAATCACCACCACCATTATTTCCACCCTGACCAACACCACCATCACCACCACCACCATTACTACCACCCTAGCCATCATCACAATCACCATCACCTTGACCATCCCCACAATCACCTCCGATTTCACCACCACCATCACCACCACCCTGACCATCACCGCAATCACTACCACCATCACCACCAACCTCACTACCACCATCATGACTACTACCACCACCACTACCACCATCACTACCACCACATTGTACTTTATTTAATTTTCTAGCAAATTGTTAATTTTACAAACTTTTGACTGAAGTTCGGGCTCTGATTTTTTTTGTCGGTTCTGTTGTGCAGTTGAACTGTTGGTACAGTAGTGACATCCAACTGCAAATTACTGGCACCCCTAGAGAACATTTGTGCAATTATTTAGGAAGAGAAAATCTTAATAGTTATGAGAATGAATTCCAGTTAAAGTGCATTTTAATTCATGCATGGTAAGTGGGTCTGAATCACTGAAATATTTGAATCATTTAAATAATTTAAATCAATTTATTTTAGAATCATTTTCATTTAGAATCATTATTGGAAAAAGATGATACCTTTTCACTTTTTGGTAGGAGCACATGAAATCTCAACACTGTTTCATTGCTCAGTACACAGAGAAGTGAAGTGTTCTCTCTGGTGCTTGTTCTGTTCTGGTTTTACTGCTGGATT
Source organism: Clarias buthupogon (assembly GCA_030014345.1). Taxonomy (NCBI): domain Eukaryota; kingdom Metazoa; phylum Chordata; class Actinopteri; order Siluriformes; family Clariidae; genus Clarias; species Clarias buthupogon. The sequence goes on from JAQMYK010000002.1 coordinate 29,796,089, forward strand.
TGAGATTGTGCATCATGCTCATCTCACCATTTTATATCAACATAAGCAGCCACTCTTCACTCGTCACTGCCACTTCAAGGGATTCCCCAGGGTCCTATCCTGGGACATGTGCTTTTTTTCCCCCATGTACATACTTCCACTGGGATAAATCATTTGCAAACAAGATATATTTGTCCATTCTCATCCTAATGACATGCAGCTGCATCGTCCTCTGCAAAACTAGTGAGCAGGGCTCCTTAAGGAGGCTCAAATGAGCATAGTTAAAAGTTAAATGGTGTAAAATTATCTTCATTTAAATGAAAACAACCCCCCACAAATAATTTTATTCAATCCTCCCCACAATTTGAATCTAACACCCAAGGTCAAAAGGAATCAAAGCAAAGCAAATGAAAGCCAGGTTATTTCAGCTCGGAACTTAAATAATCTTAATCGTCACATGACCTACTAAAAGCCAGTTATGCCTGTAGCACATCCCATTCAGACTTTTGCAATGCCTTGCTTGGTGAGATCAGTTAGTCATCTGGTGCACATCTGGAGCTCATTCAAATACTGCAGCTTGGCTACTAAGAGGGATCATATTACCAAAGTTTTATCTTACCTTCCTTGGCTTCCAGTCCAATTCCGGACAGAGAAAAAGCTTTGATTGTTTTGTTTTTTTCATTTTGTCATCTTGTACATGGAAGGTATGTTATGCACATATGTTATGACTAGATCTTTAAGGTCTACCACATAACTACAGTGGACTGTTTAGGTCTAAATCATAGCTTAAAGTGTATAAGTATTCCACTGATCAATGTCATTTTGTGTCGTCTGTTCATTAGCATTAAGATTCTGTCACATGGTAGGATGTTGATATCATAGCATTTTTCAAGAATTAAAATAAATGAGCATCGTGTTGGACCGGTATCATTATCAAGGCATCCCTAGTGTGAAGATGCTTATAAAGTACAGTTGGAAATGTTACTACTGTACAATTCCCACCTGGATAAGGCATGAAGAACCACTCTGCGCTGCTAACTGCATCCAGGTTGATGTCTGTCCGGGCCTGGTAACCATACTCGTGTGGGGAAGTGGGCAGAGCATCAAAGTATGTCAGGAGGAAACACACCAGCCATGCTCCAGACATCCCAAACAAAGCCTGCCAAAGATGCAACAGCACATTGGAAATTAGTTTGTGCTTTAAGCCTGAAAAATCTAGGAGGAGCATTTGAGATTTTGAGGTTTATACAAATCAACCCTGTCTTCGATCATGGGACAGGAATGTGCTGGTTCAGCAGAGACTAAAAGTGTTCAGCTTTTAATGTAAACTGTAAACTATAGCACTTACAGGACCACATCACTTGCATGGGGTGTTTATAAGGCGCAGATCTTCCTTAACAAATTTCTCTGTGGGTTGTTAGACATCAATGAAGTTTTCCTAAATCCTGACAGATGAGTTCAGTTTTAAAGTAGATCTCGAATTCCTCTTCCTCCTCTCCCAAACCCGTTCTACCCTTCTTCTGACTAATGATACATAATACTTCCTTAATTCTTTTGGTGTACTGATCTGGAACTAACAAGGTTTTTAAATGACACGACATTTAAATCCAGTCGAAACTCTTCTTTTCGGTTGCTGCTTTCTGCCTTAAACTCAAGGAAATCTGCTGAAACTTACACCAGGTTATAAGCAGCTAAGTATTTGCATCTTTTGGAAAAACAAAAATGGAAAATACTGCCTAGAGCAATTTTACTTGACTATGTAAAACTATATTTTAAAGAAACCTTCAACAAACTAAACAAAACTTACCGAGAACAGGCTAAACAGAGGGTACCGAAACACTTTCCACTTTTTCTTTCTGTAAGCAATGAGAGGAACTTTGACCTTGCTGAGATACTGGGAGAAGAGGAGTATAAGAAAGACAGTCCTGCAAAGAAAAAAAACAGAAACTTGAAAAACTCTAGTGATAGGTTTGACTAAGTTTCTAGTGTAGAGACTATACACATTTTTTAAAAACTTTTTAAAGTTTTGCTCAACTTTTTTGGTAGAGCACATTTTGAGTCACTATACAGTATCTCATGAAAAATGCGTTCACCTTAAGCTGATTAAGCCATCTCTACCACTCGGTTGAGGTTTGCTATGCTAAAAAATAAACTAGATGTCACTGTGTCTTTAAATAGTATGCATTCTTTTTTAATTGTAGCATGCCGCCAGAAATAAGGAGGATGGAATTCCCCAAAACATTGCTGCTTTTCTAGTAGTTTTAAGTATATTAATACTTTTACCCTGAAGCAAGATCTCAACCATTTGGAAGAGATGTTATATTGTGGTCTATTAAAGAAAAAAAAGATTAATTGTTGTTATTATTGCCCCAAGTAAATAAAATTAAAACAATATACAATGTAAGAGGCAGTATTACCATTTTATATAAGTTTTAAATCCTTGATTATGATTAATTTTCTGGAGAAGCAGCTCTGACTGTAGTGCAACTTCAAATCATAGGATTATATTAATGTTCTCATTTTAATAAGTTATAGGTCATATCATAAAGCTTCCTGTAAGGATAGATAATTATGGAAGGAGTCTCCAGTGTCAGTACCTTTGCAGCTCAGTATTTTTTTATTTTTATTTTTTTTTACACCAAAGGAAAGTTATCATAATAACCCCTAGACCCCCCCCCCCCCCCCCCCCACCAGAGAACAACTGTTTATAACTGGTATATTGATTTGGGACATTCCACAACACAAACGTCCCAAACGTTGTTATATAACTGATGGAAATTGTAATCATTGTCAAACCACAGTGGTATTCTATATAATTCTATATAATTTGTATTGTATTGTATAATTTATATCAGAGTCTCCTTAGTCTTACTCTTATATTTTATTATTTATTTTTACTTTGTACCCACTTATTCTTTTATTCTTTTAGTCTTAAAAATCTGCACAGTCTGGAGTTTGTTGCAATTGCATTTCGCTACTGTTGTACTTGTACAACCATGTATGTGACATATAAAATTCTTGAATCTTGGGGTAGTGGTGTTATAGGAAGAAAATAATTTTCAGTCACTAATATTTATCGAATGTGTTTTATTTGTTAAAGGATAAATCGTTAACAGCTTAGCCTTTTTTTTCAGCCAAGTATTGTTTACAGAGGCGGGGATAGCTCACTGGTTAAGCCATTGGGCTACTGATCAGAAGGTCCTAGGTCCTCAACCCCCACCCCCATCGCCACTGGTGCGCCCTTGAGCAAGGCCCTTAACCCTCAACTGCGCAGATGAAAAATGAGATTATGTGTAAATTGCTCTGGATGAGGGTGTCTGCCAAATGTTTATAATGGATTGCCATTTCCTGGAATAAGTCCACTATGACCTTGATCGGGATTAAGCAGACAATGAAGATTAAATTGTTAATTAAACAGTGGGAAAATTCAGATGTTGTTACATGGCTCAGCTGTTGAATTGGTACAACAGCTTTGTGTCAACACATGCAATTAATCCGTCAACACTTCATGTTTAAACGTTGTTTCAGATCCAGAACATCCTGACTATGCCTCAGGAACGAGAAGTAATATTCCTGCTATTTATTGATAACAGTTTTCAAAACAACTGCTATTTATATTTGTTTAACTGTCATGTTAAATAAATGACATGCGAGTTCTTCTGTTTAGTTTATGCCTCAGAGCAATTACATTTTAATTGGAAGGCAGCTCGATGACTCAACGCAGCGGCTGAAGTACAAAGTCCACCATGTCCATAAGAAGGAAATGTCTTCTTCGTTCTCACTCATGCTAACGGCATTTACCCACGTAGCACGCTGTGATATGGATGTGTAATGAATGAACCTCAGTGACTGGCCTCAGGCTGCAAGTCAGGGACAACCGGGACAAACAAACTCGCATGCACATCCACTCAGACAAAGCCATGCACACAAAGGCGTACACTGCGATACACATACACACACAGAGGCACCTGGAGTGGCAGGCTAATGGGCTGGTAAACGGAGATGTGTAGACTGATGTCCAATGAATGAAGTGTTGTGTGATACACCTGGCAGACCTTTAAATGTTCTTTCATAGGTCATTAATGAAACAGGACAGACTGGAACCATGCACTAAAAGCCATTCTTTCTTTCTCTGTCCCATCTGCTCCTGATCTGAAGCAAAGGAGCACTGCGCTGAATATAAAGCTCAGGAACTGCTATCTCTCTAATAATGTAATGTTCTGAGGATACTGTAGATTTATTCGTTTTCTATGGCTCCATAAACATATTACATCCACTACAGCGATCACCTAATTTTATGAGTGGATATGAATGGGTCTTTACTAACAATGAGCTTGGTTGTAACAGCTTCTGTATCATTCAGACCAATAGTTGTTGCCTAAATGACTCGGGTTACAAACTTCAAGGAATGAACCAAAGGCTATAAATCTCCTTGTCTCTCTCTCTCTCTCTCTCTCTCTCTCTCTCTCTCGAGTGCAGTGGTGGTTCAGGTGGTTGAGGCTCTAGATTGCTGATTTGAGGCTCTGTGGGTTGAGCCCCACCAACGCAGGGTCACCACTGTTGGGTCCTTGGGCAAGACCCTTTATACTTTACCCCATACAACACAGCCAATCCATGCAGTGCCAGTATTGAACACAGTTAGAAGATTGGAGGGTTGTGAAAGGAAGGGCTTCCGGTATAAAAACTGTACAAGATCTTGCAGATCAAATGATCCAAGATGGTGACCCCTGCGATAAAAGTGATAAAGCCCAAAAGGTTTTACAATTTACTGCCTCAAACAACTGCCTCTTTTAGAGCTCCAATGTGAGTTAATGGTGTTTTAACCTCTTTAGGTAACGGCTGCCTGGTTTGAGTTAATAATGTAGGTCCACTTTGCTCTGGTTTGATTTAATGGGTCCCATTTCAAGTTACGGGAGTTGATTTCTTATTTTTTTGCTTCACCTTAGTTATTTTCTGTTATAAATTACTGCCGTTGATTGAGTTAGATTCTGTCTGCAATTTTTGTCCATATTTGTACAGCTGAGTTTTATTATATTTTTCTTATACTGTATATTCTGTCTTTATAGATATATTATTCTTATTCTTATCCTAACTAAATGTATTTTTTATTGTATTTTTTAAAATTCATATTTATTTCCTATTAATAATCTTTTATTTTTAAGGTCACGGGCAGTCTTATAAGCATTTCACTGCATGTTGTACTGAGTATGACTGTATATGTGACAAATAAAATTTGAATTTGAATTTGTCTCAGCTTGAGTCAATTGTTATCTCAATGCCTTAGCTTGAGTTAATTGCTGTCTAAATTAATATCTGGTCACAATCCTCAGATATTGGGTCCTTAAATGTCTGGCTCAGCCTGAAGTAGTGATCAAAGCACTTTTATAAGTCAGACAAAAGACGTCTGCCACGTGCATGAATGTAAATCTAAATGTAATGGTACTCAAATTGGTCTTTTGCCTCCAACTTTAAACTTCTGCCTCCGGTTATGTTATGTAACTGCTGCTTTGACCTGAAATGCTGTCTCAAATCAATGCTACCTAAAATTTTGTCCTGTTTGATTCCTTAAATAAGTCTTTACATTTCTGTCGTACCTTGAGTTGACCAGCAGCCTCAAAGTATGCCTTGGCATCAATTAATTAATTAAGGTTTTCATAAATTTCGGCCTCAAATTAATTGGTGCATTGGATGAAGCCAATTGCTCCCTCAACCTTTTACCATGGCTTAACAGCCTCCTCCACTTTCTGCCTCAACTACAGCTAACTACTGCCTCCGGTTTCTTCCTCAGCTCAAGATAATATTGCCTCAACAGTTTTGGTCTTGTATACAGCCTTAATCTTTACATTTACTTGAGATTACTATTGCCCCAACCTTCTTCCTCAGAGGCACCTTGGAGTTCTGCTTAAGCATTTCCTGCCTCTCCGATCTTTTTCCTCGTTTCTTAGCAACAAACTATAACCAGACTCACAGAACTGAAATCCCCCAGTGTGTTCCTGATTTCTTCCCAGCTTGGATGAAGAGCGATAGACCGATCAGGTTGATGGTGGGAGCGATTGCCAGCGGTCCAATGAACTTCAGCACAAACCCCACCAGCCCTGAGAGTCCAAGCACGACCTGAAGCAACGACGCAACCAGGATCGCACCCTGGATCTGGGAAAGCAGGGTACATTAATCAATAATAGCAGTGATTTGAGGTACTTAAACCTGGCAGCCCAGTTATTATTACAATTCAAAAGAATATATACATCTGATTGGCCTTGATTACATGCATCAAGGTGGACAATGTGTGTCATCTCTGCAGTCTCTCTGAGACTGCCTTTGGTATAAACCTGCGGTTCTGCCTGTAGCATTGTTCCAATATGGCATCCTTTGTACTCAGACTGAATTGTGACTGGAGTGGAAAATACAAGCACTTTACTCTAAACCGTCTGGAATTCACACTTCCCTCTGTTCTTCCCATAAATAGTTTACACTTGTTCCTTCTTTATTGGTGAAAACATAGAGTTGCTATCAGCTGCTTTTGTGCTTCACATGGGGCGCTCAGAATGCTACACTGACCCCCTAATCAAACAGTGCAAGCTATAATTTTGTAGCTTTTATAAAATTGTAGCTTAAATATTGAAACTGTTAATTGTCAACTTAATAGCTTGAGAAGATCTGTACTGTATATGGCAAGTCAAACATTACCTGGTACAAAATCAGCATAGTTTCTCTATTTTGTAGCAATTCTATTAGTCATAAGCTTTTTTAAATAAAATTTTTAAATAAACACATTGCTGGCAGCAGATGATTTTGATTACACAATAAAATATGACCAAGTGTAATTTGGGAGAAACATTCTGCATTGCATGTACATATTACTAACCTACTCAAGCTACTTATTGTAACATCTGGACCAACACGGTCTCAGGGAAGAAGATCCAGCTCCCCGGACTACTGAGCTGCAGCTGTGTCTCCCCCTAGTGTGTCTGTGTGTGTGTGTGTGTGT
>JAQMYK010000002.1:29822608-29833436 GCA_030014345.1 Clarias buthupogon
TGTGTGTGTTTCCTGAATACAACAAGGATCAAGAATACATACAAGATCAAAAACAGACACACATCACACCTAATATTTGTCAGAATATGGGCAGAAATGGTATTGTTTACTTTATTTTAGTCTACTTTATCCATTTCACAACCAGCCTTGATGTATTTTCATGGAAACTGTTCTCTTGGAACACTAAATTATTCCAAGTTTCAACCATCTTGCTAAAGATTTGAGGTTCTGCTGAAGAATTTCTGAAAAGGCCATCCTCCTCCTCCTTCTCGCTTATTATAGCATTCACATTCACATGACCCACTCCATGCTGATGAAAAACGGGCTTAAGTGTAGACAGTGTCACCCAGCAGCTTTTAGTTCATGGCAGGCCTGAGTCTTGGTGGTTCCTGGGATGTTCCTTAGTGTTGGGACAAATTTCCTCTTAGTTTGGATCTTCTTCCAGACCTCCGCTAAGTGGCTTCACCGCCTAACAACATTGTGTGAACAAATTTTGGAATCTGCAGATGTTTAGAAAAGAGAGACTCCTGACATGTGTACATTTATTATCTTTCTCAGATCTGCACTGAGCTTCTTGGACTCTGCCAAGTTGAGGAACCTTGGGCAAATTTACCGCTCAAAAACTCCCATAGACTTAACATTGAGACCAACTATAAAATTTACCACATTTGAAGAGGGTTGAAAGCTGGATACCGCACAAGAGGTTATAAGTTGTACACCTGGGGACCAAGAGGTGCCCAAATTTGTCCATTGACATATTATGGTGAAGGTACTCTCAATTCAATTCAATTTTATTTATATAGTGCTTCTAACAATAGTTGTACTCTCCATTGTGAGAGATCTCAGGATCATTGTGAAGCTGTCAAGCCATCCCCTAGCAACCACTTTAGAGGTCTGTAGCAATTGATGAACTGATAACTGTCATTATAAAAAGCCCAGAGGCCAGAATTTTGCCACTGAAAGCACCACTCACATTTTCTTCAAAAAACTTACCTATTTAGTTCTCTTTTGTTATTTCCTCTTTCCTGTGCACTATTCCGGACTTGAGCAGTTCTGTCAAACATCCTCTAAGCCCATCTATAATGATAATGGATTAAGAATAAATAGATCTAACAAATGATTTAAATGCCCAAAAAAATGCGCCTGCAGCTTTAAAGATTGTTCAACCAGCAGGAGACAGATTTTCCTCTGAATTCCTGTTAAACAAACGTTTTTTTATCTGACAGGTGAAACAAATTAGGTCTCACATGGTTACCATATGGACAACAAAGCTCGGCTTAGTGGACTGAACCCAGTACACTGCCTGCTTCCCACTGTACTAACTTTCTGTCTAATTTCCCACTTTTCTTTTCAGACTGTTGGACAACAGCAAGTCATCACCTTGGGTGAAATGTCTCTGGGGACCTTATGTTACATTTCTGGCCCTAGATTTTAAAAGAGTCTGGTGCACAGTATAAAACCTATTGCATAATGCAGACAGAAAGCTAGCTGTCTGATCTTCTAACCAACAATTCATTTGTGATGGTGGAATGACTCCAAGGTCTAACCAGAGACTGACCTACTGGTTAATGGTTCTCATCATCTTAGGCTTGATATGGCTCTCTGGACAGATGTTAACATGACATGGATTAGATCTATCACATCCTTTCACAAGCTCTACTGTACTCTCTTTATATCATCATGCACCTTCACCTACAGGGTCGATGATTTTACTTCTTCAACTCATCTTAATATAGTTCTAGTTTTCAACAAATGAACTCCAGGTGATTCTCAGAAACATAATGCTAGTAATGGAAGTATGGGACCCTGTTAGTATTCCCACGGGGGACTTCGGATCCAGCGGCAACTTGGCGAGAACTCAGTAAACAATTTTCATGAAAAGATGCCAATATGACAGCAATATTTATTACAAAAAACTGTCATACATTATTTTGTCACTCTGTTTCTTTTGTTGGAAAGTCTCAGCATGCATGCACATGCACTCGAACGGGTATCGAGGTGATTCTCAGTGCCCTTGGCGGTTATCTGTGGCATCACCGTTAAATTAAAGTGTTGTGTTGTGTTGTGTTGATTGGTGCAGGTTTAAACATGCAAATTTTCATCTGACGTATATTGTAAAGAAATAAATAACGAACACAACAAACAGAAGCAGAGCCAAGTTATGCATCTCCTAACAGAGATCGTGTCTTGCGTGCATAGTTCATGTTTATATGATGTCATATGGAAACCTCTGTGGCTGAAACTATTTTCAGGGTTTTGAAAGTTCAACTAGCCTGTGTTTGTGCGTTCTGTTTGAACAAGTGTTCTGAAATGTTTTTGTCTAGCGCGGTCCTGTTGAATTCTCAAATCTGAATAGAGAACAATTTAACTGAAGCTTTCTGACATCTTTAGGACAAGGGATTTAGCGTGTTGTTTCATTTTGTCAGTAACATGACATCCTGTGGGTTTTTATGAAATAAATTCATGAGAAAGCTCAAACTTTTTTTTAATAATTCCTTTTATCAATTTCTTACTTATATCATTGTATATAAAGGTTTTGGTAAACTTTTGAGAAACTAGATTAGAGGTTTCAAACAGAATTATTTATGTGAGTCAAACCAGGACTTGTGATGAAATGTACGCAGTATGAAGGTGTAAAAGCAACTGACATTCACAGAAGACTTCAAGCACAGTACGGGAGATGAGACTCTTAGTCGTGTAGTCGTTCCCATGAACATTCAGTGAGCGGAACGCCTGATCCTTGAAAATCGACGAATAACTTGTGGCCAACTTGCGGAAGAGACACATCTGTCTCTTTGAACAGTACACACAATCACTCGTCAACACCATTTGCATTACAGGAACTCGGCTGGGAGTTATTGCCACATTCCTCATACAGTCCTTGTTTTGACCATTAATGGAGTTCCTGGGAGGTCAGGGTTTCAGACGTGTAGCAGGCACTCCGATCATGGCTCCGGTGTACTGAAAAAACTTTCTACCTTAATGGAATTCAAGCACTAGTGAAACACTGGGAAAAGTGCACAAGTGTGCAGGAGGAAGTTTTTACGCTTAGAACTGTGGTCAGTTATTTGACGTAATCAAAAGTCCCACTTTGACTTGAATGACTTTGAAGCAGCACGCAGTTCTTCCTAACACACTATCTAATCTGGTATTAATATTAAAGCTTTGACACAATAAACCATATGTATCAGATCACCCTAATAAGCAGTTGACCATTAGGTTCAAATTCAAATTTTATTTGTCACATACACAGTCATACACAGTACGATATGCAGTGAAATGCTTATATACTTTATGATACTGCACTGATTCCTGAATCTAACATTCACTCATAACCTGATTTAAATTCAGGGACAGCATGGGCCTCTTTCTTTCCACTGACTGATTCTTCTCTCTTTGATCTTCTACACGAGTACCCAAATGGCCCCTAGTCCATGCATCTCCATACATTTCTGGACGGCAAGCATCCCAGGCTATCATTCCAGCAGTAATCGAAGACACGTTACAGAAGTATGTAGATATTCGTAAAGAATTCGATTATCTCAGATCAGGTATGTTAAGTGTCAGTGGGTTTCCAGAATGGAGGTGTGTACTTTATAAGTGAACAACAGATGTCCTAATTCGGTTAGGTTAGCTTGAGTAATATAATGTAAGGTCTTAGATGCTATGGTATGTGCAGCGGTGTTGAGAAAATAGACTAAAGTATAAATATTGCTACTTTGCAAAAAAATGTATAGCTAGTAAAGTAGCTATGTTAAATAGTGTTTAAAAAAGAGTAAACGTCTAACTTGTCTAAAATGTATATCGCCTATCAGACTTACATCGAATGCATACAGTTCTTCAATTTAATGCCTGTACCCTGATATCTCAACAGGCTGTGGGAAACAAAACCAACATGACACCAGTGTCAAATGCCTATTGCCATGTAAGACTCAACTCCGGTCTCAAGACCTTTTCAGTATTGAATTGGACCAATCTCAAGCTAAGACTTGTCTCAGTCTTGCGACTTGTTATCATTTCTTCGGCAAAATGATAATATCCGTGTTATTTTTTCACCTGCATGAAGAAGGACTGACATTTTTCTAGATAATTAAGATTTATCTTCCAAAGAAGATATGTGTCACTTGCCCACAGAACCTGCTACTGTACATTTTTTAAATGCCGTACCGGGAAAAAATGGCCTTGAAAATAGCTAGTGTACATCTATACTTCCTAATAAAGATTCTGTAACGGTTTGGCCAAATTCCCATTAATAAGAGTTGAGGATCGGAGAAAAGTATGACCATAATGGATGATGGACCCTGATCTAGGTGTCACAAGGAAAGCCGTTACCTTCTCTTGTGCTCAGCTTAAGTGTAAGTTGCTTTGGATAAAAGTCCATGCCCAATGAATAATGTATATATAGATGCCTGCAAGAAGCTTGCACATGTTCTTGTGTTGTACCATTAATGAGGATTGTGTCATGACTGAGCCAGTCCAATTGATTTTCCTGTGAAAGTGATTGTTTCTCACCTGGAAGCCCAGTAAAAGGCAGAGGTGCCATGGTGGGCGATCATTTATGGAGTAGATGAGGTTACACCCAGGCTGCTGCTTAAGATTTCCCTCCAAACTGTCAGGGTTAGACTGTGCAGGAATTATTTTGCTGGCCAGGTGGTTTGCATCTGATATCTGGAGAAAGAAAATGAACGTGGAACCTAAACATGGATTAAATGTGAAAAAAAAAAAAAAAATTCAAAACACTTTTGTACTGATATCCAAACCATATTTCTACCATACTTCTGTATAAACTGCTGCTTTTTTTATTGCTACATGTTTGCACAGACAGCATATCTCTGCTGGGATCTACAAAAATATTGTTTAATTAGTTAAAATTTATATCAACAAACATGTAAGGTTTCATATGTATTTAATAAAAAATAAAAAAAAACATTGAAAATAATCTTGTTCCTCGCAAGACCACACCCACTTCTGGTTTAATTCTAAACAGAGATATTTTAAGCCTTAATCAGACACATATAGGGTTACTGGATTAGACCTCTCCTCTTAATCTATACATTCCTCAGCATGATTTTTGTGTCACCATACATCACCAATGGGAAGACCATTCACTCAAAGGCTTTCACACGATGTTAGTGATTAATCAGTTGCGCTGGCAGCTTGACTCATTGGAAACACATGAAACTGAAGACTGGACCAGAATCCAGCAACTCAGCCACAGCAGGAAACAATAACTTGTCACGGGCAGAAATCTTAAAGAGTCCAAAAGTTCAAATGCAAAACCATCTTCATTCTCACTCTCTCATGAACATCCAATATAGCTGCTTGGCTGATTCCATGTTTTGTCTTGCACTGATAATATATTTTCAAATGTTTTCACTCATGACCCAACCCCTACTATGGAAGGGGTACAGAAACATGTAATCATGGCCCAACCCTTACTGTAGTAGGGGTACAGAGACATGTAATCATGGCCCAAGCCCTACTGTAGTGGGGGTCATAGCCAAAATCAATCTAATAGTGCGTGTACAGAAACACATACTCTGGCCCAAACCTCTCTGATAGTGTAAGTACAAAAACATGTACTCATGCCCCAACCCTTACAATAGTGGGGCTACAGAAACACTTTCTCATGAACCAAACTTCTCAAAAAGTGGAGGTACAGTGACATGTACTCATGGCACAAACCCCTTCTCTAGTGGGGGTACAGAAACACTTTCTTATGACCCAAACCTCTATAATAGTGGAGAAACAGAAGCACAACCTCATGGTCCCATCCCCTCTAATAGTGGGGGTACAGTCACATATTCATGGCCCAAACCCCTCTAATAGTGGGGGTACAGAAACAGATATTCAGGGCCGAAACCCTTAGAAGAGTGGGGAAACAGAAACACAAACTCATAGTCCAATCCCTACTATGGTGGGGGTACAGAAACATGTAATCGTGGCCCAAACCGATATAATAGTGGGTGAACAGAAACACAACCTTGTGGTCCAAACCCTATGGGGGTACAGAAACCTATACTCATGGCCCAATAGTGGGGGGACAGAAACACAACCTTATGGTCCAAACCCTACTATAGTGGGGGTAAAGAAACACATATTCATGGCCTAACCCCTTTTGTTTGTTGGTAAATACAGAAACATGTACTCATGGTCCAAACTCAAATATTCAGGGTACAGAAACACATACTCAATGCCCAAACCCCTCTAAGAGTTGGGGTGCAGAAACACTTATGGCCCAAACCCCTAATATAGTGGGGGTATTAATAAATGTACTCATGGACCAAACCCCTCTGATAGTGGGTGTACCGAGACATTTACTCAAGGTCCAAACTCCTCTAATCGTGGTGGTACAGAAGCACATACTCATAGTCCAAACTCCTCTAATCGTGGTGGTACAGAAGTACATACTCATGGTCCAAACCCCTATAATATTGTGAGTACAGAGAGATGCACTCATGTCACAATACTACAGTGGTTTATGTAAATGAGCTACTCCTGACCCCCAGCCACAAAAGGACAGCAGATCTGAGCAACAAGTCAGGGGAGGATTTTTGTTATATGAGGTCATGTTAGAAGGAAAATCTAAGTGGCTTGTTTGATCCCTGGCATATACAAAAATGCCCAAAAGAAAATATACATATATTTCTTGTTTTTTCCCTTGTAGACACAATATAAATGCCGATTATCAGTTAGAATGGATAAAAATACATATTTTATGTCATTCACAACATGCTGTTAACTGAACCCAATACCGTTTGATTTTCAATGATATTGCAAGATTGACTCACAAGGTCGCCTTAATGTGCTTCTCCCTTACCAAACTTACAGACTCAAAGCAAATGATTCATCTTTTTTTTTATTATTATTAAATTATTGATATGTCCTTAATGTCTTCATCCTATTACATATGTATATTTTCTGTTTGCTACTCCGCAACCCTGTTACTCATTGAAGAGCAGCTGTTATCGAATCAGTGGATGTTATTAGAGTTTTTTTTTCTTCTCGCTCCTCAAATCAATGCATAACTCATAACATTGTGTAATAAATAACAGCGTCTACATAACAAGACACAGACACTGCGCATTTTACTCTTGAGATCTTTGGAGTTTACTGGGCCGCAAAACGGACTCGCTGAAACTTTTGCATGCTTGAAATAACAATAGAAGACCAACACCCTTGATTCTCATGCACCCACGCACACATGTGCCTGAGCAGACCTTTTTAGTTTTTTTTAACACTCTGTTTAGTGAGGCGTAACAATCGGCTGAGTACGTACTGTCACCTACTGGTGCAAAGCAGAAATAGAAGGGATGAAATCCTGTAGCTTTTTAAATAAAATGCAATAATGCGTACAGAAGAAAACACAGTCTTAAATATTAGCGCTGTTGAGAGTTGGTTCAGGATCTTAATTTCTTTATGAGCGCAGACAATAGTTTATTCATGTCTCGGTTTATTGATATTTTCACAATAGTGCTCTACATTACTCTGCACCTGCCAAGGCGGTTTCAGCCTCACATCTTCATCCACTTACGTTTCTGTGTGCATGTTCATGTGTGCTTACATGTGCAAGAGATAAAACACTCCTGCCCTTAAGCTTTATTCAGTCCCATCTGAAGGCCCATCTGGAGACTGGTTAATTGAGAACAACTCCATAAATCATATCATCTCAGAACCTTATCTCAAAGAGCGCACCACAGGAGACTGGATCCAGGCACCTTCGCACCGTCCAATCCGCAGCGTGCTTCCTGGCATAGGACTCATATTTATTATTCTACAAATAATTTTAGCATTGTGCTACGGATGAGTAAGGCCAATTTCTCCTGTTGTCGCAATTGTTCACGAGTTTGCACGCTAGAGTTCACTTTGATAAGAAAAAAAATCTATGTACACATGCATAACACGTGTGCATGTGATCATAATCTGTGCTCCACATTGTAGCTTTGCACACAGGAAAGGGTTTTCACTAAACCTAAAGAAACACCTGAACACCTGAGATTTCTGAAAGAGCAGGAAAGCAGACGTGAAGCACGCAAGACAAGGAAATGACACGGATATGGACTAATAGAGACAGGAATTGCTGGGGACCATCAGTACAATATTATCACGATACCTAGGTGATGATTTGATATATATTGTGATTGTATCATGATACTACAAATATCTCTATTCAGTATTTATTTTTAGGATTTTTAGAACCTTGAACCTTTTACATAGCCTTATTCAACAACTTTAAACCTGAATTGAACATGAGTAATGAAATGTAAGGCAGCAAGGTGGCACTGTGGCCCCGCACCTCCAGGGTTGAGGGCTTGATTCCTGCCTCGGGTCTGTCTGCTTGGTGTTTGCATGTTCCCCCCATGCTTGGTGAGTTTCCTCCAGGTATTCTGGTTTCCAAAGACAGGATTAGGCTAATCGTCACTCCCAAAATTCCCTATAGTGTGTGAATAAGTGAGTGTGTGTGTACGCTAATGTGATTGTCACTTTGACCCATACAACCTACCTAAACATTTTTGCAGACTGTGAATACACCCCTTCGAACGGTGCTCCCGGATGGCTGTGGCCTCTTTCAGCAGGATAATTCTCCCTAATACACTGCAAAAATGTTACAGGAATGGATTGAGGAACATGATAATGGGTGTGAGGTGGTGACTCGTCCTCTGATCAAGCATCTGTGGGATGTGCTGCAAAAAACAAGTCAGATCCATGGAAGCCCCACCTTGCAAATTACAGGACTTAAGTGATCTGCTACTGATGGCTTGGTGACAGGTACTGCACACACCTTCAGAGGTCTATTGGACTCCAGGCCTCGACGGGTCAGACCTGTTTTGGCGGCAAGGGGGGTGTGCTCAATATTAGGTGGGTGGACGTTATGTTATACCTGATTGGTGAATGTTATACAGTGGAACCTCGAATTACGAGCATAATTCGTTCCGGAAGCGGACTCGTATTCCGAAACACTCGTAAACCAAATTAATTTTTCCCATAAGAAATAATGGAAACTTAAATTATTCGTTCTACAGCCCCCAAAAATTAAATACATAAAAATAATGAAGAAAAAATATAAAGTACAAATAAAACAAATTAACCTGCACTTTACGGAAGAGAAAAAAAACGTGGTTCAGTTGTGATCACGTGATGCTCGGCGTCAAAACAAGAAGCGAATGCGTGATACATGATAGATGATCGTTAAACTGGATAACGACTCCAACGACACAGTGTGCAAGCATATTCCATTTCTGCCATAGCTGTGGCGACACACACACACACACACATGAAAGAAAAGAGTATAAGGGATGCTTTGCCAAACGAGAAGATCCTCTGCAAGTGTCTCCAACATTGTTAAACATTACGACAAGTGCTGTCATTTTGGACTCATCAGATAATAAAAATGAGAAGGCTAAAAGATTTTGCCAAAAAAATTAATAAAATGATGTGTGTACATAATCTTTGTTGAATTTTGTTGATTTCATAGTTTGATTATCACTTTGACATTAACAATAAGCGACACGGTGGTGTAGTGGCCCCAAGGTTAATGGTTCGATTCATGCCTTGGGTCTTTCTGTCTGCCTGTCTCCGTGTGTGGAGTTTGCGTTTTCTCAGAGTACTCTGGTTTCCTCCCACATTCCAAAGACATGCAGATTAGGCTAATTGATGTTTCCCCATACTGTATGAGTGAGTGTTTAGGTGTGATTGTGGGCCCTGCGATGGACTGGCACACCGTCCAGGGTGTACACCGCCTAGTGCCCGGAAACCCCCTGGGATAGGCTCCTTACCTCCCACGACCCTGTAGTGGATAAGTGCTATAGAACACGCTTTTATAGAACAATAAAACCAGAGTCGTACACTGGACTGTGTCTCTAGGATCTGAAGCGCTTAAAGCTCAATAAAGCTAGATGAGTAATGTTATCCCCTTTCTTGTACTGTAATGTATAAGAAGCAAGGTGTGTAATATATGTCACACTATGAGGACATTTTACTCATTTTTACTTTGTCTGCATTCTGGAGTGGTTTAGGGGACAGGACTTTCAATAAACTTTGCTTTAAAATTCCCTTTTAAAACCAATTGCGCACCTATTCATGTGCTCAAAGTTTATGTACTTTCATCTGATCCTCTTCTGGGATACATGTTATGGGAAATCTCATACAAGATATGTTTGTTTTTCATAATATTCTAGCAGCTGAGCTAATTACAGCTGTATAGTCCTAAAGTCTGGTTCCATGTCTTCCATCTCCATAACAACCCTTTCTTCACCATAATAGAATCTGTTCAGTGTGTGTAGTGCAGGATGTTTAGGCATTCTTCCTCCGTTGTTAGTCATAATTTTACTTGTGATAGGTGTGTGTTAGTTAGCACTCTGACAGAGACGATATCAGCATTAGAGGAGCGCATCCAGACTTTAGAGAGGGCTAGAGAGCGCGAGAGCAGCGTTATTCCCTTAGTGGAAAGTCTGGGTGTCACAGGCGGAGATAACCAGCCACCGGCATTAGAGCCCTCACAGTGGGGCGAGTGGGTGACGACTCGGCAGCATACTGTACTTGTTCAGCCAAAGCTAACGCTAAGGCTAGCTCACCGGAGCACACCTCCTCTGCGCTTCACGTGTCCAACACGTTTGCTCTCCTCAGTGCTGCACCCGCTGAGAAACCTGAAAGAGCTCTGGTTATAGGAGACTCCATACTGAGGCACGTGACATTAGCTAGACCTCTAGGGGCGCCAGCGGCAGTGGTTAGGTGTATCCCGGGAGCCAGAACACCGGACATAGCAGGTAATCTTAGGGCTCTAGGACAGCACAGGTTCTCTAAGATAGTGGTACATGCTGGAGCTAAT
>JAQMYK010000002.1:29868597-29888165 GCA_030014345.1 Clarias buthupogon
TCCGGCCGCCCCCCCCCCCCCCCCCAACCCCCGCCCCTCCCTCTCTCTCTTTCAGCACTTGAGAGGAGCTGATCCTGGCATCATTCGGCTTTAATGCAGTCTTAACTCTTTGGCTTTAGTGCGCTCTTTGCTCAGTAACTGGAGAGCGGGGTGAGTAAGTGCATGGCAAGCCCAAGCCTGAGCAAACAGCACACACACACACACACACACACACACACATACTGTGTCTACAGTTTTTCCACAGTTTCACACACTCCGGATCTGCTCCGGATGTGTGATGCATCCTCATTTTTCACAGTATTTTGCACATTTGGGAAAGCAGCGTGACAATTTCACTTTCATTTCCAGTTTTGTCTTTAACTCGTTCTTTCTGAGCTCTGTGTGTTTGTTTTTCCCAGAAACGTGTTTCAGAACAATTTTTTTTTTGCTTTATATATAAAATCAAAATCAATACGACTGTCCATGACCTAAATTAGAAAAGTTATTTTAATGCTAGAAAAATGCAATTAAACTAAGAATAGAATGTGCAATAAAAAAACAACAACTGGAGATTAAGTTATGAAAATAAAATAGAATTAAAGTAGGTGATTTTACAAGTGTAAAATTATGAAGATATAAAAGTGTAAAAATCTAAAATGTAAATATATTGTGTGACAGCAGCAGTATATATATATATATTCAAATTCTTACTTTCTTTTCTTGTACACATGCTTTATCATGGGTGTAGCAGAAAAACACAAGCTTTTTTTTTTGGTTAATTAAAAAGTTTTGTTGTTAATCAGAATTTAATATTATTATTTTTTAATGTAGAGATGACCCGTATAATCTTAGGATATACAGTATATACAGCATTCGAACAAACAGGAGACTCTGGATGTAATTTCATCTGCATATGATATGTTTGGTTTGTACAAGCTTATTATAAATATCTCTGCTGTAAGACGTATCCTCATGTTATCACAGACACCCCCCTGCCCCTTTACCTGGGTTCGTTCCAGCACCTCATCCTGTGCCACACGGTGCAGTCATCAAGCACACATACCCAGTGTCTCTCTCTCTCTCTCTCTCTCTCCTCCTGTTGAAAAGGTTAACCCGAGTCCTGCGCTCCCTGTGGGGTGTAATGTAATGTCTCCTGCTTCTCAGGTGTGGTCTTCTTCCTGCTCCTTCACGCTGACCTTTTGAACTTCCTCCCTAAAGACAGAACATTCAGCACTTGAGCTCTAAGCAGAGCACTGAGGAATTTTTATTACTGGTGATAAAGTGTTGTTAGAGGAACGAGCAAGCGAGGGAGAGAGGGAGGTGTGTTTGAGGACATTGAGAGAGGTGTAACCCTGCATTCGGCTTACCTAAGAAGTGAGAAGTCAGAGCTCCCAAGCAGGTCATGTACGACTTTATTTTTTTCGATCTCCAAGTGGGAAAAAAACACATAAGAACCTCCTTGTTGTCCCGATAGTCACCGCTGTTGCCGTCATAAGCAAACAACTCTGTATGTTGAGTGATTAAAGCTAATATTTGTATATTTTATGGTAGAACACATTTAAAGTCAGAAGTGCTGAAGTGTTGACTCTTCGGGCTTCTGGTTTATTTGTAACAGTTGCATTGTTTCTTCTTATTGCCTGGTGAAGGAATGACTTTTGTCTGTTTATAGCTTCTATAGCATAAGCGCAAACAGGAACTCACTTGTTTTGTAAACATTCAATACCATTAAAGATAACTACAAATGGATTAAATGTACAATTTCTTAAATCGTTTTATGATTTTTTTTTTTAATGGTGAGTTTTGGCTGTGTTATAGAAGAAAAAAAACACTCCATCACTGATTACTTTCCTATAACAGCATAAATGTAGAGTTTTATAGCTTCTGTAAGAAACTCCAGAATTGGTGGATCAAATCTCTCGTCCGCTCTCTCCGTCTGTGTGTGTGTTTGTGTGTGGAGTTTGAATGTTTTTCCTCCAGGTACTTTGGTTTCCTCCTTCAGTACAAAAACATGCACAGTAGATTGATTGTTCTTTGCAAGTTGCCCGTAGTGTGTGATTGCGCAACTGCCTTTGGTATAGGCTCCAAGTTCCCTGCGACCCTAAACAGGATAATATAAATAATAATGTATGGATTGATGGATGGATGGATATAGTCTCACTATGCACTATGCAAAAGAAATTACTTTTTTTTTTGTAGCTTTGGTCGTCTCATGTTGCAACAGTTAACATTCCAGGATAACAGATTGTCTACAGTAATAAAAGTTGCAGTATTAAACTCGGTGAAATGAGTGCCAAAATGGATTGAAGATATGAAAGACCTAGATAAAAAGCATAAAAAGTATAAAAGTATAAAAAGCTAGAAATCGGTGAAATCTGAACCGAGCCTGACAAATGTTTTAGAAATTATGAAACAAATTCGAATCTATTAATCACTACATAAAACATGATAAGATGGTGTGGTCACTCAAGGGCGGAGTCAGGGTGAAAGAATGAGTACGATCGGTTCAGGTTCCGTGCCTGGTGTGGTTTGTTGCTGGGTCAGATCTCAGGATGGGTTAAACGTTGCTTCCAGGCACTTTGGTAAGATGGAAGAATACTGTATTGGAGCATGCATTTCCTCCTACAGTCATGAAGTGTAGTCTGACAGGCATTTCCAAATGTAGTCCTCTTCAATGTTTTGACCCCCCAATGTTTGACACCTTTGTTGGGCCCTGACTTGCGACAGGCTCTAGGCCCAGGATTAGTGCTATAGATGAGTGAAGGGGTGGATGTGCTGATCATAGATGTTGTTGCTGTACAGGTCTGGACCCCGATAGCCCTGTTCCATATGAAAAGTGAGTTTAATTAAATCTCTGGTTGCTTTCGCTTTCATTTAAGTAAAGATTTTATCAGGCCACAGGACAATGAGTTAGAATTTTGTGCTTTGGGTCAAACTATAATTGGTTCACCTTCAAAAAGTTCAGGCCTGATTAAAACTTGACTAAGATTAATTTAAGCAACGAACAGCCAGCAGCACAAAGAGCTTCCCCTCATGGAGCTCATGAATAGATGTGTTTGTCTGGTGGTCATGTGGAGTCAAATACAAGAGAGTTATCTTTGTAACTGGCCTTCCTTTTCCCCTTCTTATCCCATGACATCTATTCAAGAGAGAGAGAGAGAGAGAGAGAGAGAGAAAGTTCTAGTTTCCACAAAGAAGCAAATATGGTGCGTCTTACTAACCAAACCAGTTTGTTGCTTCCTCACTGCTGTTTTGTTTGTCCTGGCACTTGGTATCACACCAGTGACGTCACTGAGGTCACTTCCTGAACAGGAAAGCCCCAAACCACCAGCATATCGTGACAGCACCTGTGTGCTGGTTTGTGATCTTCAATGATCCTGTTTATCATCTCAGATAAAGAATACTTTCATTTTGCAAACACCCTGAAGCTCAGTCCGGTCACAAACTAGAAATCTATTTTTAATCGGAAAAAATCCAAAAATACTAATATCGAAGCCGGAGTTAGTATTTTGGGGCTCTTTAGGCTATTCCTAGAGTCAAGGATTTTCCACAAGTGCTCTTTGTACAGGCTGGAATCAGAGCCTATTGTTCATGCTGGTGAGAACACTTGCGTGAGAATGGTTATAAACATGCGAAAAGGTTTTTTTGTTGTTGTTGGTTTGTACTCCTATTACTAAAATGTCCTAGTTTATCTGAGATGTAACTGGATCTAAAGGCATTATCCTGTCCTAAATGGATACAAATAAAGATATGAAGAGTAGCATTTTTTCTCCTAGAAGGCCTAAAGGAGAATTTAAAAAAAATATATATTATTACGAGAATAAAGTTGCAATATTACAACAAAAGGTCAGAATATTTGCAGGAAAAATAATCTAAATATTAGCATAATGCATTTGTAATCTTACAACAATAAACTATTTTAAGATTTTTAAAAAAGGAAATAAAATATTACAAAAATAAACTCGGAAACTTGTTATATCCAGAGGAAAAAAAAGTTGAATTATTTTGAAAAGCTATATTAAAATAATAAAAATAATTTTAAAAATATTTCAAGAGAAATCAAAAATCTAAATTACAAGAATAAATTTGTACATTGTATAACAAACAATAAATGTCATAATATTATAATAAACTCAGACTTTTTACAACAAAAGAAGTTGTAATATTTGAAGAAAAATATTTTAATTTTATGAGAATAAAGTGTATTACAACAAAAATGTTATATTTCCAGAAAGAAAGATCTAAATATTACAAGAATAAAAATGTAATAAAATTCAAGAATAAGAATAAAAGTCCAAATATTTTAAGAAACAAACTGATGTAATAAGAATAAACTCGCAATTGTGCTAACCAAATAGTTTTACGATTTTGAGAACAATAGTTTAAATATTATTATAATAGATTCTAAGAATAAACTTGCAATATTACAAGGAAAAGAATCCTGGAAAAAATTAAGTCTTAAGTCTTATATTTCAAGAACAATAGTTGAAATATTATTACAATGTTCGAATTTTAACAACACCAAAAAAAACTATTTTTATTTTTGAAATGTAAAATTCCTTCTTTATTCATGTAACTGCTTGTATCTCTTCTCCACCTTTAAACTGACTTTGTTCTTCAAATCTCCGTTTTCTTTCTCTATCCTCTATCCTTCTCTACCCTAACACTTAAATAGACGTTAAACCTCACTTAACCTTAATTTATGATTCCTCTTTGCACCAACTGCTTTAAAAACCAAACTGAAACTTCTTTCTACCGTCCTTGCTAACATCCTTGGAACACATGGGGATATGTCTTCATTAAATCTTGCAAAAAATACAGAAAAAACTCACGGGAAAATTCTCACTTTGCTTGATTTCCACTGACGCTAACAAGTTTTGAACGGCTCCCAGATGTACGCGCAACTTAGCCGGTGTTCGGTTCGGTTTGGTTCGGGCCCTCGTTTTCCGAGGCAAATTTCATACAAAATTTCAGTTCTTAAGGCGTAAATTTTTGAGGAAAGGCGTTTGTATGCTGAGGTACCGCTGTACATCTGTAGATGATGAGCAGAATGGTGAACTGGAGTCATGCACCTGAGGTTGAGGAAGTTGCACCGATGATGGTTCTGGGGTTTTCTTTCTTTTGTTTGTTTCTTTCGTTTGTTTAGTTTTCATGGGTGTGGAAATGTTGAAAAAATACAAGAAAGAAAGAAAGAAAGAAACGCTTTAAATTTAGACCACACCCACTTTGCCTTTATGAATATTCGGACTAAGCTTGCAGCAGATCCGCAGAGTGACTTTTAAACATCTTTCATCTGTTCATGAAGGACTTGAGTAAGATCATCCTGGATCAGCACATTGGCTTCTGTTTGTCAAGCGTAAGTGAGGAATTTCCCAGAGCTTCGGTTTTAAAAATGAACGACCCACGAAGGTTCACCCTGGCGCCACACCATGACCTCATCTCCACCTCCGCTTAGTGATAAAACCTCGGATCTAAGACATCATTCATTCATTCATTCATTCATTCATTTGTTTACGGCTTCCTGCTTGTTTCATGAAAGGCTCAAATTAGAAGGTTGGGTGTTGTTTATTATCTTTCTCCCTCTTTCACACACACACATCATATACACACAAACGAGCCCACCCAGGCCACCATCACATCAGATATAGACAACGAACGACAAACCTGCATGAACCCACCACCAGCACACGACACACAGTACTGACATGTTCTTTGTCTAGAACTTCAACCTCTCCATCTCATTAAAGCAAACTCTGTTGGACTCCCACCCCCATCATGATGCTGTCGAACTCCCTCCGGTTCCACTTCCTTCCTCTTGTCCGTGATTAGCGCTGGATGCTAGGTTTTACAGAGCTCGCCTCTAGCTACGACTAGCTGTTTCGCTCATTAGCGAGCGCACACGAGGTAAACATTTTCCTCAAGGCCAGGCGGAACAACGCCTCCATCCCAGCGGCCTCCTGCTGCTAGCTCGGCTTTGCTTTATTATTTTTTTTCTTCTTTTTACGATAGTCTAATAAACGGAGGAGGTGCCAGGCCTACTTCCTCTTAAGAGTAGCTGTAAAGGGAGAGCACTTTATTGCTTTGTGTTTGTTCCTGCTCCAGACGTGAAGGTCACGCAGGAGCCACGGCGACCCAGCCGACCAGGGTGAAGGTTCTGTCTTGATGTTTTTCACCTCAAGCTCTTCTGGAAGCTATCAGTTTTTTTTTTTTACGTAAGTCTGCCGGTAAGCTGAGAGACCCAGTCTTGTGGTCACGAACTGTAAAGCATCTTTGGTGTGAATTAAAAAGAAAAGCCTCTGAAGCGTGTTGCGTGTGAGGCTTCAGGCAGCTGGAGCTCTTAAAGTCAGGCTCGGGGTTGCGGGCGCAGTAAACACGGAGAGAGCGCACAGATGGTGTGGTGACAGGCAGATCTCATCAGATCTCTGCTTAACACCTTCCTGAGTCCAGGCCGGCTCTGTGCCTCGGCAGATCACACTAGAAAAACTCCACAGTGCAGGAAGATAATCAGTCAGACCTGCTCTCTCTGCATTCTTGTCTGGTGTTTTCTTTTTCTTTTTTCTTTTGGATGGAGGTTTGGGACTCCGAATGTTCCAAACAGGTTATTTGGAGTGCTTAGTGTGTGGAACAGGATGAGACTTGTGACGTGAATCCATGTTTCCAAAGACAAATTCAGGAAAAGAAACCAAGTTATTGATGCCCTGATGTTTTAAAGATTTACACGCAAGGAAACATGAACATGGGCTCTGCCAAGAACAGCATCTTTTAGATCCAGGAAAGGAAAAAAAAATCAGTTATGGGACATTTTACTTCTCCAAAGTTTCCTATCCTCTAGAAACTGCAATCAATCAGTCAAACACACCATTTTTTTATGGCAAAGAAACAGGAACACAGTGCTTAAGCCAGGAATAAAGCACTTCAAGGGTGTGCTGTTGGGGGGAAATAATCAGCCATCTGATGTGGGTTTTTGTTTTTCACCCCAAAGTGGTTTATTTCTCATTTAACCTCATTCATTTGGATTACATTTTTTTTTTGCATCAACACACATCATTACAAATTGTTTTAATGTTTTGAGAAAAAAAATACATGAAAAAAATATTTTGAGGGGGATAAAACGAAATAGTACAGAACTTCAGAATTTTCTGAATTTAAAATCCAAATGGATCCAAATTTCAAGAAATAAGCATTTTTTTTTTTGGTTTTTGTCTAGCTTTTATACTTTAGGAAAAATATAATAAATACTTGATATTTTCTCAGAATAAACTTGTAATTTTACAACAATGTTCTAATATTTTGAGAAAAAATTTCTAACTATTATCAGAATAAAGTCCAAATTTAAACTTTTTTTTAATCATATTTTGAGAATAAATTTCTAAATTTGAACACTTACATTTTTAAGTTTATATTTATGAGAGTAAATCAACAAAATCTGAATATTTTGGGGGAAAAAATTACCAAAAAGAAAAATTAAATCTTTTTAAAGAATGTCAGATCATAACAAGGTTTTATACGTTAAAAATATTTTTATATAAAAATAAATATAAACTTAAAAAAAAAAGTTTTTTATTTAAAAAATATTTTTATTTATTTATATTTTTGTAATTTTTTACGTCAGTCGAACTTCAGCTCCTCTCCTGTTTGTCCTCTGTGTGAACCCGAGCTGGGACAGGGGTGTGATACAGGCACCCAGGCAGCTGCCATGTCTTTCAGCAGGGCACACACACACACACACACACACACAAACACACAAACACACACACACAAACACACATACACACAAACACACACACACACAATACATGTTCAGGCACATTCTGTATTTATTATTATTATGTTGTTGTTGTATTTCTGTCTGTCACACTGTTTAACAGCAGACACTCTTCTTCTTCTTCTTCTTACACTAAAATGCTGACTTTAAGACCACTACAGTATATTCTATTAGTCGTTGTTTTAATATCCTGTGCAATAAATGTTATTTACTTTGGAGTGATTTGCATTTTTCTGTCTGTTTTACTGACTGTTTTATCTAGAAGATAACGCTGTTCCCAAGAATAAAACATGAAACGTCGGTACAGAGAGATAACGCCGAAGTACAACACACTCTGTTAAAGTGCACGATCTACAGAAGAGTTATAATAACGTCTGATAAGATTTCAAAGCTTTAATATGTTAACATCTGTAGTTAGAAGAAGAAAAAAAAACATTGTTGTATTAATTTTGGATTGTGGGTGTGGGGGGGGGGGGGGTAAACTTTTGCACTCTGTTGTAAAATACTCAAATACTAACACAATGTTATCTTTTTTTAAATTTACGAACAGGAGTTTTCCACTTGAAGTCTAAGGCTTCTGAAATTTTACTCCTCATTTCATAATGCGTTGTTCAAAGTTTAATTCTCACTTCTGATTGGCCGTCATTAGCGTTGCTATAGTAACAGCACAATCACATAGAATTGAATGGATTTATTTTTTTTTAAAGTTTCATCATCGATACGGTGACGTTACAGAGCACTTACTGTGTATGACGTTTATGGAAGGAGTCTCCAGTGTCAGGCGTGAAGCTGTGGTTTAGGTTCTGTACTGACTCGTTTCACAGACATTCGCCAAAGTTAAACGTAACTATAAACTATAAAATAAATAATCAAGTGTGATGTGATGGATTTTTTAGAGTGGCTGTGGTGTAAGAGGAATAGAACACTGCAGCATGTGCTGTTAGAGGGAAATTAATTAGCTCCTAAATAACAGAAATAACAGCGCTGTGAATCTAAATGAAGGAAATGAAGATAATTTTCCTGAACAATAATATGACCTCGGTTAGACGTATTAGAATTCTATCAGCGTTTAACGAACTGAGGAAAAAAAAGAATGTGTGTAGTGCGGTGCGGGAAGAGAGGCCCAGATCCGAGGGAGCACACGGAGGCTTTTGGCTGAGGTTTTGTCCCATTTTTAATCACACGGTAAGGAAATGTGTGTGTGTGTGTGTGTGTGTGTGTGTGTGTGTGTGTGTGTGTGAATCGCTCGAATTCAGGAACTCAAACTCTCTCTAAAAGCTTAACTTCATTGTCCCCCCCAACTTGCCCCCCCCCCCCACCCCCACTGAACCCCCGCATACAGATTCAACCCGGAACATTCCACGCTTATCTAAAGCATCGTTCCTTCTCTTTCATTTTGAAGCTCAAAGGTGACCTCTTGACCCGACCGCGACCCCTCGCTGACCTGCGTCTCTCCCACCGGCTCTCGGAATGAGGGGCGACAAGAAAAACACCCTCTCACATCTCTCTCACATCACACAGGAAGCTCATGACCCTTGACCTTCGGCTCCTTTCATGGACCTGGAAGGCTTCGCTTTTCGCACCTGCGTCACGCCGACTTCCCCTCCAAACTGTGCAGCACTTCCCATTGTTTACAATTCTGTCTTCTGTTATTCCTCCTCCTCCTCCTTCATCCTTCCTTTTGGCTTTCGTCCCCTTTCTGACGCTCTGTGTGAACCTATTCCAAAATAAACTACGCGAAAAAAGACTAATAACTTGATGGTTTTCACTTTGAAGTTATTAATCTGAGCCGGTGTGAGGAAACGACTTTATAAGGAAGTACATAGAAATGAAAAGAAAGACCTGTTTAGTGATGAATAAAACACTCTGTGTCACGTTATCAACAGAAACTGATCAGCGGAGTTGTGTGACAATGCAGAACTGATGTTAGCACCTGGACAATGATTAATTTCCTAGAACAGCGCTTCCTGAAGTGTTTTATTAATCTTCTGCTTGCTGTTTGTTTATATTCCTATTTATTTATTTATTTCTATTATCATTTAAAAATATTTTTGTTTAAATTTATATATTTATTGATTTATTGATTCATTGTTCATATTTTTGTTTGTATTTAATGTATTTATTTCACATACATTCATCTATATATTACTTCCTTATATTCTAATTTATTCCAACAATATTTATTTATTATTTAATATTTTAATTTCTTATTTATTTCTTCATTCATATCTTATTAATATTATAATATTTAGTTTATATTTAAAATATTGACCTATTATGCATTTACTCATTAATTACTTATTTATTTGTATTATTGTTTCATTAATACTTTGTTTATATTTTAAATATTAATTTATTATTCATGTATTCATTCATTGCTTATTTATTTATTTTTCTTAAAATTTTGTATTAATATTGTTTTAAATTTAAAATATTTTATTCATTCATTCATCGTGTTTTATATATATAGAGAGAATTTATTTTATTTATATTTGTATTTATCCCTTTAAGGTGACTTTTATGTAACGCGTCAGCTACTGAAAAGAAAGAAGAGTCTCGGTTCTGTCCTGTTACAGAGAGACGTCACATCGAGAGCGCGTAAACTCCTCGGTGCTGAAGATTTTCCTGTGAAAACTGTCACTGCTGCAAAGTGCTGACACTGGAGACTCCTTCCATAAAGGTTCAACAATCGTCACCTTACTTTAACAAAACCTCACCGTATCAATACTTAAGCTGTCGCTATAGAAACAGTAACCTGCCACCAGAAGTAAGATGCATTAGCATAAACAGATAGAATGCTATGCTAATTAGCGGAACATGACCTGATGATGTAATACGGTGACCTTGAAGGCCTCTACCTCGTACATGTTTTTCGCTGTAACTGCTCTCGAGGCCATGAAGATAAACATAAACTCTAAAGATTTGCTGTCACTCGTTGTTATTCGTACGTTAAGCTTTCGGTCATGTTATGTGTCTCTGAATGTCTCGCATTAGCATTTCCAGTGGAGGGTGGAAGAAGTTTGTTTCGGGGAGGTGTTGGGGCGGGGGGGGGGTTAAGTCAAGGGAAAGGGGAGCGCATGGAAAAGGGGATTAGTGCCCTGCATTGTCCTCTTTAATCCCACCATTTCACCATCATTTAACACCTTTACAAAGACCCTTTACACATGCAGCCTGCTCTCCACTTTCCTTCAGTCTGTTCCTGTGTGTGTGTGTGTGTGTGTGTTAGTTACCATTCCTGACCCCTCCTGCAGTTCAACTCCACCAGACGCCAGGCTTCACCCGGCCCTTTGTGCTGATCAATCATCTGCTGCAGAAAAAAAGAACCAGCACACACACACACACACACACACACACTTTTTAAAACATCATTAAGCATATTTAAATATGTAAATGATGCAGTATGTCATATGCACTAAAGTGCATCTTTTTTTTTTTAATTATGCATCTTATGTTCAAACTTGTTTACATAATAATATATAAACATATTTCATGGATTTTTTTTAAACACACATACACACACAAAAAAAAAACATTTTCTGGATTAAAAGATCAATGCTTATTTATATTAGTAATTATTGCATTTTTATTTGTTATTATAATCATTTCTTCATATTATTTTTTTTATATTATTTGTTAGTTAGTTTGTTTGTTTGTTTGCTTATTTTTTAAAGCCAATGATAAACAACTGAATATGAAATGATTGATTTGAGTATATTTTATAAATTCTAAATATAATGTTTTTTTGTTCCTTGTTTTGAACATCTGAGATTAAAACACAGGATGTGTCACTCAACATTCTCTAAATGTTTAGCTAAGATTAAAGTATTGGCACCCCGGTTGCCCTCGGGTTATTAGGTCAAAACACCAAACTCACTGCAGCTTGTCTTCATCACTAGAGACCTGGAGCTCCAGATACAGAGTAATAACTTCACTGAACCTCAGAACACCTTTTGGAGATCCAGGAATTTGAGGTTGTTAAAATGTTGTGATAACGTTAATTTGGCAACATTATGGACAATAGAACACCTTTTTGTAATCGTGTTGTCTTTTGAATTACGTTGAAAAAAAAAAATGACGTTGTTTCAACAACGACCCCTAGCGCAATGCTGCACAATATTACGACTTCAAATTATTATTCATTTATAATTCCTAACCGAAATACTTAAAAATTCTGAAATGCTCGTGCTGATGATGCCAGTGTTTCTCTTTTCTTTTGGAGACTAAACCGGTTCCCTGACTTGATCCTGTTTCCTGATAATAAATGAACGCACATTGGTTTGTCAAACAATGAGCGCCAAAAATGTACTCGTCTTAGTCGAACGGTACTGCGTTTTAACTAATCATTACATCAAGAAACAAACAAACAAAAGAAAGAAAAAACAAGCACAGGCTATACGAGCGTGTCAAAGATCTACAGATTTGTCCCATGAACGTCTGAGAAACCGGATGCTAGGCAGTTTACAGATGTTTATGCGGCATAAATGCTAAAAGTAAAGTTTTGAGGTTGCGTTTAAAACATTGCCTTCGGGTCACCGATTCAACGTTATCCCAACAACACGTCATCAAATTCATTCAAACTTTCCGAACCAACATTGATCGGAAACTAATAACAACCGGGGTTCTTGTTGATACTTGTTTTTTTTGTTTATTTAATGCAATGTTCTTCCTGATGCACAAGCCTCATATTTTATCCAGGACACAAAAATAATGATAAACACAGTCACTCTCCTACAGGTCACTCAACCGTAAATGCAGCCGTAAACCGTAACCCCTACCGTCAGTGTCAACAACAAAAGACACACAATAGCGACCCAGAACGATGACGGTGTTGTTTTCAGGACAGTGTGAAACTTCCCCTCGGCCACTTGGCGAAATGTGAACTGGGTTGAGTGTGAGGTCAGTGTAACCGTACACCACTTCACCAAGACAAGACCAAGATCTCACCGGCTCAGGTGCTGACCAGGTTGCACGAGGGACTTTCCACATCGCCTGTGTGTGTGTGTGTGTGTGTGTGTGTGTGTGTACCTGTGTATACGACCAAAAATGGACAAACCAGGCCTCTTCCGGGACTATTTCTCCTTTTCTTTGTACTCATGTGTGTAATGATTAACATTGAGAGACTTGGAAATGATAAGAAGAAAAGACCTGGTTTATACGGTGTTGATTGAAAGTTTGTGAACCCTTTAATAATAATAATTTTCTATATTATATGTACATAAATGTGAACCAAAAGATCATCTGATTTTTATAGAACATAATTAAAATGAACACAACAGAAAACATTTATTTATTGAGGAAAAGGATTCAATAATGCAATAATCAAGGTTTGTGAACCTCATAATATGATTAAAGTTAATTTGTTCATCAGGTTTCCAAATCAAACCCTAAAACCCTTAAAATAAAAAATTTAAAAAACTCAACATTGTTTGGACTTCTGGGGAAACCACAGTACTGAGCAAAAGTCTTGATCCTGTATTTATCCTGTATTCAGGGTCGTGGGGACCTGGGGCCCATCTTAAGAGCCTTAGGGCGCGAGGCGGGGTACACCCTGGATGGGGTTCCCAATCCATCACAGAGCACACACATCTACACACACTCACACACTACAGGCAATTTGGGAACGCCAATTAGCCTAACCTGCATATTTTTGGCTTGTGGGAGGAAACCGGAGTACCAGGAGGAAACCCATCAAGCACGGGGAGAACATGCAAACTCCATGCACACAGAGACGGGAATCGAACTTGGCCTGGAATTGAACCCAGACCTCAGACATCATTAAATTAAATGATGTAGATTAAACTGAATATATGGGAACAAACATTTTACTGAGACGGGCTACAGAGTGCCTACAGATAGAATTTAAAAACTGTTTGTTTATGTAACAGCCTCAGCAGCGACCTCATTTCCCCTCTCGTCTGTTCCGACCACTCAGCATTCAGCATCAGCAGTATAACTAATCACCGGCCTGATCATCTGTCATCATCTGCACCTGTTTCTCACTGATTCATGTCTTAAGTTAGATGTTTTTTTAATGATTGAATGATTCATAGGTCACTGTGTGGCTCAACAAACAAACAAAAACACACCCCTCTGATACGCTCAGGTACAGGGAGGGGATTGAAAATGAGAGCCTTTAGGAAGCCTGGAGAACTGTTCCTCAAGACTACATTAAAAATACAAGAAAGTCAGACTCTTTGCAAACAACATCAAGACTTTTGCATCTGGGAACCTTTATGTTAAAGGCTACTTCATTCAACTGATTCCACAGGAGTCCAAATGAGTTTGTGCAACAACTCAGATCCAGAACAACAACAACAACAAAAAAGTTTCAAAATCCAAAACTAGTAAATGTTGGAAAATCATGATGATGATTGTAAAAACAAAATAGCACAAATCAAGCCTGATAAAACTTAATGGCTCGAAGATTGTGGTTCAATTAAAAAAGCTGATGTACAGATATTTAAATTTACTAATAATTATTGGGTCCACATGATTTTTCCACCTAGAACCTAGAACATGTCACACATGGAGTGCACGAGTTGATCCAGGAGGGTTGTGAACAAAGCATCACAGGGTGCTACACTGTTTACGTTGCTAAACTTTTATTTAATTATTAAAAATTTTTATTTATTAAATTTTTTTATTTAACTTTTTAATTAATTTATGTAAACTTGGTAGAATGTGAACAATTTTTGCAGACAAATCGTAATTGTTCGTGAACGCAACACTTCCTGTGACCAAGTACGAATAAACAAATCTGTATCTAGTGCAATAAATAAATAAATGATTCCCAGTGATTAAAGTCAAATGTACTCATTTAAATAAATAAACAAATAAATAAATAAAAGGAACGACAGATTTCCTGATTACTGAGGTTGAGGATAAGGTTATTTCAGAAATAAGTCTGGAATTAATGACCTACAGTAATCATGAGGTCAATGTAATGGAGGGTCCTCACAAAGTGTGTGTGTGTGTGTGTGTAAATGTGTGTGTGTGAATGTGTGAGAGAGAGAGAAATGCAGGAAGTAGAGTTGTTATGGCAGTAGATAACATACAAAGGCATGCTAAGATGGTGGTGGTGGTGGTGGCGTGACTGTGTGCATGTGTGTGTGTGTGTGTTGAACTAAAGACAGACCGTTGGCTTCAGTCCTGTGGCATGTCGAAGGGAGGAGGAGGTTCGAGCAGTGTTGGGTTTCACAATGACCATAGTCCTAAAAGTGTAAAAAAAAAAAAAAAAAGCGAGAACTGCCGGTAGTCAGAGCGAATGTGTGTGTGTGTGTTTTGTTTTTGTTTTTGAGCACATCTCTATGACAGCAGGCCCATGTGAGTCACTTCAGACCCGAGAGCTTGTGAGATTTTCGCTCATCCAGTAAACGCGTGTCGCAACGTTTTGGCTCGTCCCAGCCGGAGAAACCGAATCCTCTGATGCTGGAGTTGTTTGAATTTCGGGGTCGATCAGGTCCTTCTGCGCTCGCGTTACCCGCGTGAAGCAAACACGCTCCCGAGAGAACGCTGAGCTACCTTATCCGCGTTACGCTGCGCTGTTCTGTGTGTCTTTCGTGTGAGAGTAATGTTCTGTAATAAATATTCACCAGCAAGATCTCGGGAATTATCTCAAAATCAGAATAATACATTAATTATGGAATAAAACGTGGCGTAATAGAAAAATAATCGACAACTATTCCCATCCGGCACACAGTTTTATTCCTCTTACACTATAGCGGTTTGCCAGTGGCACTTACTACTACTACAAAAAAACTTTTTTACATTTTTTAAATTATTATTATTATTATTAGTATTATTATTATTTTGGGTGGTGATAACTTCGTTTAGTCGTATCCAATTCCCATCCGTTACTACAGGACTCCCACACTAAGGCTACCAGACTTCACTGAGACATGTGATTAAGTGGTTAAGGCATTGGACTGTAGTTTGGAAGATTCCCAGGTTCAAACCCCACGACCACCATGTTGCCCCTGTTGGTTCCTTGATCAAGACCCTTAACCTTCAACTGCTCAGATGTATAATGAGATACAAATGTAAGTCACTCTGGATGAGAGCATCGGCCAAATGTCACGTCACCAACTGCATCTTTTCGAACCGCGAGCTCACAGTCGGACACACTTGGAGGACAGCGCTTTCCGTTTTTTCTTTTTTCTTTTGCTTGATTGGCTGTAGAGCCGTGATTGATTGATTGATTGATTGATTTATTCTTTAAATAGTTCATAAATAATAAATAATAAATGAAGCTCCAGGACAGAGTGATGAAGAACCATTCATACAGAGGCTGGTGCATTCATCCTCCTGTCATTCACACACACACACACACACACACACATATATCTCTCTATTCCTTCTTCTGTTTCATTCATTTTCTCCCTGCTTGATCGTCCTCCCCCCCCCCTCTCTCTCTGTCTTTCTTTTTCTTTTTTTTTTTACCCTATATTATAATTTATTTATTTACTTCAGGAGGTTGGCTTAGCAACGGCGCCACAAAGTGAGACACGGCAGGATGAGTCAACCGGCTGTCGCGCTGAGAGGAGATGGACAGGCGGCTGATAAATCCTCTGACTGTGCTTTCTTTCTTTCTGGCTGAATGAGAGAGAAAGGGATGAGGAGCGAGAGAGAGGACGTGTACATGCAGTTTTTATTTTAAAGCACTTAAAGCAAACTCTTCTGGTGGAGAGATTAGTGATGCACTGCTGTCACTGTGTCAAGTGGGACGGATTCTCATTCTCTCTCTCTCTCTCTCTCTCTCTCTCTCTTTCTGTCCTGTCATGGGAGGTTATAATCGTTTCCTGGAGAGCTGCCACTCAGGAGACAGGGCTGTGATCTCAGACGCTCGACACTCTGAACTGACTTCCTGAGATGGAGGGAGAGAGAGAGAGAGAGAGAGAGAATGAGAGAGACTGACAGATTGCAAGAGGCATAGAGATATAAAGTGGAAAATGATAAGAGAGAGAGAGAGAGAGAGAGTGATGGTGAGATTGGGAGGAAGACAGATAGACAGAGGAAGAGAAAAAGAGGGAGGAAGGGATGAAGGAAGAGAGTCATTGATGGAGAGGAGGCCAGAGAGAAAGAAAGAAAGAAAGAAAAAGAAAAAGAAAGAAAGAAATATGACCATAACTAAGACCTGAGATAACTAGTGTGTGTGTGTGTGTGTGTGTGTGTGTGTGTGTGTGTGTGTGAAGAAGTGGTTGCAGTGACTAATACTTGTGTCTAATATCATGCCTTCTGGAGGATCAGTGGGATAAAACACAATGTTCTCTCTCTCTCTCTCCTACACGTTATTTTTAAAGGATCTTTAAAATGACTATTTTTACCCACAGTTCCGAGCGGTGCGTGGGCTCGGCCGAGACAGCAGCGGATGATTCATGTCAGCTGGAATGCTCCTTTTGAGAGCTACTGCAGTCACATCTCTCTCTCTCTCTCTCTCTCTCATATTTCATACACATCTGATTATTTGACCCGTCTTGACGACTGATTGATTCCTATAAGCGAGCTCTGAACGCCGCCGTCCTCTGGAGAAGCGGCGAGCGTAAGAAGCCTGACACACTGGCCTACATCCGTCACGCTAATCACCGAAATGAGGTAGATCAGATCCTGAGGTTTAGCCTTAGTCGCTAGTTTCAGGAAATAATCAAATATTCCTGGTGAAGAAGAGAATGTTCTGATCAACAACGAGAGATGACTCACGCTGATTTCATCCTGTCTGTGAAAAAAATAAAAGAAATAAAGAAAAGAATGGCTGGATTTCTGTAAGAGTAGAAGTTTAGCATCTACAGCGTACATGTACAAAAGAAAGACGTACGGGTTTGTCTTTATGTTTAGACAGAGTCAGAATCGGAAAGGGGATTCATCGAGGGAAATGACTTTACCCCAGTCCTCTGTAGCTTTTGCGGATTATCAGTCTATCCCGGAGACAGAAGGGGGAGAGAAGTGGATTCTTTGCTGATGTCCGTTGTCGTGCCAACAGTAACGCATTCCTGAGACCATTTATATGTGGTGTCGCTTCTCAGCCAAGAGAATGGACTCGCTCGCAATTTTGTCTAAGAACACAGCCATGAATAAAGACCGGTAGAGAAACATCCTCTGAGAGTCTCCATCCAATAACAGTTTGGTGACGAACGATGCCTTTTCCAGCATGATGGAGCTCCTCGGCATAAAGCAGAAGTGATAACTAAGTGTCTTGGGGCACAAAACATGGAAATTTTGGAGCCAGGACCAGGAAACTCCTCAGATCTTAATCCCATTGAGAACTTGTGGTTGATCTTCAAGAGGCGGGTGGACAATCAAAAACCCACAAATTCTGACAAACTCCAAAGATTGATTATGTAAG
The DNA here is from genome assembly GCA_030014345.1 of Clarias buthupogon. NCBI lineage: Eukaryota > Metazoa > Chordata > Actinopteri > Siluriformes > Clariidae > Clarias > Clarias buthupogon. The sequence continues at coordinate 29,886,678 of JAQMYK010000002.1, forward strand.
AATGGGCTGCGCCATCAGTCAGGGGGTGGCCCAGAAGTTGATTGACAGCATGTCGGGGTGAACTTCAAAGGGTCTTGAAACAGAAGGATCAACACTGCAGATATTGACTGTTAATGTAACTGTATGACGCTTATGAAACGCTTGTAGTTATACTTCGGTATACCAGAGTAACATCTAACACAAAGATGAAAATGAATATTTGTGTCATTATCAAAACTTTTCACCATGGCTGTACTCTAATCTAATCCGGTCTGAGAACAAAACTAGTACAAAGTGGAAGAGTTTTAAGCTTCTAAGTAGCTGTAGATGGACATGCCACTCCCACCGGCGCTAAACTACAATCAACACGGGCGACTTGTGCGTGATTAATACTAGACTTTCAATATAAATGTTAAAAGTTATTCAAACTGAAATCGTGAACTGCTCAGAGTCAGACTAGCATGCAAGGCTAGCTACTTCTTGCCCGTTATACCTCAAGCGGACACAGACTTTATGCCCCACAGTTCCCGCCGCAGGAAGAAGCCGGCGATGTCATTAACCTTCAGATGACATCGTACGAAACATTCAGCGCTTTCACGTTGCCCAAGTCGTCACCACTTGATATTCTGCCAGGCTGCCGCTAGTTACAGTAGCTTGTTTGTCGATTGAATTGGTCTGTGATTTCCGTCGACTAGAAATGCACTACTAGCAGGAGAGGTAGAGCATAGCGCCACCTATTGTAGAACAGACGGACATAGTGGACTCCGATCAATAATTCGATTCCCTTGACGTGCTTGTGTAGTGGGACGAGAACAGTTAAATGTCCGAGTCGTGTAAATGTAACTGTACTGAAAAATAGAGAGGTGGGCTGAGAGAGACAGACAGGGAGAGAGAGACAGAGAAAGACAGACAGACAGAGAGAGAGAGAGAGACAGACAGACAGACAGACAGACAGACAGACAGAGAGAGAGAGACAGAAAGGTGGAGAAAAAGAAAGAAAGGTGGAAGTAGAGAGAGAAGATTTCACCTATCAGAAATAAATCTGACCAGGTGTGAGACCTGAGACGACTAGACCAGTCCCCATATGTGTGTGTGTGTGTGTGTGTTTAATCTTATAAACCAGGCAGGTTCTCACAGTATGTACACAAATGTACACTACACGCAGGAGTGTGTGCGAGAGACTTTTTCGCATTTGTGTTGCTTATTTTTCTGAAATCAGGCCAGGTTTCTAAATATAGAAATAAGTCTTTCACGAAGAGAAAACCTTCACTTACAAAGAAACACACACACAAACACACGAACTTCTTCACACACACACACACACACACACACACGAACACTGCTGTGGTTACACTTGTAGTAACTATTTTTATCTTGAATAATTATTTTGTAATAAAACAAATAATCACACACTCCATTTGTGGCAGAGAACCAGCACTGTGTGTGTGTGTGTGTGTGTGTGTGTGTGTGTGTGTGTGTGTGTGTGTGTGTGTGTGTGTGTGTGTGTGT
>JAQMYK010000002.1:29913326-29941318 GCA_030014345.1 Clarias buthupogon
ACAGGAAGTTAATATCACCAACCATTCCCATTTTATTAAGGTGTATCCATATAAATGGCCCACCCTGTACATCATGATTTCATTCAACCTCATCTTGGTATTGGTGATCCAATGCACATGAATGGAACACATTCTCAAGGGGTCAGATGAACCCTGACAAAGTCTTCCCTCTTCCGTGAGCTGTTCCTGTTCTACAAAGAAAAGCAACTTGTGTGGTTTTTCAGGTTGCTCCTTTATCTCCCTGCAGCAAGGAGTCACAAATAAACCCATGTTAACGCGGTCTATAGGTTTTCTGATATTTGAGTAGAAGCACAGTGCGTGATGAGAAGTCAAATCCAGCCAGGTGTGACGCAGACATACGATCTCATTGTGCCAGGCCACCCACCAGAGTCATGCGCCCACACACACACACACACTATACACACCCATTTTAAGCCAGGTAGGTCGAGTGTGTCCTGGCTTGTCATGCCACTGTCTGAGGTCTTGTAGAGACGTTTACTGCTGTCCTGTGGTTCATCAAACCCACGACTGGATAAAGACGCAAATTCCCGTAGAGGAACTTTGTTTCTCTCCAGAGCCAAAAGAATCAGATATTTGACTCAGCCAGATCAAACAATTAGTCAGGAAGAGGGTGCTAGAGGCAATAAAGACAAATTAACTGCCAGGACACACACACACACACACGCTACACATTGTTCATACAATATCGTGTACTCAGGAACAGAGAGACAATGTCACAATCGGAGCTGCAGAACTGGTTTTATTTGGGTTGAATGGAACACTTTTCTGACTGATGAAGTGTGTGTGTGTTGGTGCACAATGTTAATTACAGAACCTCCAGCTGTGAAATGTCCACAGATTCACAGGCAAGTATTAAACCGAGCATCTTTGGAGCTGCCAAGGTCAGGTAGAGGTGCGGTTTAACAAGTGCAGCAGAACAGATGGAACCCGAACAAAAAAAGAGGAAAAAAAACAATGACTTGTCATGACACTATCACAACTCGTTCTTTCAGGTCGTTTAAAGACGCTATGTTTTCATCTCTCTCACACACACATACACACAGTACACTGAAGGCAACTGTTAATCTGTTCAACAGCAACACAAGCATTAACACGTTGGTTTCAGCTTCCTGCGTGTCGGAACAGACGGCCGGGACAGAAGGGACGCCGTTCTCGCCTGGTGCTAAACATCATTAGAGGATCACGGCTTTTTAGTGACGCGAACGTGCAGCAGCATCTTAAAAGATTAGCAAACTTCTCTAATCCTGCTTAGACACAGAACGAGACGTCACCTGACCGAAAGTGAGAACCTTGAACCCGAATTCAAAGATCGGCATGCGTCACGCTGATGTCACTTTTACAGGACAATTTAACTTCATAACAAACTCATGAGAATCAAAATCAAATAACCAAAACAGGTATTTTTTCCAATGAGTAGCAATTTTTATTTATTTTTCTCTTTTCCAGGCCACTTACACTTTATCTTGAAATAAATGTAAAAAATTTGATGTTTGCATTCATTTGCGAAATTTGTTTTAACATCTCATGCTTGAAAAGCCTTTTCCTCAAAAAAACAAAAAAAGTGTTTGTTTAACCCTTAACACATACGCTCTAATTAAATATTTTGTGTCATCAGAAAATCCTAAAGATTACATGAACAAGCAATCTCTGTCTTTATTTTCAACATAGATTTTGACAATTTTTAAAAATCTCCTTAGTTGTTGTCTTTGCGTGATGCAATCTAATAATTTGCCTCTTCTGAAATAGTGACTGGTGATTCAGTACATTCAGGTGGTCAGCTGACTTCATTTTATTGCCCCATAACGTTGCTGAGTCTCGACCTGAGCAACTGATCAACCCCAGATCATAACACTGTCTCCAGAGGACTTGTACAGTGGACACTATGCATGATGGGAGCATCACTTCATGACCTTCCCTTCTTACCCTGACACGCCCATCACTCTGGAATAGGCTCAACCTGGACTCATCAGGTCACATGACCTTTTCCCATCACTCTAAAGTCTAATCTTTATCCTCCCTTGCAAAACTGAAGCCTTTTTTTCTGATGAGTCTCACTAACAAGTGGTTTTAATGTGTGTAAATGCTCTGACTTTCACTACTAAACATACCTCTGGTTTTAATTGTTGATTTTTTACCATGCAACTTCACCAAGCGTTTAAGTGATCTCCATTCATTTCCACATTCCTTACAGGATTTGATGAAATGCTTTGAAAGGTTCTTTTTCCAGTTCCTGATAATTTTAAAAAATCCTTTCTTTGCTTGATGCAGCCCAATAATTTGACTCCTCTGAAATGTAATTTTACTGTTTTGTGTGGTTGTCTGTACTTTTAAGCAAAAAAAAAAAAAAAAGAAAACTTAAAAAAAAATAATATATATATATTTCACTTTCTTAAGTCATATGATTCTTTTACTGAATTGTGCGCACACTTTAGTGAAACATTTGCAAAACATTATGTAGAAGTTATCCATAGATACTGACTGACATTTGGAAAATACCAAACTAGGGACAGAAAAGTGGAAACTATGTAATCATTTGAAACTCAATTAATATCCTCATAATATTAGCATAAATGCTAGTTCTTGCCAATTCTATGCAAAGGTTTTTCCGAGTCACACATTTCAGAAAAAAAAGAAACCTTGTAAAAGTATATAGTCATCTGTATCTGAGATGCATTTAAAAAAAATTTAACTTTTAAAGTCTTTTTAGAGAATTCAAAATTCTAATGACAAACAAAACTAATGAATTTTAGGAATTATGAATGTATTTCTTAAAACACGTTCTGTAAGCACACGTATTCATTCATGTGTGTGTGTATATGTGTGTGTGTGTGTGTGTGTGTGTGCGCGCGCGAGCGGAGATTCCTGGCATTAGTTTGTTTTCGTCTGGAGCCAAAACAGGATGAGGCTATGTGAAAGGCTAACATAAATTAGCTTTTGTTTTTGGGAACAGACCCTCTTCCTGGCGTCAGATTATGAGGCGTAATAACAGCGGCTTCGTTTCCTGCGACAGGAGAAAAAATAAAAACAAAAAGAAAAAACAGCCAGCAGGACATGCAGTGACAGAAACGCCGAGCTTCGGACAAAACAAAGCGTAAAACTTGTGAAAAAAAAACTGAGAAAGGCAATAAAATAAATTATTAGGGTTTCCAGGTTTATATCCTCCTATATCAAAACGAATTAGAATGTCAAGTTAGAAAGTTTGCATACACTAATTTGATTCTACCTTTAAACAGTTTCAAAACATTTCAGGAAATGTTATGGCTACAGAAGCTTTAAAAGCTAAGTGACATCATATGAGTCGATTGTAGGTCTACGTATGAATGTATTTTAAAGTTTGCCTTCAAACTTAGTGCCTCCTTGTTTGACATCATGTGAAAATCAAAAGAAATCATTCAGGACTCCAAAAGTCTTTCATCCTTGAGAACCATTTCCAAACGCCTGAAGGAACCACAGTCATCTGTACAAACGATACTACGCAAGTATAAACACCAATGGCGCACACCGCCATCATACTGCTCAGAATGAAGACGCATACTTTGGTATTAACAGGTCAAATAGATCCCATTTCATATCTCATGAAAGATATGAAAGAACACTCAGAAGCTACTGCTCCAAAACCACCATGAACATTCAGGACTACTGTTTGCAGCTACACACAGGGACAGAGATCTTACTTTCTGGAGAAATATCCTCTGGTCTGATGGAAGAAAAATTTACCCTTTTCTCCCACATAATGATCATTGTAATGTCTGGAGGAAAAAAGGGGAAGTTTGCAAGCTAAAGAGCATCATCCCAACCGTGAAGCACGGGGGTGGCAGCATCATGGTGTGGTGGGGCTTTGCTCCTGGAGGGATTGATGCACTTCACAAAATAGATGACATCATGAAGAAGGTAGATATATTGAATCAACATCTCAAGACATCAGCCAGGAAGATAAAGCTTGGTTCTTTGGTAGGTCTTCCAAATGGACAATGACCCCAAGCATACTTCCATAATTATGGCAAAAATGGATTAGGGATAAAGTCGAGGTATCGGAGTGGCCATCACAAAGCCCTGACGTCAATCCAACAGAAAAGTGTGACCCGAACCATTTGACCAAGTTAAACCATTTAACGGCAATATTACCAAATATTAACTAAGTAAAGGTAAACTTCTGATCCATTGAGAATGTGATGAAAGAAATAAAAGCTGAAATAAATAATATCTTCTTAATATTATTCTGACACATCACACTCTTAAAATAAAGCAGTGATCAGACTGATCTTAGACCAGTAATGTTTACTCAGATTAAATGTCAGGACTTGTTAAAAACTGAGTTTAAATATATTATATAGGGGCTAAAGTCCCTGTAAACGTCCAACTTGAGCTTTATTAGACTAGCATATAGACATTTTGTGTTTGTTTTTGCTCAAGAACCCAATAAAACAATTCTTCATTGCAGTCACACTAGCAACTTCTGAATAACTCTTGAGATTGGAGTGCAGTCGGGGTTGCCAGATCACACCGACAAAATCCCGCCTGGTCAGTGCTGAAAACCAGTTCTCTTGTTCATTTACTGATCTTGCAAACATTTAAAGCATCACTTCCTAAACTGTTGCTATTAGTGGGCGCACTATATACAAATAAACTCTTGATGTAAGTACGCCATGACCTTGTGCCGCCAAGACTTTTTACGGTAAACTGAAATGGTAGTTTGCCATTTCAGACTGATGCAATTTGCACAACTGAATTAAATAATTAATTTATAAGAGTAAAGAAGTGAAATGTCTGACAGAGTTACATCAGATACTCCCGAGTCTTTTTGTTGCCATTTTTGAAATTGCTTGACATACGAGATGTAGAACATTCTGACGCAAAACACACTTAGCAAAACTCTCTAACTGGGAGCAGTTGTTAGTAATATGTGTAACATGCTGTGAGAGGCAGCTGCTGTTGTTTGTTGGGGGAAAATCTGATCATCGTCATCATTATTCCATGCAGGGAACAACCGGAAAAAGCAAATGATCTATATTTAAAAATAAGAAAAGAAAAGGGGGAAAGAAATATAGGTGAGGGTCTAAACGTGGAAGTACAACAGAAGCAACAGCGAACATGGACGCTTTAAAACATGGGTCATGATTTTTCGAATGTAAATGTATGGCAGGACGAGTTTGGAATTACATGCGGTACAAAGCCTGGGGAATAAAAACACAAGCATCTGTAGGTTTGTCTTTTATAAGCAACAAGCTAGGCAGCTAACTGTGATGCGTTATTGAAATCAAAATCAACATTTTATGCTGGGTGCATACTTTTACAATGCTAGTGCATCCTTGTTTCCTGTTCGTGCTGTAAGCTGCCATGTCGATATGACATCACTTCCTGAACTCACATCAATGACTTTTAATCAAAATCAACAGAATATACAAAAATGCTAATTAAATCAAGAGTGAGACAGAGGGAAAGATCACAAGCAAGGGGCGGAGACAAGATGATGATCAGTACAAAGCCACATGCAAGTCGTGATATTAAAGAATTTCAAAGCACGAAGCTCGAAGCTGTGATAACTATCCATGTTTCATCATCTTCCTTATCTCCTTGTGACCTCCATCTCCTCTCATCCCTCTGCTCTCCTTCTGTTCAGCTGACAGATGGAGCGAGGTAGCAAAGCGGCTAATCTGAAAGAACAACAGCTTTTGGGAGGGAGGATGCTAACTAACTAACTCGCCTCCAGTGGGCCGATTAAAGGGAGAGAGACTTCTGTTAGGAAGCACCTGGAAAGGATTAGAGACGAGGACACGGGGACACAGGGACAGGGAGTAAAGCCGTCAGTTCTCTAGGCCACTGCTCTGTTGGCGCTTTACAGGATTAACAGCAGCTTCCCTAAACACACCTGTGCACCACTGTGCGTGGGTTAGTGACCGCTTGCTTAAACACAGGATCAGGACGTGACATAATTGTACTAAGTCCTTATGATCCTCCTCAGTGTCGGTGATGGGCAAAGAAAAAATTAGTTAAGCCAAGGGCCCGTTGCATAATGCATACAAGTAGTGGTGGAACAGGTGGAACAGTATAGTTACCTCTATGACAAAAATATGCAAGAAGATTAAAAAAAAAAAAAACTTCTCTTGAGTTTATTCACCTAATAACCTGATAAGTGATTAAATTAGAGCAAAACCTAAATCAGTCTATCAGAACCGTTTTATAATGGTGCATCACATTTGTTGAGCAAAACGCACCAATCAGATGAAAGCTTTTTTTATTTTTATTTGGTGTATAAAACCATATTTTTTGTATAATGTTTGTGAAAAAACTCTCCTCCCTGAGGGAACTGATCAGAAGGTCCCAGCTTTAATTGCCCAGGACTACCAAGCTACCTTTAACCCTCAAATGCTCATAAAATGTCAAACTTTCTTCCGGCTGTTCCTGTCAAGGGGTCACCACAGCGAACTATTCAAACCTTCCATACACAACTTGGCACAGGTTTTATGCCGGATGCCGTTCCTGACCCAACCCACCCATTTTATCCAGGCTTGTGACCGGCACTGCATGCAACGGCTGGGTATTATGGGGTGAGGCAACCCACGAACGAGCTCGAACCCGGACCCTCAGATCCTCAAACTAATAACCTAGAGCCTTAGCCCCCTGAGCTACCACTCCCCTCAATTCTACATATGTGTAATAAATAAAAAAATTCAAGTCAGAATGTAATTGCTATATCTATCTGATAGCACCCCAATGAGGATGGGATCCCCGTTGAGTCTGGTTGCTCTTAAGGTTTCCTTCTTCTTGCCATCTCTGGGAGTTTTACCTTCCCACTGTCGCCCGCAGCTTGCTCATCAGCGACAAACTGCTAATTATGATTTAAACTTATGTCCTCACAATTTTCTGATTTCCATTATTTTTTTATTCTGTAAAGCTGATGTGGCAATGGCCGTTTTTAAATGTGCCATATACATAAAAATGTATAAAATTCACTCTGGATAAGGGCATCTGCTAATTGCCATAAACGTAGGCGTGTAACTAGCATCAGGTCTGTTAAGCGTCATAAACGTAGGCATGTAACTAGCATCAGGTACTACAGAAGCCGAGTTGGTTCATGGAGAGAAAGCTGAAGTCACTAAACAAGTTTGTTCATATGTTTATGTACAGCTGAGGAGTTGTGGGCAAATGTTCCAGCTTCAGTGGTTGCTCAATGATGTTGGGATTTTATCTCATGACCGTCTGAGGATTAAGCAAGAAGAATGAATCATTGAGTCACACCACCTCACACACAACCATTATACGAGTTTAACTACTAAGAATAATTTGCATAATAACATTTTAATGTGACATCCTATAACCCATACTGCAAATATAAGAATGTATAAATATTACCAAGTCCATTCCTTCCGCCTCGAACAGAAATACAATTTCAGGTCCAAATGTTTTTTTCTCCCGAAATACAAAATCTAATATTTTGTTCAGAGAGAGGATAGAATTCATTTTATTCTACTAGATCTACATTCAAATTTAAAGTGAAATTATACAGTATTTTCATGCACCTGCATACCTTCCAGATTTATGAATAATGAAAGGTGGAGGCTAAAAACAGGCTAAAGCAAAGTGAAGCATAAAATAGTACTGCGACTTGAACTACAAAAAAAAAAAATAATAATAATAATAATTTGTAGTTCATGAGTTTTTCCTTGTGATTGTGATATTTGTTGCAGATTCTATTTCACAGCCATTTACTCGCATTTATGCAAATTATTTAGCTGTACACGGCTCGCGGAAGAAGAGTATACCAAGGCTTTCATTACAAAAAAACAAAGAAGGAAGACTGCTATCGAGTATTGTATACCTATCAAAAATGTATACAATGGAACAGGAAGTGCAAGCCACGAGTGAAGAAGGAACCAGATCACATGCCGTAAAAACATAAATTGATGGGTACATGAGGAAGAAGAGAGATTATCTCTAGAATTCTCCATCGTCAGCACTTTCAGCACACTCGGGATTCAAAATAGAGATGAGATGAGCTTAAAAGAAGAAGTTAAGATGATGGAGATGGCGCGTAGGTGCCGGGACTCCTCATGAAGGAAGCAAAGTTTATTGAATCACGTGATTTTGTTATCATGCCATCTATAGCAAAATTTCTCTAAACTGCAGCTGACAGCAGCATGGAAGCCTCTGGCTGGTGGTGTGTCACCAGCATGGCCTACATTTCTTTCTGCAAGAGGAAGGGGATCTATGTGCCAGCGACCGCAGACACCCACCAGCCAGATGGCACTTTCCAAAAGCTGGGCCTTTCCAGCTGCTGCCTGGTCCCCCTCCCCTCTGGAAACCTTTAAATGAGAATCCTGAGGCTGTTACAAATGACACGCACTAACAGATACGCATCTCTGACTGCGTCGGGAAGGAGAATAGGAAATGCATCAAATCTTACCGAGAGGGCGATGAAATAAGAAATGGCCTTGGTCGAAATGTGACAAAGATTTCTACTTTATATTGTTGTTTTTTTTTCACTCCAATGATGTTGTTCAAGAAACAATTGTAGATTTAACTGATTTATAAATATGACTAACAAATTTATGAAAACTGGATCAGTTTGGGTTTATTGGTAGTTGGTTTGGGAGGCTGCGTTTGTCTCATTTGGTAGTTAGCAAAGTTTTATTTAATGAGCTAGATTAAAGCTGCGACCAAAGTCTTCTTCCTACATACTTTTAAAAACTTGCACTTGCTGATGCCGTTATGGGTATCCAGTGCTGCGATACACAGCTACAGCAATCGGGCGACTGGTTACAGGGGCAAATGTCGTCAAGCTTAAAAGAAAAACCATGAAACAATGAGCAGAAATCAGAAATTTCTCGCATGAAATTTCATAAACCCCCAATCCATGAACAAGCTTTAACGTTTCCCACAGCCTATCTACCGAGGTCAAGGCCAAGCTATTTCCACTATGGACAGATTTAGGAAACAGGTTGCAGAGACACAGGAAGGACGCTGGAGCCTGGAAGGGACTCCTCTTTCCTGTTAAATGCCGAATCCCACGCGGAAAAGGTGCGGAGATCGGTGTTATCAGCAGTCTGGGCTCACACTTCCTTTTTCAGTAGAATGGAAACAAGGGAGACGAGAAAAAAAAGGGAAGGTGTCTGTAAATACCGGAAAGTCATGAGACCGTGTGATGAAAAGGTGAGTCATGAGGAAACGCGAATGCTAGAGCGGTCATGGTGCTGACTTTGAGAACCAGGGCGGTTTCGTGGTTTCTCTGTAACATGACAGGGACAACAATGACTTGTTTTGCTGACCATCCACGGTGTTAAAAGGAGCTATACATGTGTACGCTGTGGTATTCTGTAAATAAAAATAAAAATAAAAAGATCAGGATAAAAATTTCAGGGTGGGAAATTTTGTGTGATGCTCTGCTTCATTACACAACGAATTCTTCAATCCATCCATCATCTATACCGCTTATCCTGTGTAGCGTCACACCCTGGATGGGGTGTCGACCTACTGCAGAGGCAACAGGACAATAGAGCCAACCACTACGCCACCTGATTACTTTCCAATAACAACAAAATCCCCGAACGTTTTTATTTTTCTTACGCCACTCGGAAGTTCACGCCCTGATTATTGGCTGACACAAAAACAAAACAAAAAAAACCCCATCTTTTGTTATTCTAGTTAAACATTTTTCTTTTGTACCGGAACCGTCTCTCCTTTCAGGAAGCCAAACAGGTTCTTAGTGTTTTACATTCAAAGGAAACCAAAGGACACTCCGGGTCAGAGAATTTGCTCGACTTCAAAGCGAGTGAAGACAAAGTCGGAGATAAGAGCGGTAGATGATTGAAAAAAACTTTGCTTTGCGAATACACGCGCCCAAAAAGAAAACAAAAAAAGTAGCACAGGTTCCACCGCACGCTCCAATCAAATTTAGCTTTCAAAAGGTAAAACGCCACAAGAGCGATCAGGCTCGCGCTCGAGGCACATTCAAGGCGACACAAAACACAAGCCTCATCCCTTTACACCTGGATACGTGGCTTTAAACTCGCCCTCCCGCACTCTCGCTTCTATTTTTGTCTGAAACCCGGGGAACACCTGAGCGTGCCTTAGGGGTGCAGGTGTTACAACAGAAACACAATTTCCTATCGCACTTTCCTCAGATCAACGATGTTTCGGAAGAAGACGTTGAGTTAAGGAGTCTCCAGCGTCAGAACTTTAACAAACATTTTCCATCACAATCGTTCCAGGTTCTTTGGCTCTTGCTACTTTTTTTTTTTTTTTAAATGTTGTAGCAGTGTGCTCGGGGGTGCGTTCACAAATTGTGTAAAGGTTCATAGATGTGATATGTTAAATAATCCAAGGACATTTTATTGTAAACTTTTATGTTTACAATATGATGACAAAAACAAACAAACCAACAACATAAACGATTTCTTGTTATTCGAAAGCCTCAGTAAAAACTACAAAAGCGCTAAATGTAACAGGTTTAAATAACAACATTAAAAAAATGCATTATGTTAGAAGATGTGAATACATGTACTTTTTTTTTTTATAAAAAAAAAAAAAAAGTAGGTCACTTTGCAATGTGTTGCTGTCTACTGTTTATTTTTTAATAGTTAATTACATATTCCTCTTAATTGTTGCACTCCTCTCCTCTTTTCGTTGTACTGTACATTGTATAATGACAACAAAGGCTTCTTGTTCTTCTTGTTATTCTAAGCCATTTTCCCACGTCAAGTGACAAAACAGAAATTCTATGCAAGTTCAGAAGCGACGGCAGAAATTGCGACAAGCGTGCACTGGATTCATTACCCACTGCCATTTCGTGAACCCGGCGCTCACAGGGCTTCCAGTTGCTTGGAAGCAATGTTTGGTTTCTCCATCCCTGCACCACAAGGAGCAAAGAGGTCATGGGGCACACCTGCTCTGTCTGTCTGTGTGTGTATGTGTATGTGTATGTGTGGAAGGAAGTGTTTAAGGAGCTGGTGGTAGGAAGGGTAATTAGAAAAACAAGAGTCACATGTTGAGTGTTTGTTCTTATGTTAAGCCTGCAGAGCAGAACTGCAAAAGATCTTTCATGAAAAGAAAGAATGTGAACCCTCCAAATATTCAAGTCGACGGCTGTAAACAAGATTACAAACTTGCAACCCCTTAACTTTGTTGGTGAAGTTGTTCTTAAAAAAAAGAAAAGAAAAGGAAAAAATAAGCCCCTATTTACCATTTGGGTGTATGTTTTCAGGTCTGTGGGTGAGAGTTAAGAGCGAGAAAAGCACAAAGTGCAAATAGGATGTGGTACGAAAACAAGCACGAGGTGCAGAACGTTTTTGTGCTTCTGCTCTCCACACTTCCGCTTGACCTCGACACCACAGGAAAGCCACACACGCGGCTGCAGGAGAGAGTAAACACAGCCGAGGGAGAGAAAGAGGCTTCGACCAAAACAACAACTCGGGCTGTTTAGACCCGACTATGAGCGAGTAATCGCTTTGTAATCAGAACCCTATCCGGTTTTACAGAGAATAAAAGTTACACGGGTGAACCAAAATTAAACTGTAAATAATAACCTCACAACGTGTCAAAACACCTAAAGGGCGTCTTGCAACCTGCACACTGCGGTTTCAGCGTTTTGGAAATAAATGTGCTTCTATCTAAACAAGGTCATGTTTTATAACATCGATCATTAATTTTTCAGCTTCGGCTAGAAATATGACAATTCTAGCTGGATGCTTTGTTTCATAGCAGCACCTGAACAAACAGCGTGTCTGTACTCTTCAACGCAGAAATACCTCCATTTCATTTTTTATATCCCCTCATTTTCTTCTCACAATCATTTCCCCCCCAGCTCTCCTCTATCATACAACAACGACTAAGCCCGAAAGTAAAGACTGAGCCATACTTCCTCTGAGACACATCAGGGTATCAATTGCATTGTTTTCAAACTGGCCCATCACATGGCTGTGTAATGCCCTTAAAAGGAACACGCTATCTGCCCCCTCCCGAAGAGACGCCCAGGATTAGCTCCCGTCATAGGGAGAGGGAGATATATATATATATATATAGTGAGAGAGAGAGAGAGAGAGAGAGAGAGGATGCCTCTCCCACTCACAATTTTCTTCACTTGGACACCAGATTTGAACTTCTGACCTCTGATTGATAGAAGCATACTTCTACGCATTCTGAATCCAATACAAAGAGAATAAACACATGCTACTTCATTCATTAATTTCTATAAACTCAACTTCTATAAATAAATATATATATATTTTTTCCATTTGAACATGCAATGTCATCCATTTTGGACGGCAAACAAAGTAAAATAACCGATCTCATTTGCATTTCATGCTTTCATGGTAGAACAACAATAGCTGTTTTTTTTTAATTAACGTTAAGAGAAACGGAACAAGCATTTATAGCCGCTGTGACGCGAGTAACGATTTGGGCAGATGTTGCACAATATTAAACGCTAACCACACATGATTAAAATTAAAACTTTGTTCTTGAAAGTTTGTAGATACGGGGTCTAACTTTCTATTTACATAGAAAGCATAGATTTTTTTTCCCCCTAAAGAAAGTGTTGTGTGTTCTTTAGGTCAGAGGTCAGGGAGACTTGGCCTTGCACGAACATGCATAACAAGGACACGCTTTAACAAGATCACACTCGTTTATTTTTAATTAAAATAATTAAAATAGAAGTGTACACAGCAGTAACGTCCACACAGATGAGGACAAACGAGAAGAAAGTGAAAGAGAAAGAGAGAAACAAAGACGTCTGTCTTGCAGACGTGTCGTCGCAGTGGCTGTCGCGAAGAATGCCGCCCCGCGCTGCTGTCAAAACAAGGCCGGGATGTTTTTTCTCGCTGCAGCTGTCTCATCCGCAGGGACTTAATGAATTTCTGGGAGAGACTGCTACAGGATCCTTTAAAACCCCCTCACCTCCACCCCCCTGCCCCACTCCTTACTGCCCTCCGACCTCTATCTTGCTCTTCCTTCCGTTCCTCTTTGAAGCTGAGGAAAGTTCCCCAGGGTTAAGAGGGAGGAGTGAGTCTCTTATACTCCGGGACGACGTCGATGACGGGACGCGTGTGTCAAACCGCCGGACCCTCAGCGCCTCTCGTCTCATTGTGTGGCTGCTGCATCTGCTCCAGAATAACAGCTTGGTTGTCTAGACACTCTCTCAGCTTGTCCTCTGTCAGCGTGAGACGCTCTTCCAGTACAGCCACGGTCTGAAGCACAAGCGGTTGATGATAATTAGCATCATACGGCAGTGACATCGAGTCAAGCTTTGGTCATTTGATACAGCTGCAGAATGAGCAGAAAATTCTAACATTGTGGTTCAACAAACACTCTTAAATTAATTTTAATGCTAACCTAGCATTTATATGAGACAGGCATATTATTCCCATTGTGTGTTCAAAGTACTTTTTCAGTAAACCGCTCTGCACTGCTCACCTGAGTCAGGATGTCCAGCTGTTGGACGATGTGCTCCAATGTGCTTCTTAACGCTGGAGAAGATTCAGAGTGGTCCTTCTGCAAGCCCGTGACCCCTGGGTGAAGAATGTCCTCTTCCCTGGCTTCCTCCTGGTGTTGCATGTGAGTAAAGGTGGAAGGTAATCCTGCGCTGGTACTAGGACGCTCTCTGGGGTCAGTAAACCCACCTGCGTGACGACCTGCAGCCTAAACGACAGCAAGACAGAGAAATACAAGAGGGTAAGGAGATGGGGAAACCACTAAGCTGGAAATGATGGCAGAGTATCTGATCATTTAAACTGAAGAGGTTGATTTGACGGCTCATATTGCCCTCTCTCCCTGTTTTCTCCATTCTCTCCTCAGTCTTTACCTTGGCTAATTCTCAGCCCTGGCTAGGAAGGCCAAGATGTTTTTCTTTCATACATGTTTCATAGAACTGCTACCCATGATGCATAACGGGAAAACTGAACAATTGGCGAACGTGTTATTTGCCCTGCGAGACCTTTATGAAATCGTAAACGCCCATGATTGGAGACGGCATACCATCATCCAGAGATCAAGGGAATTTTACTCTCTTGACTCCCAAAAGGCTGCAGCATCATTATTCAATCTGACAACCACACAATGAATGCTTTTTCTCTTTGGACATATATTTCATAATAATATGTTTGTCCATCACAGCTTAATTAACCTGAAACACGCAGACAAAGGACTTTTAGCACTAGCTTCCAGTGTCCCAGCACCTGTTGTCGTGGGAGGTTTTGAGGAAACGCTGCTGGTTCTTTAAGTGCGTGGGGCCTCTGACCCTGTGGGCCAAGCAGCACCAAGACACGGCTCATCAACAATATGGAGGACTCAAACGGACAGGAAAGAGGGGGATGTCCACACATTCCTGCTCTAATGCAGGAAGAAAATCGATTGCAGCTCCTTGCTTCCGGAGTCTCGTCCCGACTTCAAAGGCCAGCGGTGGAGAGACAGAAGGAGGGCCTGGGAGAGGAAGAGAGCTGTTTGAAAAGAGGAGGCGAACAAAGCAGCCAGTGTGTAGCCCAGTCAGCTCGAGGGTCCCTCCTGCAGCCGCAGGGCCACATCTGGAAAACATCTGTTCTCCTCGTTTGTGAGCTCGTTGCTTTCCAGGCCTATCTGCCTCTTGTTTTTTTTTTTTTTTTTTTTTGGTTGTTGTTGATTCTTCCGCTCTACCTCATCAACTCAGGAAACTCAAGTGCAATGAGGCAGATAACGTGGATTGCCTGGCTGCCGATCAAATGTCCATCAAGCAGGAACTCCTGACTAGGTCACTTATGATTGGGAAGTGAAAACTAGGACATGGGAACTTTCCGAATAGCCACGACCTGGAACAGTGGGTGACGACTGAAAAACTCCACTGCTCTGAGGCTCCAAGGACATGCTTACCTTCAATGGAGAGGATGAAGTGTAACATATGCTTACTGTGAAACGTGTGCAAATCTGCCATCACTTCTTCTCAAGCCTCTGCTCATGCATACAAAGATGATCAAGCTGTACTCTGCATAAGTAAGCTCAAAAACTGCAAAGATTGTCGAATATCACTCTGTTTAGATGTGTTTCTCTTCTAGAAAGTTTTCAGCAATTTTTTTTAATGGCATATCTTCTACGGATGGAATTTTGATGGCATTCTTTTGGTTATCGATATGGCCAAATTTGTACAAATCCACTCCGGCCTTTCAGTTCCACCTAGAGTCATTCATGCAGTTCCATAACCAGTAGAATGTTGTTATATAACAACAATTTAAAAAAAACCTAAGCGCCATATATAGTCAAGTGATGATACAATCCTGACAGAGTGTTAGGAGGGAGTGAAGTGGGCACAGGTGGGTCATTACCTCTTGAATATAATCATTCAGCTCCGAGAACAGACCCATGGCCGTTATGTTGGCCGAGCTATAATTTATGTCAACAGGCTCGCGGGCTGCTAAACAGGTACTTGGTCTGCGCTGAGCCAATAGGAATATTTATGAGCTCCTTGAGTCCTACAGAAAAACCCAGACAAGCCTTTGAAATATCACACAGCTCCTCCTGCTGTGGCCCAGAAATGGAACGTTATGGGAGATCAGAGCGATCGCATCTCCTAGCCCTGTTAATAAAACGAACACTCAGTCACATGGCTCTTCACCGCAGTATCCTCTTGACATTACTGTGAAAAATGTGGCTGATTTAAAGCCTGCAAGTGAAACCAAAACCTCATGTTCGCACTTTTCAACTAACAAACATGTATTTCACAATTCCAACAGATTGTTCAAACTATAGATTTTTGGTGCTCTTCTATTAAACAGAGCCTTTTTTGACCAGGCAGTATATTAATATACTTGTTCTAATATAGTAATAGTTAATTGAGACAATGGCTTGACCAGCAAACGTCCTACAGTAAGTCCCCTACATATCAACATTCGCGTTATGAACATTCAAAAGATACCAACATGCGTTTATGCATGTTCAAACTCGCAAGTTAGATCACATGACTGGCGTACATTGTCAGATGAAAGAAAGGGACCTTTCAAGACCTCTTGTAATAAAAAAACCTTTTTAAAGTTACAGTTTAATCTGAGGCTGACACTTTAAGGGGAAAAAAATATTAATTCATTTTTTTTTTTTTTTTTTACAGTAAGTCCCCTAAATATAAAGTGTTCCGTCCCTCGTAAGTCCAGTCTGTCCGTAAGTCCAACAAACTTTACGTGTGTGCAACGTTTTTCCTCTGCACCTGGCGATGAAGCTGGAACTGCTAAGAAGCGCCAAGCAATAACGATGGGGACAAATGTGAAAATAATTGAGAGAATGGAGCGAGGTGAAAAAAATGGCAGACATCACTTTTTCTTTTAACGTGAACTCGTTCAACTATCTGCACGATTCTAAAGAATAAGGACAAGATCATGGAACATGTTAATTTTCTACTGTGGAACGCCAATTGTGTTAGTATCCTAGTATCTAGACAAAGTTTGTTGGACTTACGAGCGAGCTCTCGGGACGGAACACTTTGTATTTATGGGACTTACTGTAATAATTAATTCATTATTTTTTCCGCCTTATTTAAAAAAAAGCTATTAATTTGGCAATAATTTTAGGGAAAGTAGTCTCCACTGTCAGCCAGTGTCAGCCTCAGATTAAAGTGTAACTTTAAAAAGGTTTTATTACAAGAGGTCTTAAAAAGTCCTTTTCTTCGTCTAGGCAACATGACAAGCTGCATTACTTTGTTGTATTAAGGGGGAAAAGAGAAGGTAGGCTTTCATTAACTAAGCACCAAAACAAATCTGAGCCAGTGAGTGAACCACAGCCAATCACGTGGCTGGGATAAGTATCTAATCACTAGGAAAACCTGTGTGGGAATGTACTTAAACAAAATAGATGTGCTAACAAAGTTGCTGATTTGCTGTGCATACAATATCTGATTAGACTTAGACTACAGACAGTCATTGTTTTTTCCCCCCAGAAACAGGTCATGGCTATTGGAAATATATATATAAAAAAAAAAAAAGCTGAATCCAACATTGTGTCTTAATTAAGTTGGTGATTAACTGAACACCTTTGGAAACCTTGAAGACATTTTGTCCAGTTCCTAAATTAATAGACAAGGGGACTTGTAACTGTAATCTCCCAGGATAAATCAAAATTGCAAAAAAAGAAAAAAAGACTTTTCAATTATAAATCAATGTAACGTTTAATCATCGTAAACTGAAAGGTCAATAGGTTGCTATTAAACAGTTGTGGAGGCAGAACAGAGGAGAGAGAAATACAGGAACCGATTCCCCCTTCAGTTCCATTCACTCCGAGACATTAAGCGATTAGGAGCCTATCGCCTCCCGTCTTGTGATGGAGACGAGAACATTTCCCTTGTCACAGGATGCCCTGTAATGCCATTAAAGTAAGCACTCCCAGTACAAGGAAGCCTTATTGAAATCAAAGGCAGCATTAGCTTTTGACCCGCTGCCCACTCCCTCATCCGCCGCCAAGTTCATTTCAGCCTTCAGCCACTCGCTCGCCGACTCTTTATCAGCTTCGGTGCAGATCAAAGTCCGATTTCCTCTGTGCGGAGTACCTGCTCGAGGGAGCCTAATGGAGTTTAAGCTCCTGTCTGGCTCCACTCACTGCTCTCATTAGGTTTCATATTGGTGTGCATGAAGCATATACTTCCTTCCTGTACTTCTCAAAATGGAGCGGGATGCAACTGAAGCCAAAAAAATAAAAATAAAAGTCACTATTTCAGAAGGGTCAAATTATTGGCCAGCATCAAGCAAAGAAAACTACTAGAGAGATTTGAAATTGGCTTAAGAACTGTCCAATCAATTTTTTAAATCTATAAGGATAGAGCTAAACTATCAACCTTGCTGAAGAAATGTGGGAATAGGGAAACAGACGATGAATAGGCGATCACTTAAACACCTGGTGAAGTTGCATGGTATAAAGAGAACAGTAAAAATCAGAGCTATGTTTAATAGAGTAAGCGCATTTCCATATGCACACAATATGATGAGAACAAACAGGATTGGAACTAAACACAAGTGTGTCCATAAGAAAACCACTTGTTAGTGAGACTTATCATAAAAAAAGGCTTCATTTTTTCCACGGAGTGTAAAGACTGTACTTTGGAGCGATGGAAAAGGTCATGTGACCTGATGAGTCCAGGTTGAGCCTATACCAGAGTGATGGGCGTGTCAGGGTAAGAAGGGAAGCACATGAAGTGATGCACCCATCATGCATAGTGTCCACTGTACAAGCCTCTGGAGACAGTGTTATGATCTGGGGTTGCTTCAGTTGCTCAGGTCTAGACTCAGCAACGTGATGGGGCAATAACATGAAGTCAGCTGACCACCTGAATGTACTGAATGACCAGATTATTACATCTGTGGAGGTTTTCTTCGCTGATGGCACATGCCATGTTCCAGGAGCGGTTCTGGAAGCATGAGGAATCATTTTCACACATGACTTGGACACATGTTGAGCGCTGTAGTAAAAAGTAAAGGCGGTTGAACGAAATTAGCGTGCTATTCCATCATGACTGCCTTCAAAAGATATATGTGAACTGTCTTTGCCTTTGCTGAGTGAAGCAAGCGGAGATGACCGCAGATGCTGGCGGGTACAGCGGAAATGTGAAACCAGCACTTGTCAAGTTGAATGTAGGCCATTTCCTGCCAGGGGAAGTGAGACAGAGCCAGCTGAAGCTTCCTGAGACTGAAAAAAAAAAAAAAAAAAAAAAGAGGCCCATGCCTCCTGGAATTATTTCAAGACCATGGAATTATAAAGTTATATCGCCTTGCTCTTTTTTCTTCCAAATCAACACTGTTACATACATCCTGCAGAATTTCTACAAAACACGCTTTTTAGAAGGGCTTGAAACTCTCAGTTCTGATTGGTCAGAGATATTCAGATTCTCTAACAGCAGGTCGGAGAGGAAAACAGCACCAAATCACAGCTTCATATTAATAAGCTTGTTCTAACTTATGTAGGTTAAATATTTACATTTAGGCATTTGGCAGACGTTCTTATCCAGAGCGACTTACAAAAATATGATACTAACTATCTTTTTCTTTTTGCTTCATCTCTCTTTGAACCAGATCCAGAGCAAACAAGGAACAAACAGATGTCTGCACATGCTATAAAAACTGCACTGCTTTATAATCAGCTTTATGGCTTACATATGATGTCATACTACGACTGGAATTACTGTACTGCATGAAAATGTTACATAAATAAATAAAAGTTGTTTTCTCGAGTTCATGCTCCAGTCTCTCTCTCTCTCACTGGCCTGTATGTCAAGCTGCATTATTATCAGTTTCCTGCACCTAGTGAGAGACCAAGTCACAGGATATAACTCTCTTATGCAATCGAGCAAACTGCTTATCTGGGATCAGTCAGGAAACACATGATAACACACAGGAAACAGAAAGAGCAAAAACAGGGCAGATAATGCACCAATATTAGCCTGGTGATTAGTGCTGAATGCCTTTCTGAATAAATGGGGGAGATTCCTCTAAGGAAATGGGTGAAGTGGGAGAAGAAAAAAAAAACAACAACAACAACAACAGACGAAGGCTTCATCTTGACAAAATTCCTGTGTGAAGTGCAGTCTGTCACCGAGATCCCACTGAGAAGATGAGTCATCGGGCGAGAACGAGCAAGCCGGAGTGTGTGCGCACACACACACACACACACATCGCCCCAGATATTCAGTAAGCTGTTTGGGCTGGCTGTGATTATCTCAATCACAAGAAGATAAAGTACTGTACAGAATCAAAGCATCGCTAATGTTCTTCTCACGAACACGCGCTGTGGTTATCCTGATGATTTTATTTCCTCCTTTAACATGTCGAACGTCTTGCAACCAGATGGACTTGCAAAACCGTGTGCATAAAATCCTGACTGAATGACTCATAATCGTCGGTTAAGTCGTGATGAGAAGATGCAGCGCTGAATAACCCCGAAGCCCAACACGCTGATTGTGTTTGCTGTTGAGACCTGGCTATTGTTTGGGTTTTGTAAGGAAAACCGTTTTTGTTAGACGAAGCTAAACAAACCGGCATTTCTGGCACTCGTCCGCAAAATTTGGCTCCTTATATAAAGACATTAGCGCAGATGAGTCACATCACGGTGGAGGTTAAGCCTCTTAACTTGCGCCGTATAAACAGGGATAACGTGCTAGCTGGAGCACGCAGAGATGTTCATAACTTCGAAGGAAGAAGATACGTGGGAATGACTCATTACTGTGGAGCTGTGAAAAGAGAAGTGAAGTGAGAACGCTTCACACAGAGTGAATCCATAAAACAAACATGTCTTCATTTTCGTGTAGAAAAACCTTAAGCTTGTCTTTTGTATGATTTGAAAGAATGAGAGGTAAATGCGATTACGCGTAGACTACACCGTGCCGGTGTGCGTTTTACGGCCCAGCGGACCAGGTGAGCTCACATGGCAGATACAAATTAGCGCTCGCTGTGAAGCTTGAGAACAGGAAGCCATTAGCGTGGCATTACGCGGCGGACGCGGGCCAGGAAATTAAATCCGCCTGTCTTCGAGAAACTAATGTCACTGTTCTGCCTGTGGGTAATGGATCATTACTGGCTTCCGTTAAGAGCCTGAGAGGTAGACTGAGCAGGGGGTCAGACAGACATGGAGAGACTGGAGGAGAGATAGATAAAAAGAGAGAGAGAGAGAGAGAGTGAGAGATAGAGACACAGCCAGGAGTCGATTCAGAAAACACGAACTGCTCATGTATAATGTTCTAGAGTAAAAAGCACACAGTGTTCCTGCTGAACTGGTTCACTTGTTGAAGAAGATAAAAAGAAGGGGAAAAAAAAAAGAGTGAAATTGAAAACTAAAAAGCATGCTCTGCGGTTTGGAATATTTCCAATTATATAAAAAGTCTGTGTTCCATTTTAAAAAAAATTTTATGTAAAACGGACTACTTCTAGTGCTGTATTTCACTAAAGGTTGAAATTTTCTATTTCCAACTAGGAAAAAAAAGTATACATCCCCTCAAAACTCCTAATAAACGTAGGATGTATTTTTCTTTTTCTTGATGAATTTCTACCTGGACCCAGTATTCTTGTAGTTTTTCTGATATCTCAAGAGTTTTTGCAAACCACATATCCCACACCGTGCAGCCTGAGCCAGATGAAATCTCCAGGCGTGGAAGGTAATCTGATGTCAGTTTACTGTTTAACCCGGTGATATAATAATTAACGCCAGGGTCAACAGCATGCCGTGACTCAGGCAGCTCTGTTATCTGCTGCAGATAATACAGCCCACGAACACCTCATTCAGCTGTGTTTGAACAGTCCTGTACATCCGGTGTGCTCTTCACGCCACATACGCTTATATCCACCTCCCTTATGCTTTCAGGCGAGCAATAAAGAGTAGGACAAAACGACTATTATAACTATTACTGATAAATTATGTCTACATCAAGCATAAGCATATATGAGGGGATGGTGATGTTCTTATGAAGCTACAAAAGTTAAAAGTACTGCACTTTCATTAGGACAGAGAACATTTAGAAGAGCACTGTGTTCAGAAGTGGGAGGTAACTGAGTACAGGTTTACTTAAGTACATATTTCATGTATCAGTACTTTACTTGAACAGTTGAGGTTCTGTGAACATGGAGGTCTTCCACTCAAGCACAGGATTTGTGTACTTTGGCCACTTCTGAGTGTGCAATAGATACTTCACAATTGTAGCATAAAATATATGCATTGTAGTAAGTATAAATAGTCATATCATTTGCAGTACTTATTAGTAATACTAAATAGTAGTAGCAGTAGTACTAGTGGATTAGCATTAGTAGTAGTTCAAGTAATCATTGTTGTTAGTAGCTGTAGCAAAATTAGCTTTAATAGAACTGATACTATTCACGTAAGCAGTGGTAGTATTATTAATAGTAGGAGGAGAAGGAGTGCTGCTATTGATGATAGGGATAGTATTATTAGAAGTGACCGTTGTAGTATTGCTAATGTGGTAGTATTAGCATTAGTAGTCATGGAGGTAGTTGTAGCAATATTAGCAGTAGTGGTAGCATCATTAGAATCAACATTAGAGATAAGGGTATTTATGGTATTGATGGTATTAACATTAGTAGTGACCGTAGAAGTAGAAACAGCGATAGAGTGGTAGTACTGTCATTTGTAGTAGTAGTAGTAGCAGCAATAGAGGTAGTAATAGCATGAGCAGTAGCATTAGTAGAAGTAGTGGTAGGGGTAAAGAGTTACAGTAGGAGCAGCAGTAGTAGTCGTAGGTAAAGTATTAGTATTAATTAGTAGTGGTAGTAGAAGTAGCAGGAGTAGTAAATAACATTAGCAGTCAGTAGTAGTAGTAATAAATGGTAGAGATAGTATTAGGATTATTATTAGGAGTGATAAGGGTAGTATTAGCATTAGTAGTGACAGTACTAATAGTAACAGTAGCATTATTAGTAGGTGTAGTATTATGAATAGAAATAGTAGTTGTTGCAGTAGTATCAGTGGTAGCATTAGCATCAGTAGTGGTAGCATTAGTAGTGGTAGGGGCAGGATTAGCATTAGCATTACTAATGGTATGTTTAAGCATTACTAGCGGTAGGGATAAGCATTACTAGCGGTAGGGTTAGCATTAGTAGTAGTAGTACAGAAATGTTCTGTTAAAAAAAAAAAAAAAATTTTAGTTACACAGTCTAGTGAATGAGCGGTGACTATACTAACTTTGAGATTTATTTAAACCCAGGCTTTTCAGAGAAGTGCAGCTACAGGTGTATGGATGAACAATCTGGTGCAATACAGCATCACTGTGCAATAGCTGCAATGTACTGTGCAATGCTGCGTCTATTTTTAATCTGAACTGTGATAGAGAGAGAGAGAGAGAGAGAGAGAAGGTATATTCAGGGTAGTCACTACAGAATTCAGGTTCATATGTGTATTGTTTTTGTTTGGTCCATTGGTTAAACGCATCACTGCCATCATTTTTTCATCTCGCTTTTTTCTGCCATATCCTTCCACCTGTTTGCGCTCATCTTTCTCATGACAATTCTCTGTCCTTTCTGTTTCCTGCCTTTTTCTTAGTTTTGTTTTGTGCAACACATCCTGTTCTTTAGCTTCGCGTCTCAGTGTCTCATGTGCAAGTCTTTGTTTGGAACTTTCTGTTCCTCGTTCTCCAGCACGTCTCTTCCACTTATTGTGAGTTCCAGTCAGCCCTTGTGTTTCCATTCTTCACCCGTCTCTCGTCTTCTTCCTCTCCTCACTTCAGCCGCTTCCGTTTGTCTTTTTTCCCCCCCTTTACTCGCCGTCTGTCTCTGTGACCTAGTCTGAAGCTCATAGAGAAAAAAGTGATGAATGAACGGCATGTGCAAATTTTAGATTTACTTCAAAAAGGGCAAAAAGAGCAGGCAAACATCTGGTTTAAAAAAAATTACAGTCAGATCCTAAGAACCATTTAGTAGAAAGAAAAGTATAATTTATCAACTTCTTGATGTTGCTTGTTCTTCTGAGTTGCTTGTTCTCTCTCTCTCTGTGTACAGTTGGTGTTAATTTTTTATGTAACTGACCCAATTTGCCTTTTTTTCCCCCTCCCAAATCGATTCCTTAGTCTATTCCACATGACGCATGGAACAGAAGGTTTACGCACGAAAAGCTGTTATTTCCTCAAACGTTTGAACGTCGCTCACAGTTAAAGCCCGAACTGAGAATTGAACCGATACCCAACAGGACGCTCAGTGTCCATGCAAATGTGAGAACTGGCGTCAGCATGTAGCCGAAAACAAAATACTGAAACGGTTCTTCACGCACATGCATTTACATATGTTTCCGTAAACAGTTTTACGTCTACCGCATGTAGGCTTATTGAATGCGTGGGCGTTCGGCGTGCTGATAAGCCTGTAGCGCTACAGCAGAGTAGGTGAAGGTTCGTGTCTTTGATTGACAGCCGTAGCCGTGGGTGGCTCGGGGCCCAGCCGAGCCCGTGCCCTTCAGAAAGCCCAGCTGGAGAGAGTCTTGCACAGCGAGTGAGTCTCAGAGGCAGCGGGGGCTCTTTCAAGCCTGCCATTAGCCCCGGAGCCACAGGCAGGACCTCCTCAAAACAATACAAGTGCCATGAAACTAAAGGTTTCTTGCCTTCAGGTTTAAGGACTCTGTCTGGATTTTCTCTCCTTGATAAATATTTAATCTTTTTATTATTAGGTTAATCGTGATGGGTCAGAGCTTGTTACAGTTTGTTCGTTATCTTCTAAACCTGGTTGGTATTTTTGAGGCCTTTGGGGAGCTGTAGAGTGAGAAATCAACGTCTAATGTTGAGCTAATGTTAGCTCGGGTGTTCTTTGGTTACTGCATACATAAACACTAAAATCACACCAGTGATCAGGCAAGCTGAAAGCTGAAGCAGGACAAGCCAACCGGATCACTTCCTCCAAACTCACCAACACAGGGCTGTGAAAAAGGTGCTTGTTGACTATAGCCCTCTAAACCAAGGTGATTAAAAAGAAAACTGAACTTCTTGTACCGTCTTGTGTAAGTCAGTGATGTGGTGCAGCTCTTCCTCTTCATCTGCTCTTCTCACCACAGCACACAATATTCACTTCCTGTTCTCACACACCAAAAAACTTTGCAGAGTAAGCATGTGGTTTAAATCTCCACACACTACACCACGTCTAAGACACGTTGTACATCTGATAGTGATATTAATATAGTGGGTGCGATGATAAATCCTCCATGGCATGGCTGTCAGATCTGAGCAGCAGATAGTCCTGGAATAGAGAGCGTGTGAACAGACACGGCCGTCTTCAAAAAGCCGAGCTCGTAAGGCAGGGGGAATATCGAGTCATTGGTACTTCCTATGACCTGGAATAGTGCCACATGAAGTAGGGAGGGTTACTGAAGTTCCTAAAACATGTACTAGAGATGCTGTTTGACATTTTTTCACCACAACGTTGAAGCTACTACGATTTTCTGCCTTTTTGACTGGAACGGTGTACGAATGTATTAAGAAACCATTCATGGTGTCTGAGGCAAACTTTTTGCATTTAAGCAAGAACGTCTGGTTTACATCCTTTCATGTGTTTTGTTCAAACAGGAACTAGATTTCCACACACTCCATAATCCGACGCAAGGCATTTCTGAAGTGATGTAACAATCGCTGGCTTCAGTTTCCCAGTCTGGTCAAACTGATTAGGCTACATGCGAGAAAAGAGGCTTAGATTTGGGCTTTCCTTTATGTACTTTTTCCCACCATCCGAGTCCAACATAAAACCAGTGAGATCCTAGGCCCCTTAGGAACCCCTTAAATCCCTGGGGTCTTCAGAAGCCTTTCCATTCCACTAGTCTTGCCGTATTGATGGTATGATCCTGCTCTGTGTTATTCCACCCATATTAAAACGAACAAATACTGGGGATTTCAAAACTATAAAATAACACATATGGAATTAGGTAATTAAGTAACAACAAGAAAAACAACAGTTAGTCAATATCAACTGTTTAAAGGAGATTAATGCATTTTTGGACGCCTTCAGCATTCCTTTACAATGTAGAAAGAAATAAAAATCAGGAACCATCATGGAGTTACAAAGTGTTCTAAAACTTTTGAACGGTAGTGTAGCTGGACTAAAAGAGCAGAGATTTCATCAACAGGTAAACTTTAAACCAAGATTTCTTCAAGTCTGAGCAAGTTAGAAATAACAAGATAAAACGACAGACTGTCGCATGGCGGTCCTTCAATTGATGAACAAAAAGTTGTAACGCTCAGATTTAATACTTAAGCAAATGACACAAATTCGGGGTCTTAGATCTATATACGGGCTGATAACACTTACTTCCTATAGGTCATCGGGGTTCCCCCGCGGCACACCTGCGCATGCGCGCGAGAGCTTAACCCCGGAACAATTAAACCGTCATCATGGAGACAAAAATAAACCGTATAAGGTAGATAATAAGGCCTGGTGGTTTTATTTCCTTTCTTACCACTTTATTTGGCCTTTATCACCTAACCCCATATATGGCTGCGCTACATAGACCCCCCCCCCAGCCTCCGGCGTGTGAGGAGAGGACCACGCACTCGGTCATGTGGGTTGCCCCCAGCCATAGTGTACTCCCTTGGTTCTTTTCACAGTCTTTTTTCTGGACCCTCCCACTGGACACTAGCTCTCCTGAAAAGTTTTTGATGGGCAGAGTAAAGAGGTGGTGTCTGTCACCAAACCAGCTTGCCCGGTAGCTCTGGCGTCTTGTGCTGCCGTGAACTGTGGTAGGTGGCTTATTTAGCTGGCTGACCTGCTGGTGGTTGTGTCTCTTCTTCCGCTGTGATCATGGGATTTGGTCTGTGATGGATGTATGGCTGGTTCTGTGGTTCGTTGTTGGTTGGTCGACTGCTCCAGCGATCCCTGGTGAGGTCTGGCAGGTGGTATCTCCCGGCTCTTCCCCCAGGTTTACAGGGATGTTGGTCTAGGGGCGTGGCCGATCTCCTGTGGTTGCTGGTTCCCTTGGCCCCGCTCCGGGAGTTCTGGCAGACCCCGCACGCTTGTACATACCGCCAGACGTCCTTGCGGATGATGGGCCACCAGGCGACGTCTAGGAGGCTCAGTAGTGTTTTTAGCCCCCCCCAGGTAGCCACCCGACGGCTTTTGGTGAAATTCTTGCAGGAACGTCTGGACCTTCGATGGCGGGACTACCAGCTGGAGTGCTCCTCCTCTCCTCCTCGGCACTCTACGATGTAGTGCCCCCTGGTGGTGTTCAAAGGAGACCCCCTGGTTCTGGGTCTCTCCGGCGTCCACCACTGTGGCCAGTAGAGCGACATGGAAACCTTCCAGCTGTGGACGTTCAACCTCAGCCATGTCTCTGGGTGGAGCCGAGGACAGCTCCGATGTCAGCTGAGGTTCCGCTTTCAGTGGCAAGGCGTAGTAGAGCTGAGAGGCTGCAGAGGGGCGCTGGGCGTTGGAGAGTCCAGCCTGGGACGGTGTAGAAGTGGGCTCTGGGGCTCCTTCCTGAATCTCCGTGTGGCTGAGTTGGGCACCATCCTTCTGCCGAAAATCTTTCACCCCCTTGCAGTCCTTCTCTGTCTTTGCAGTGTTTGAAACTCGGGGTGACAGTAGAGATGGGGCTGGTGAAGACGCAGGGGTGTAGACTTGTGGTCTGATGGCGGTGGGTGTGCTAATGAGGCGCAGCTTCTTCATCTGCTTTTCTAAGATGAGGTCCCGGCACATAAAACAGTCAATAACCGCTTTCTCCAGTTTTATCAGCGACTCATGGCAGTAACGCTCCAGTTCAGCTAATTTAGCGTCCACTGCCTGTCGAAAACTGAGTTCGTGGTTTAAACTGCTGTCCATGGATTCTCTGAAATCCCTCTCCAACAAACCCACTTTTTCAGAAAGAGCCACTACAACCCCTTTACATTGGTTTAGTTCAGTTTGTATTGTTTTTACACTCCCAGCAATATTAGACATATGACCCACAATATTATCATCATGTCTATCTGATACATATAATGAACTAAGCAATGAATTAGAATTGCGTCTTGTCACACATTCCCCTACATCATCATCTAGTACACCTGGTATATCACCAGTAACAACAAAGTCGGCCCTCCCGGCACTACTAGCATTAGCATACGCGTTAGCTCTAGCGCTAGCCATGTTAGCGTCTATTTTGTTCCACAAAGTCACACAACACCGGAAAATTACCCTAAGAAACAGACTCCCTGTATGGGCCACCACTATGTAACGCTCAGATTTAATACTTAAGCAAATGACACAAATTCGGGGTCTTAGATCTATATACGGGCTGATAACACTTACTTCCGGTATTGTGCAACCTTCGCGGAGCAAGGAAAGACGCACGACAACAACAACAAGTAAACCAAACCAAAGTGTATTATGTACAAAAGGCAAACAAACAAATAAAGTGCAACGGAATCAATATATACAAATATAAACAAAAGGTGTAATGTATGCGTGTGTATGTGTGTGTGTGTGTGTGTGTGTGTGTGTGTATGTATGAATCTCCAAGTCCGTGTTATTGTAGGTGTGTAATGGTGTACGGGAGAGATGGCTCGATCTCACCGGGAAAAGATGGTAAAT